>SSNR01000175.1:666347-690891 GCA_006937965.1 Callopanchax toddi
ATTTGGCATAAAAATGACAGAAAAAGACTGGTTACACATGTGGAGAATGCATACCACATCCACTAATTCACGAGCCTGGAGAGAGTTTTCCTGGAAGAATCTGATACGCTTTTTTATAACACCAAAGGTCAAAAGTAAACAAACAAAGGAAAGCATACCCTGTTGGCGAGACTGTGGAGAACTAGAGGCAGATCATGCCCATATTTTTTGGAAATGTAATAAAATAACGCAGTTTTGGAAGAAAATACATGATTCAATATTAAAAATACTTACTTATGGGATTCCTATGACCTGTTCATTACTATATTTGTGTAACCTGTCTGATATACAAATAAAGGATAGATATTTGGTTAAAATATTACTAACAGGAAGTAAAAAGACTATAACGAAGAGATGGGGAAAAGAAGATCCCCCTAATCTGGAACAATGGACAAGGATAGTAGAGGAAATCTTCGCTATGGAAAAGATGACACATCGCCTACGCCTGCAGGAGGCTCAACATAAAGAGAAATGGTTGAAATGGGCAAAATACAAAACAGAACAACAACAAAGAAACATGGACAACCCTGAATGACTATAGAAAAATAAAACAAAAAGGGGAATATGGATATTGTGTTTACATTTATCTCCCAAATGTTAATTTCTGAAATTTATGTTTTTATTTGTTTTCTAATGTATCAGTTTGTTCTATACTGATTGTGAAAAAAAAGCCAATAAAAACTGAAGTGACAAAAAAGAAATACCAGAGTCCCCCCAAAAAGCACCTTTTCAGCTAGCAGAAAACTAAAAACGTTTGGAGGTGAAGAGAGGAAAAGCTGGGGGAACATTTCTGCGGCTGGAGTTAGACTCTGCTTTGTCACCTTTGCAAACCGTGGTCCTATGTCCACGGGAGGCCGGCCTATGGATTTTACCTGACGGGAGAGGTGAGTTCACCGAGATGTGTTTCTGTAAAATAGCTAGCGAGACCTTGTTTGTTTACCTGGCTACTGAGTATGGCTTTAAAATACGGTATTAAAAAAAAAAAGAAACTCATGAATCAGCGGAGTAATGTTTGAAAACAGCTAGCTAATGAAGTGAGATGTATTTAGCTGGGATGGTAGTACAAAGCAGTGAACTATCTTGTAACTTTTTCGTCTTTGGTTTCTGTTTCTGCTGACACACACCTGCCCTCTTGTGGCCATTTTGTGATATTACATCAAACAGTATATACAGTGCTTTTATATTTTAAAAAACCCTTGAAAAATAAACAGTAAATTAAAAAACATTTTCTTTAATGTAAAACCATTATTCAGCAGTACTTAGGGTATGTTTAAATAAAGTGATTTTTAAAGAAACTCATAATTCAGGGGAGTAATGTTTGAAAACAGCTAGCTAATGAAGTGAAGTGTACTCAGCAATGATGGTAGTACAAAGCAGTGAACTATCTTGTGACTTTTTGGTCTTTGGTTTCTGTTTCTGCTGACACACACCCGCCCTCTTGTGGCGGTTTTGTGACATTACAACAAGCATTATTTACAGTGGTTTTAGTTGAAAAACCTTGGTGTCTAATGCCCTCTTCTGGCAATACGGTGAAACTACAACAAACATTATTCACAGTGCTTAAAAAATAAACAGTAAATTAAAGAACACCATCTCTAATGTAAAACTATTATTCAACCGTATTTAGGATATGTTAAAATACTGTAATTTTAAAAGAAACTCATAAATCAAGGCAGTAATGTTTGAAAACAGCTAGCTAATGAAGTGAGATGTATTCAGCAGGGATGATAATACAAAGCAGTGAACTATCTTGTGACTTTTTGCTCTTTGGTTTCTGTTTCTGCTGACACACACTCGCCCTCTTGTGGCAGTTTTGTGACATAACAACAAGCATTATTTACAGTGCTTTTAATTGATAAAACGTTGGGGTCTGTCACCCTCTAGTGGCAACAAAATGTAACTACAAGAAGCATTATTTACAGCGCATAAAAACCCTTGTAAAATAAAGAGTAAATTAAAGAACATTTTCTTTAATGTAAAACCATTATTCAGCAGTCTATAGGATATGTTAAAATACTGTAAATTTTAAAGAAACTCATAATTCAAGGGAGTAATGTTTGAAAACAGCTAGCTAATGAAGTGAGATGTATTCAGCAAGAATGGTAGTACAAAGCAGTGAACTATCTTGTAACTTCTTGGTCTTTGGTTTCTGTTTCTGGTGACAAACACTCGCCCTCTTGTGGTGGTTTTGAGACATTACAGCAAACAGTTTTTACAGAGCGTTTAGTTGAAAACCTTGCCAAATATTGCCCTCTTGTGGCCATAAGGTGCAATTACAACACACTTTTACGGCACTTTTATCTTAAAAACCTTGAAAAATAAACAGTAAAGTAATAAACACCATCTCTAATGTAAAACTATTATTCAACCATACTTAGGATATGTTAAAATACTGCAATTTTTAAAGAAACTCATTATAAATCAATTTAGTAATGTTTGAAAACAACTTGGAAGTAAGGTTTATTTAGCAGGGATAGTAGTACAATGCAGTAAACTATCTTTTACCTTCTTGATCTTTGGTTTCTGCTTCTGCTACAAAAACACTCGCCCTCTTGTGGCGGTTTTTTTGACATTGCAACAAACATTAATTACAGTTTTTTTATATGAAAAACTTTGACATATAAACAGTAAATTTAGGAACACAAATTATCTGATATACCACCATGACTTAACTATTCTTAGGATATCTTAAAAATACTGTCATTAAAAAAAAAAGAAGAATCTCTGTATAAATCAAGGTATTAATGTCTGAAAACAACTAGCTTAGGAGGTACGGTTTATTTAGCAGAAATAGTAGTACAAAGCAGTGAACTATCTTGTGACTCTTTGGTCTTTGGTTTCTGTTTCTGGTGACAAACACTCACCCTCTACTGACGGTTTTGTGACATTACAACAGTTTTTACAGACCTTTTAGTTTATCCATCCATATATCAATCCATCAATCATCCATCCATCCATTCATCATCCATCCATCATCCATCCATCCATCCATCATCCATCCATCCATGCATTCATCATCCATCCATCATTCATCATCCATCCATCTATCCATCCATCATCCATCAATCATCCATCCATCCATTCATCATCCATCCATCATCCATCCATCCATTCATCATCCATTCATCATCCATCCATCCATTCATCATCCATCATCCATCCATCCATGCATTCATCATCCATCATCCATCCATCCATCATCCATCCATCATCCATCCATCCATCCATCCATCCATCCATCATCCATCCATCATCCATCCATCCATCCATCCATCCATCCATCCATTAAAGCTCTGGAACAGGACCAGCTCACAGAAAGTTGTTAAAATAATTCTCCTAACATTTGTCTTAATGTTTACACATCAAAGAGTTCCTTCTGTAGCTGACTGGATATTTTCATACAAAGCTCACACACATGAAACCTGAACTAGATATACTGAACATGCAGTATAATGTTGAGCTACATTTCAAGCCTGCACTTAAAGTGATAATATGCAGTTTTGCTTGTTTTGGGCTCCCTCTGGTGTCCGTTTTAAATTACTGCATTACACAAGTTAGCATATTGTTTCAGCTTCTAAACGCCTAAATCTACCTGTTGAAATGTCTCCTCAGCCTTCATAGCTTTCTACAGGAGCGGTTATTTACTCCTTCAAAGAAATCAGCTGTGTTCAAGCAGGGAGAGATTGAAAAAAAATCAGGAATCATGAGCTAAAAACACTCCAACGCTAGCATAACAGCTAGCCACTTTGGGCCTAACCCTCGTGAGACACGTGACTTCCTGGGTACCGTGACGGCGACGGAGATCTTGCAATCGTGGTATTCTGGATTTAATCACCAGATGGGGCTAAGTGACTTTTCATTAACTCTGTAAAGAGTTATATTAGCACAGACTGGCTCAAGGAAAAGATTTTAAAATATGAAAAAGTTGCATATTATCACTTTAACTATAGGAAAACACATGCTGCATCACTCACTGTGTCATCATGATCCAATACATATGGCGAGATCCCCCTCTAACATCCCAAGGAAAATTGAGATGTATTATCCAACTAATTCATGTTCTGTTCCAGCTTTAATAAACATGTATGTCTTTGAAGAGCTCTGAACACCTGAGCAGAGGCTGAGTCAGAAACCTTCAGAGCGGCTGAAGCTCTCAGAGCCTGCAGCAGGAAGTAACGTAGCTGATTTCCTGGCTGGCAAACAGCAGTGAGGATTAGCTTTATCTTCTCCGAATGATGTCATCAATCACAGCAAAATTCACTGGTTTACATAAAGAATATGCCACCAAAGTCCCATCATGCATTTCTGTAACTTTACCACCAAACCTGTGATTCATGTAAGTTCAGGATCTGCATCCAGCTAGAAGAACCTCCGACGTTCTAAAACTTCACTTTTAGACTAAACGTTTAAAGAGAGCTTTGGGTCATTTTGAAGTGATGATCTATCAGTTATTGATCTACAATAAAGACCATACCCATAGATGACATCACTCAAAGGGGTCATTAGAAACAACAAGACGTCCTCTGACTGGAGTATGTTCATAGTTAGATCAGGAAAGACACTGCTGCAGGTGGTGACACATTTTTAGGCATTCAAAACTCAAAACGGATGCATTAACATGATATATTACCTGTTCTGAAAGCCTCTACTATTTTGCATTTGACTGTTTTCCTGGTGGCTGATCTTTATCTCATGGGGCCTGACCGCGCCCAGCTCAGACTGGTTACATGGGCTTGTCCACCTGTGGACTCACCATCTACAGGATGAGCATTAAGAGTCCTGTGCATTGTGGATCAGGTAGCAGGCAAAGAGGAGCATTTGCAAAGCCTGAACTAAGACAGAGAGCAAATCAATCAATGTTATGATCCTCACCCACGTTATGACCAAAGAACAAGAACACAAGTGGCCAAAAGGCACAGGGTGGCTGGGCTCATCTGTAACTCAGACTCACTGGAGGTGTTGTGTCCCTCAGGGAGGTCTGCTGATAGTGGCTGAGGAGTGGACAGTCTGGGCTTCCCTGATACACCTGCTGCCCTCATGACCCAAAAAACATGAGACAGCAGGTCGGGGCCAGGTGAGGTGAGGCTAAGAATTTAAAATATTTTTTCTTTTACTTTTCTCTGGGAGACATTTCGAATAAAATGTTGTGATCCAACCATCACTGAAACAAATAACCTGTAGACTGATTAGAACTAAATACAGAAATCTAAAATATACATTAAAATTCAGCTGATGATGAGCAGGACCATCAGCCTGCAGCCTGTGGGAGGAGCTAAGCAGCCGTTCAGAAAGGATGCATTATGGATGGATGGATGGATGGATGGATGGATGGATGGATGGATGGATGGATGGATGGATGGATGGATGATGGATGGATGGATGGATGATGGATGGATGATGATGATGGATGGATGATGGATGAAAGGATGGATGATGATGGATGGATGATGGATGGATGGATGGATGATGGATGATGATGATTGATGGATGGATTATGGATGGATGATGATGATGGATGGATGATGGATGGATGGATAGATGGATGGATGGATGATGGATGGATGGATGGATGATGGATGGATGGATGGATGATGGATAGATGGATGGATGGATGATGGATGGATGATGGATGGATGGTGAGGTAAGGAAAACATTTCTACTTCCTCTTCCTTATCCTGCCTTGCTTACAGCTCAGACTCATCTAAAGGCGTCTTCTCCTCATGATCGGTGTTCTTGTTGAATCAAATCTCCTCTCAACGCTTAATATTTTTATATATTTATTTGTAACCATTATAACACTTCCTTTGTCTTCTCCCTCATGAACGATGGTCAGACTTTACCCCAAAAGACGAGCTGAGAGATGAAAACATAAAAAATGTGTTTTATAATCAGTAAACAAATGAACTACACTTAACTCTGACAGTAAAGTGCCCATAAGGACTACTTCATGCAGTCTTGAGCCGACGTGGCGTGGGAGAGCTGCACACACAGCCTCCATGCAGCCGACCACGGTGTTTATCTCCTGGGGGCTCCACTTCCACATGACTGGAGAGAAACCTTGTTCCACAACCAGCATTCTGAGGTCTGACCTGCCTGATAAAGTTCATGAGGATGTCTTAGGTCACAGAGAGACAGCTCCAGGAGTCTGTTTGCTGCCTGTAGAGACAGAAAGTGATAGAACACATTATTCAGAGCGACTGTCATTTCTCAGAATAAAAGCCTCGAGGCCCTGACCTGTGTTCAGATCAAAGACAGCCTTTAATCTGGTTCATGGCTCAGATAAGAAACGACAGCTCAGACTGAGCTTTATGGTTTTTACAAACAACAGAAATAAAAAAAAACATTTTAGTTGTTTTTTATTAGAGTCAGAGACACTAAGAGAGTAAAAATGGCTTTAAAGCACATTTCTCAGATGAATGCTTTTATCATTTGGACTTTGATTTAGGTCTAGTTAACATTTCATTTGACTTTATTTAGATGTTTCATTGATCACCTGTAAAACCTAAAGACTTTATGAGTAAATTGATATTTTCAGCACAATTCTAGAAGCAAGCGTTCATCCTGCGTCCTGCTCCAAATGAAAAGGAATAAAAACACAAACTTTGACCTCTTTAATGGAGAAAGTAACAGGCATAAAAAAACAGGTTTAAATAGTAAAAATGCTCTGACCAAAGGTCACGTTAGACCCAGTGAATCACCAGGATGACATTTTTAGGAAAACAGTTGTTTCCATGATGACACACCTGAGCAGCGTTAATGATGGGATGCCGCGTTTGGCCACTAAGTGGCAGTGTTGTCCCAGAGATGGTCTGACAGCAGAGCTCCCCACAGGGAGCAGATTCCTGCCTTACACCGGTGATTACAACATGTTAAACATGTGTTCGGACTCACCAGCCAACTTCTCATCAGTCTGGCATCAGATGAGCTCTGATTGATAAAAAGCTCCTCCGTCGTCTCCCTGTTTGTTGTCCTCTCTCCTTCATGCCAGCCTGATTCTGTCTCATCTTTCTCACATCACCTCTGCCTGTAAAGCAGAAGGCCTCCTGGCATGTGTCCTTACTGATCCAAAGTGTTTCTCTCTGTGACATTCGGCGTCACTGTGGACTGCTCCCACTTGGCCCTGCCGAGCTGCAGGAAGCAGCGATCCGGTTATCGCAGAATTCATCAGGAATTGTGATGTTTCTGACTCATTTGAGCAGCCTCCAGCCCCGAGTGTGACTCGAGTTGAAAAGTAGCCAGGAAAATGATTGCCTTGATATGTGGGACCAAAGTCAGGAGGATGAAAGGCTGACTGGAGCTGACGAATTAAAGGTGGCATGTAACACATTTACTCTTACCCACTGCCTTTGAGCAAGGTAGGATATGTTCAGTTTTGTTTTACATAACCTCATCAAACATTTGGAGAAACTTCCTCTGTACTTTCACTTCTACAGGAGGAGCACAGCAGCAGAAATGAGAAACCTCTACACTTTACTAGACGTTGCATCATGAGAGCTGGAGTTTCCTGGAAACGTGACCTCTGGATGCTCCGACTGGGAGGATGAGGGTCTGGGAAGCTGCAGCAGAGACCTCCCAGAGGTAACTGGTTTCCCTCTGCCTCTGCGTGACAGCAGCCTACCGTGAGTCCCACCAGGACGACAACCTGGAACTCCCACGTCTGAAGAGGGTGTGATCCGGTATTTAAGGACCACACACACTGGTGACATCAGTCAAAGTGGGCGGAGCCTCTAGAAACAGGAAGTAGTCCTCTAACTGGAGCAACCCTAGTCAGATCAGGAGACACTGCTGCAGATCAGTGACAAATTAGCTGTTAATTTTATAATTAACTTATACTGATTAATATAATTGATTTATATTCATTTATTATAGGGTGACCAAACGTCCTCTTTTCCCCGGACATGTCCATTGATTTAAAAAATGTCCAGGCTTTATTGTTTTCACTGGAAATAGAGACATATTTAAATGAACTGGTGTGAATGAAGCAGTCCGTCTGGGTGTGACATCATCCCTCCCACAGACAGAACAAGCAGCGGGTCATGATGTTTCATTTGCAGGATAACTTCAGACACCTCTTCTAATGATTTTTCTCCAGGTAGTTGTCAGGAGACGGTAGCTCGTGGTTACCACCCTGCGTTGGTTAAGCACCAGATGATCGTAGGTTTGAATCCCACTCCGGCTGGGTTATGTTGGCTAATTTTTGTTGACTTGTGAAAGTCTATCTGAAGGTTGTTACCCACACAGAGACTAATATTCTTTGATTAAACAGTATATTTACAGTTTCACAAGCTAAGTGTCCATTTTTTTTGAAAATCAAAATATGGTCACCTTAATTTATTATAATTATAATGAATTTGTTAAAATATATAAATATACCTTAACTGGTTAGGCATGCTTAGGTTAGTTTAGGTTAGGGTAAAAGTTGGGTTAGAGTTAGGTTAGCTTAGGGTCAAATTAGGTTAGATAAGGGTGAGTGATGTCATCGGTGGGTGTGGTCTTACAGTAGATAAATACCTGATGGAACATCACTTCAAAATGACCCAAACATCCCTTTACTGTGGAGGAAAAGAACCATGCATGAATTTCTGCAAACAAGCTCTGGTTGTTTGGAGTTCACAGATTCGTCATGCAGTGCCACAGGAAGATGCTGCATTTCCTGCTCAGTCTGCTCCGCTGACGTTGGGTTGTTGGCCTTCCCAGCCTCGTGTAATTTAATTCACTGCCTCCTTGTTCTTCATTAACAGAGGACGAGCGTTGTTCACCTCTTCGGCTTTAACGAACAGGACTCTCACTCTTGTTAGTTGACAAACTTTTTGTGTGCAATTGCTGAACATTAAACCAGGGAGGTGAGATCCTCAGGTACGTGCCTCCATCACATCATCGCCCACTGTGTCACTTCTAACGGAGGAGAAGGCAGAAAACACTTCCTTTTCAAATGATGTCTTTGGGAACAAAAAGGCAATATGAGAGAGAAACCGAGAAAACGAGGAGGAATTACAACAAGGTAGCCACGCTAGGCTCCGGAACCGGGAGATGATGAAACAGAAGCCCACTTTAGAACACAGAGCCCCAAAAGTCTTACAAGTCCCCCCAGTTATCAAAGCCAGTTCGGGAGGCAAAGCCGCCCCCTCCCCAGTCATTTCATGCCCTCACACGTCTTCTCATCTCAGCAGGGAGGTGAAGTTTGAAACCAGATAAATAGCTTACCCCATTTACCGGCAAGCTGAACACCTTGATTTCCCTCCGAATATTTGTTCAGTAGCTGGGTGCCGTTTCATCCTGAGTTTTTTTTGCATTTGCTTGTTTGCAAAAAGGGGGTGTGCAATGGCTACTAAAAATAGCTTCATTGACCCACTTTTTCAATAGAACTCACTGGCATTGTTGAAAAGGATCTACCACACACACACACACACACACACACACACACACACACACACACACATACACACACACACACACACACACATACACACACACACACACCCCTTTAAAGAAGCATCATATTTTCATATAATCTTCAGGTTTTGATGACATCACCCCTAGTGCTTTTCTTTTTATTGAAACGCTCAGCGGGGCCAGTATCTGGTTTCACTCTGACTGCTGCAAGGGCCACAGATGAAACTGGAAAGAAGTCAAAGCAGCTGCTGGTTGTACTGGGAACTGATGTGGCAAAATATTAAATATTAGTTTAAGATGTGTGAACAGGTGAGGAGATCCACTACAGAAGAGACGATCTCTAGGGGACTGCCAGCTAGGAAAACAACATTTTATCACTCAAAGGATGCAGTGATTATAATGAACAGCCCCTCTTCCATTCTGTTAAAAGTCAGCTAAAATCATGGCTGTCAGCAGTCTAACTATTTAGTTTTATTGAGACTTTTTTACTTCTTCTTATTGTTGTTTTATTTTTTAACCTATGGATCTGCCTTATGTTAGAATTTAAGTGCTCCTTTAAACTGAGGGAATGTATAGAATTGCATTATTCTCATAATTTAGTTGTTTTGTTTATGTCTTCTTAATCATGGTCTGTATGGCATTATCTCATTTTAATCATGTCATGTTAAACATGACATGATTAACGTGTAGGGTTAGTAGTCCATATAGATAAAGCACAAACATTAAAGGGACTAGATGCAGGATTTTAATCAAAGTAATCATGCATGTTCAGTTTATTTAGGTTAATGAGTGATGAAGCATTTTAAATCAAACAGAATGAGGCCACCCATGTATCATTCCATCATCTTGAACAGGCTGTGAGCTGTAAAATGTTCTGCAATTCGGGGTCCGAATTTCCCGCGCTGTCCTACGGATGTGACGTCAACTGACGCTTCTGCGCGTTCTCTGGCTAAAAAAGTAATAATAAATGTATATCCAGTAGGTGGCAGTATTGCACCTTTGTGTAGTGTTGCTAGTCAATGGCGGACTTCCTTGTCTAAACCAGTGGTTTTACTCATAAAACTGGTGTTATTTGGCAGCGTTTATGGAGCTGAAAACCTCTCTGATGGATTATAAGGGTTTCACAGAGCTAAAGGTGCTGTTATAGGCGACCGCACAGCAATCTGTCCATGTTTATGGTCTCGGCACTGTAGGCCGCAAATCCCCAACCTTTTCCTGGACCTCAGTCCGCTTACAGTGCATCTAAGGCGGCTCTGCTGCGCACGGACCTCCGGGTGCTACGGAGCTCCACTCCGTGATGTGAATTTGAGAAATCTAGGGTGATATCACGCAAGGTATGATTCTATCACGCTAGATTTCTCAAATTCTCCTCCGGGTGTCAGAGAACACCGGCTGATTAAAGCTTTTAGCGATACAGGCAGCTGGGAAGGACTGGAAAATAGCAGCTAGCGAAATTAGCTCTGTTAGATCGGCTCCCTCAGTCTGATCGTGTGTGTGTGCGTCACGGGGCATTGTTTTACTATATTTCCTTTTGTATTAATAAAATGTATTTTTATTTATGGACTCGCCTCCGGCTGCCTTTGGTTGAACCCTTATGAACTAGTGAGAAGTTTGTGCGTGCTCCCGTTAAAGGCTGCAGTTATTCGCAGCGCCAGGCGCGGCGCTCATGAGGTTTGTTTTTCAAAGCTCCCTCATGTCCCTTTAAATGGTTTATCTATATGGACTACGGACGCTAACTAACTAGCTTAATGCTAATTCCTAATATATTCTAATGTATATACCACAGTACATCATATAAACCATAGTACAACATATATACTAAAATATTGTATCTGTACAACATAATAGAGTTTGTTCTCTACAGGAATTGAACCCTGGTCTCCAAGATGGCGGACAGCCTCTCTCCCCTGATCTACAGTCACCTTCTATAGAACTGACAAACCAACAGAACCAGAGCCAATGACATACTGGTGGGTTCAATTCATCCAGCAGGAAGTATTCTCCCTACTTCCTTCAGGCAAAAAAAAATTGAGCAGTTGCAAAGCCAGAACCTCTATAGGCCAGAGAACAGCGTCTGCTATGAGGCTCACGACCTTTGACCTTTAAGCTGTCCTCTGCCATTTGTTTACTATAAACTGATTTCATTGTTGACATTAGATTTTATTGTGGTTATAGTAAGAGTAGACAATAAGTCGATTCAAACTAGGTAAACTAGATTTGTTATTAATATTTTGATAAGTCAGGCTGTTGGTGGCGTTCTGGTAAACGGACTACTTTAGTTTCTTCTTTTGTCTGCAAACATCTGAGGGATTTTGAAGGGCTTACATGTATATTGTATGACATGACCACAGCCAAAGGAGTGTTTGAAAACTTCTACAGTACATAATTGAACGACTTTTTACAACATGTGTTTTTTGTGTTTGTGAACTTAAAATAACCTCGTTCAGAAGTTTAAAGGATATCTGGGTCGTTCTGTTACATTCTATCAGTTATATATCTACAGTAAGCACCACGCCTACCAATGGCATCACTCAAAGTGGGCGGAGTCTATAGAAACAGGA
The DNA here is from genome assembly GCA_006937965.1 of Callopanchax toddi. NCBI lineage: Eukaryota > Metazoa > Chordata > Actinopteri > Cyprinodontiformes > Nothobranchiidae > Callopanchax > Callopanchax toddi. The sequence continues at coordinate 678,341 of SSNR01000175.1, forward strand.
AGTAGTCCTCTGACCGGAGCAGTCAGGTTAGGAGAGACGCTGTTGCAGACTGGTGACAAATGTCTCAGTGACTTCACAAAGAGGGACGTTCAGGTCAACATCCACCAATCTGAAGCCAAACCACACAGCTCCTCCTGACTCTGAGGTCAGAGCTCCTGCAGCCTCCAGTCCACTTCCGCGTCATTTTATCATACATTTAAATTCTGCTATAAAGAACTGGAACTTTAAATCAGTTCTGATGGAGACGTATGAAGACAGCAGGTGTGCTGATAGTTGAGCTCAGCTGATGGGGATGAACCATATTTCAGACAGAAGAGGTTAGGAGCCTCTGATCTGCAGGGAAATGTAAGTCCAGGCTTTGTGGCTGCATAAAACCAGTGGAGGGAGGAAGGGGAGGGCAGCGAGTGGCTTGTATCCAAAACAGTCTGCTGACTTTTTCTTTTTCTGCTTGATTTACTGAGAAGTCTCTTAACTGTTTTCTGGAGGAGTCATAAATCAAACGCTACCAAGGAGAGACCACATCTTCTAAAGAAAATTATAAAAGTGAAAAGAAGAAATCCTACATTTTCACTGTATTAATAATAATGGAGTATTTATTTTCTCTCTCAATAAGCTGTTTTCAAAGATCCATCAAAACCACATTGCTATACTCAGGGTGCACATAACTGGTGCAGCAGTGTGCATGCACACCAGATATCATGTGAGCGTACTAGATCCTTCTGCCTGAACGCGCCTTTGCAGACCGGTTCTTTCGCGGTCCTGATGGCACAGCTCATGATCAGACACTGACGTCCGTCACATCCTGTTGGAGTGCGCTGTGAAGGAGTGGTCATATGACCACAGAAGCTTGTTGACACACACCCACTGCACCGCCAACCCCCCCAGACAAACTCCCAGAGAGGTGAGGTGCACCAGACTTTAGCTTGAGTTATGAATGTGTATGTAGCCCTGACTATACCCTAATTGTTATGACCCTGTGGGACTCCTTGTGGCTGATCAGACCTTCTGCAGCTTCTCCATGGGACACAGGCCAGATTAGAGGTATAATCCGTCCAACATGTCCTGTTTTGACCTGGGTCCTCCTGCCAGCAGTACATGCCTGAAACACCTCCCCAGGCAGGCGTCCAGGAAGAGCGGCTCCTCTCGGTGTGGAGGAGCGGTGGTTCTACTCCGAGTCCTTCCCAGATATCTGAGCTCCTCACCCGATCCCTAAGGCCGAGCTTAGCCACCCTGCAGAAGAAACTACCACAAGCACAACTTCTCTGATAGTTCCAGTGTGTTCTTTTAATTTGTTGGACCAGTGTATGTTCTTTAATGTATTTATTGTTAGAATTAATGTTTTATCTTTGAGCTGACATTCTAAAGTATTTAACGTTACACCTCATGCCATCGTAGCCACTAGGATTAAGGGTTGTAACAGCTGTGGAACAATAATAAGAGTCTCTGAACGAGACATTCTCTCTAAAGTGAGCTGCGAGTCATGTAATGGGAGCGATGATGAGTGTAAAATCCTGGATAACTCCCCTGACACCTTCCTGTTGATCTGAATCCAGACAGCGCTGCTCTGAAGTGCTGCACTTTCACGGGGAGGGGGGGGGGGGGGGGGGGGGGGGGGGGGGGGGGGGGGGGGCGGCAGCTCCTATGGCAACAGAAAATCAGTTAAATGAAGACAAACAGGAGGCCTCTGAACCTCCACCTACGCACGCGGCAAAAAACACAACCTCCTTTTACAAATCCATCAACGTGGTAACTTTGTAGACTCGCTGAATGCTAATGGCTTGTAGCATGCTCTGCTTAAATAGGTCACGACTGGGAATAATTGTATTAAATGCTGTAAATAGAAATAAACAGGGCAAAGTGGAGAACGGTAATGGCTTGTCGGGATCTATTCAGAGGCTTTCTCAGAAAATCGGAGGGAAGTCTTGAGGGAGGCACTCAGTGTCAGAATCTGGCTTTATGTAAAAAGTGCCATCTGCCTAAGAAAGCCAATTACAACCAATGAGACGGGAACGCAAAAGACTGTTAGTTTAGACCTGATAACATGCTGTATAAAAAGAGCTCTTTGTTTACATCTTAAAACACAGACTTCGTGACTTTGGAGCTCATTTTAAACCCTTGTTTTGTACCTTACATCTGAGCTGCTGCAGAAGATGCATTAGAGTTCGACTGAAGTATCAGAACCACTTTTTCCTTCTGTTTTTCTGGATCTATTGTTTATGATGAAATGCCAGGAACAAACTGTTCTCTGAGCAGCCCATAAATATGTGCAGAGGAGGCAGTTTGCAGGGGAAACATCAGGAAGTTGCTAAATTCTTCGATCAGCCCAAAGAGAAAACATCAGTTTGGATGAACTCCGACCTGGAGGTACATTTACTCGACAGTACTTCTGTTACAACAACTTCTTCCAGTTGTTGGTCGAGCTGCTCCCCTCTCTCAGTTAGACAAGAGCAAGATATTCTTTAAATGTTTAAACAGATGGCTCCCAAGAAGTCTGGAGGTAAAAATAAAAACATGTGCGTGAGGCTTTAGCGCTCAGGATGTCATGTATTCTTCATCTCGTCTCCTCCGGGATCCCGGCTGGAAGGCTGATGGTTTTGGGAGCACATGCAGCGTATAATCTGGCCTCCAGTCTGACTGGAGCTGTGAGCGTCAATATAGATGTAAATCAGAGGTTGGAAGGCTTCAAAAGGATTCTCCGTTTCTACAGAACGGTCAAACTTACAACAAAGAAAACTAAATACTGAGTCTGATTCCAGATCTGATTCTTTATGAATCGACCTGCTCTCACTGGCATCTGCTGTAAATTCATGAAAACTATAAGACTTATACTAATTATTATAAGTTTTCTGAATTTATGTCATTTTAATCATTGTTTCCATCCCATATAAACCTACTGTATGTTAACAGCGACATAGAAATGAGACCATGTTATTCATTAAAGCCACATTCTGGAGGATTTCATCAGAAGAGCAGTTTTTGAATCTAGCGTCCAAAGGCTCCTCCTCAAAACATCTCGACACGCGCGTCCGGTCGCGTGTGCGCGCATGCACACGGCGCACATACGTTGCGGGCATGAACTGTACAGCTCAATGTGTAGGGTTTAATCACTCACAGTTCACAATCTTATTCCAACAACACTACGAGGGTCTGAAGAGCCCTCTCTGTCCCTGCTGCTTCTGATATTAGCTCTGTTAGCAGAGAGCTGCTGCTGGACTCTGAAGCTGAACTTGACTCGGCCCTGGATGAACTTTCTGACCAAAATAAACGCATAACCCTGTCAAGCCTTGCCATTCTGTGAGGTGAAAGGTTTAAAAATAAAAATAAATCCATCTTTAGCTGGAGAATGGGTAGGTTTTTAGTAGAAATGAGCCGTGAGGCTGAGACGCAAACAGAAACACACGGAGCGTCCTGTACGACAGCGCCCCCTACTGGTACAGGTTTGGTCAGGCATGTTGAGAGAATGCAGACATTTGAATTTCATTGGCTGAAAAATGTCGGCGGCAAGAAATAATGGAAAGGGGTCTCTAGGAGGAAGGAGGGTCTTCATCAGAATGACAGATGTTGTGGAACTCAACCCATAGATCATAGTTTAGACCTGAAATATCATTTAGAACATTTAGAAAACTTTGATACAGAGAAAAATGCTCCAGAGAGCCGCTTTAAGGAACAAGGATGATGAAACCCCAGTAAATTGAGGTTTTATTTGACTTTTCTTCTCCTACTAGTCTCACTCTTTGCATGAATAGAATTCTCTAATTAAAAGCAAACACTTAATTAAATAAATATACCTACCTTCTGAGGTTCGAGTCAGGATGAGTAAGTCAAAGGTCCAGCTACAGTTAGGGTGTATTTTCTCATTCCCGTAACAAAACCTTTATTGTTCTAAACATCCATGCATGAATGTTCCAGCTCAGGTTGCCGTCACCAGTAGGAGTCATCTCTGGTACTGCTCACTCCTTTCCCTCAGAAACCTCCACATTCCAAGATGGATATTGGGAGTTTGTCCAGAAATTCGTTTTTCCACAGGCAGCAGATACTGTGAGAACATGAGAGTGTGCTGTTTACCGACACACCTGAACCACTGAGTAGATTAAAAGGACTTTGATCCTGCATTTCTGAATAATTTACCGTGGAGCTGCAGAGGACATGTGGCCTCTGAGCAAAGAGCAAGCTAATGCTTTTAACTAAATCGATAAATAAAACCTCAGAAAGCACTTGAAACCTCAAAAGGACCGTCAATTCCAGGTGGGTTCAGGACGGGCTTCTAATCGGACATGTTGATCCACCACAGTGGTGCCACCCGGGGTGGCATGTAGGGTGTGTGAGGACGATCTGTGTGGAGATTAGAGCATCAAACACCTCTAATACAAAGGTCTGAGGTGTGCTTGTATTAAATTACAGAAAATAAAACAGTGAAGGAGTGCATGGTAAACTTCTCAGAACTGCTGACTGATGCACTTTGAGTGAAACAGCCTGCCTCAGACACATTCACTCTTCTCAATGAGACAAACAAGTGAAGGCAGGAACCTGAATCAAAGGCAGGACTGGAGCTCGGAGCTGTAAAAATGTCAAATGAGGAGGAAAAGCTCCAGCGGTACTAAGTGTGCTCATTTAGGCGCCGTGCGTGTCCCAGAGGCTGGAATTAGTGGTGGTAGAAAAATCATCTGTAACCTTTGATCTCGTAGCGGTGTAGTGGATAACTCTGGTTCTGAGCTCAGCTGCTGCCTTTCTGGATGAGTTCTGTCTGTGCATGAAACCTTTGGGTCATTTGAAAACGTGAATGTTAGGTCAGCTGGAGGTTTGAAGTGTGTGCACGCCATGCCTGGCTGTCTGCATGCGTTTCCAACTCCTCAGTAAGGAAATGAGCCGTTTGCTGTCTCTACATGATGTCATCGTTTGATTTGCATAACTGGGTGTGTAGGTAAAGGCAATGGATGCTGTAGGAGAGAAGGAAAACTCCCTAATTTGTTTGGAACTTTCTTCTGTTGATTCATGTTTTGTAAATGTGACAGTTCAAACAGCTTCTGGGTCTGGGACCAGCAAACGAGACCTAAAGGGTTAGGGTTACTTCTGTTGTTTTTATTTTACGTTTACATCCTGTTCTGTTCTAACAGGATAGGATCATCCTTTCATTTCCAGTCTGAAATCAGAGGGTGAACATCTCCTGACGCCGATCAGAGGACTACTTCCTGTTTCTAGAGACTCCACCTGCTCTAGGTGATGTCACCAGTGGGTGTGGTCCTTCCTGTAGATGATTAACTGATAAACACCCCTGATGATCCTTGAAAAAGAACAGAAGTCAGTGTGTTTGAGCAAACACTCCTCTGTAGCTTCCATCGTTCCTGTCGATGGCGGCGCTCTGTCTTCCTGCTGAAGTTGAACACAACGTTTCCTTGACTGTAATTACAGTCCCTAAAATAAAACCAGCCAAAGAATGACAGGTTGCTAGGAGACTGTGACACAAAGAGTAACAAAGTGTGGACAACCTTTAACAGAAAACCAGAAGAAAAACAGAGTGGTGATGTTTATGCTGAGTGTGGAGATGTTAATGAAACCACACTATTAAAAAGTGATTCATTAACGCTTCACAGGAAATTATAACGTTAAAGAATAACTCAAGAGGTGCATTATGGTCCAGCTCTTTAACTCAGGCGGGAGTAAAAACAAGCATCACCTTTAGTTCAAGTCCCATTAGCTCCAGAGTTATTAGAACCTACGAGTTTCTCTTATTAAGACACACAAGTCCCTTCACTGAGTTCAAGTCAAAATCAGGTCATTTTAATGTGTCCCTGTTATTATGACTTAGCCTGGTGATGACGATGTTCTAAACATGCTTTACGTTCTGGTTCAACTAACCCTTTACTACAGCTAACAGGTAACCAGTGAGAGGCCAGTGGACTCAGGAAACCTGATCAGTACGTTAAATCTCAAAGTTTTACCAAATAAAAACACATGTTTAATAACCTTCAACATACTAGTCTGAGTATGTATGTATGAGCTCATGGAAATCTAAATGTTATTTTATCCTTTAAACCAACATCAGACCTACCTATCATAAGAATGTTTACATTTTTGTCCTGATTGAACTCTATTCTGTGGTCTGAAAATATTTTTCAACAAACTTCATAAAATAAAAAATATTGGCAGTGACGTATTTCTTAAAGTATTCATGTTCAGGGCCCTTCAACACGTTCATGTCCTCATTTCAAAAATAAGCAAATATTGTGTTTTTTTTTTTTTATATAGTTTTTTTTTACTGCAACATATTTTTAAAAGTATGTATTTTCTCCATTTAACATGGTAAACAATATTGATGGTAACAACCTTTATCAGTAAATAGTAATCTAACCCTTTCTACTTCCAAACCAGTAATCAGATTACAGTTACTTTTCCAAGTCACTGTAAGTTACCGTTTCTGTCATTTTCCACATTGACTGGTTTTCTTCTGCGCCTCGGTGAAAATTCATGTTCTCAGCATCAGGATGACTCACTGTGTTTGCCTGAATATCAGATGATGTCATATATTTAGATACAAACCAAGTAGCAACATAAAGAACAATGGATGAGCGAGAGGACCGTTTTCTATCTGGAACAAATACAGTCAGTGTTTAGAGTTGGTGTCGGATGAAGATGAGAACATTAAGGTTTGATGTAATGTTCAATAAATGTTCTAATGGTCATAAAACACCTTTAAAATCATCTAATAATTATGCTAATGAACAATTATAAATGGTCAGTTTACCATTAAAGTTTATAAATTCAACTTTAATGTCAGGAGATTCTTTTTTTGACGTCTATTAAAATAAACTTTTAATAAAGTGAGTTTTGGTTAAAGTGGATTGGGGGGTCGGCAGCTGCTGAATGTCACTACTAAAGTAACTAGTAATCTAACTTAGTTACTTTTACAATCAGGTAATCAGTGAAATGGTGTGAATGATTAAAGGAGTAATCTGTAATACTGAGATAGTAAACCTTCGTCATGTATGAGACCGTGTCTTTATGGTGTTAATGCTGCAGCAGCATCACGTGTGTTACCATGGTAACTCAGACATTGCTCAGTCAGATGACTACTTCCTGTTTCTAGCAGAGGGATCCCCTCAGGGCTTTAAAGGTCCAGTAATCAGCATTTATGAGAGGCTTCATTAGATTAGTCAAATATAATTTATTTTATATTATTAATTTAATATTTTATAATATTTATATATGTGCATTCATATGAAGACATTTAAACCTTATTTTGTGTGAAATTATCTACAACTGAGCAGAAAGTTTTTAATACAAAAAAAAAGACATCAAATCACAACTATTATGTTGATGTTCCTGTTCAGTTAGACATTCAGTAACTTCTGTTGTATCTCTGGGTTTTTACTTTATTTACCAGACTGGTTCTGTAGTATTCATCCAGTAACACCTCCCCTGGTCAGAGCCTCTATCCTACTGGTTTTTCCATCATTGTTACTGATTTGTAGTGAAGACAAGGTTTAACTAAAAGTCCAAAAAAAGAAGGCTAAATGTTTTATATTGAAAAGGCAACATTCCATGTGTTCATGATAGTTTCTACACCAGCATAATAATAATAATAATAACAATAATCCTGGATCTAGTCCTGATTTTCTTCTTATTCAGGGCCAATTTTCTGTGAAACACTCAACATTTTTCTGCTGCAGCAGCAGCAACAGAAACAATGAGCGTATAAAGCGTGTTTCAGATGTCGGAGAGGCGGGAGCATTGTGTTTAATCCACTCTGTCAAGTGAACTGACTCAGTCATGATAGCACACACAACCTGTGACATTCTGCTGTTTACACACAAGTGTTGGCGTGGTAATCCACTAAATCCCCCCAAATCCCCTTAACCACAGATGGCTGCACAGGAACAAAACACACCGACTTTAAACCAGTTGCTCCGGAGCGTCTGATAAACCAAGCCCTCCGTCTGACAGAGGATCTGGGACAAGCCTTAAGATCAGGTTAATGGAGCGGCTTCATTCCATTTCTAATGTAAAGCACTTTAAACGTACGTTAACGCTGCGCACACGGCTGACATGAACGGATCATTTAATTAGCGTCTTCTGCTGCTAAAGAGGGCGTTTTAATGCAAGTTATACAATTAAATCAAATGAAGATGTTCATTTAGTTTTTCTGTGATGATAAAAACACAGATCAGTCAGATAGAGGGAGATCTGTTTATATTGATCACGTCTCACTTTATTGTTTCTGATTGTTTGCTTCCTTCTTTCTTCAAACTCTCGTCTCTAGTGAAAACACACCCAGACCCACTGGGTAACATCATTAAATCATCTGAATGAATCCAGTGGAGTTCATGAGGTCAGTGGGGGGGGGTGTCACTTCCTCTGGTTTTCATTCAAACTGATCTTTTTTCTCACTTCCTACCCGATCCTTGGACTTCCTGTTTGATTTTTCTCCTCTAATTTCTCCACTTCGTTCGGAGTGACCCTAGCATGGCGTCATGCGATTGGCTGGAAGCTTTTTCTCTAAATGCAGGTCGATCAGACATTGCTGGTTTTATGGTGAAATATAAAGTTGTGAACTCTGACTGCTCTTTAACACAGGACATCACTTTAAATGTGCTCAAAGTTCTGCTAACAAAACCAGCTGTCCTGTAAACAGAGGAGCTAGCCACGTTCAATCTGAGCTCCTATGCAGAGCGCTGCTTCTCTGTGACTGACGATTTGTCCTCCGATCAAACTGTTCTTGTTTGCTGACATAAAAAGCGTGTCCGCTTCACGCAGCAGCACAAGTCCACAGCTATTAAAAGTTTACAGCAGCAGGTTCAGATAGAAATGTGAGGCCATCTGTCAAGGAACCAAGAAAGTTATTCATTCTGCGCCCACTGCTCAAGTATTCAGATAACCTCAGCTGGCTTAATCAGCTGACCTGCTTTAGTGTGAGAAGAAGAGTTCACGCTGAAACACAAGGTATTGCATTAAATCCACAGACGGCTCTCTGCTGCTTACCCTTAGGTCAAGAGGTGACAGCTCAAAGAAGGCTTTAAATCATGAGAACTGCTTTACCTTCCAGTGGAGCTGCAGAGACGCACCTACATTAAGTCAGTAAAGTCTGTGGATTTATCCGGATCTGAACGCTTCCCCATGCGTTGCATATCAATGGTTTCCAGTGGGTGTGTTCAGAGAGAGCCTGACACCCTGTGATGTGTGAAGAGAGGCAGAGGGCAAACAAACAGCACGGCTCCACACCTCTGATAGACAGCACGCCTCACTTTATAATAATAATAATAATAATAATAATAATAAAATACAGCAGGTAAAATCAGCATTAAACACCTCACCGGTTCTCTAGATAAATCTATCTCTAAAGGTTCTGTTGACTTGAAACTCTCTCCAGATGTTGTAACAGCCCATCCTCCACACAGGTAGAGAAATCAAACCCTCCACCTCTACATGAAGTTATATGTAATAACACGGAACATTGGCCACACATTCAATACTTTTTATACATGCAGCACCCAGCACAGGAGTCCAGTGGACTGTGATGTGGTTTTTAGGGATATTGAAATCCTAATATGATGCCTTCATGATCATTTCTAAGGTTTTGAAAGTGCCTGAAAATACTTGAAACCATAAATCCACCATAATCAAAACCTGAAACTCATCATCACTAAGTGCCAGTTAACAGCTCTCCATATGAAGGGTTTTTATCTAAAATCATAATTTTCAAGTTATTCAATTTGTTTTACACTTTGACTTCCCCCATTGATCTGGGTCCAGGTCATGGGTTCAGCATCCAGAGTAGGGAATCCCAGCCTGCCCACTCCCTGACCACCTGGAGGGACCCCAAGGTGTTCCCAGGCCAGACTGGAGATCTGGGATTACCTGGGGGCCTCCTGCCTGAAACACCTCCCCAGGCAGGCGTCCTGACCAGATGCCTGAATCACCTCAGCTGGTTCCTCTCGCCTTCAATCAGAAAGATGAAGAAAAAAAATCCCTTAACAAAACAGAGCTGCAGAAACAAGCTGTTCTAAGACTGATCAGAGGACCACTTCCTGTTTCTAGACTCCACCTGCTTCCTGTAGATAAATAACTGAGAGGACAACGACCCCTCCAAGGTGTGGACAGATGATCGACTCGTGACCTTGCTGACTGATCTCTCTGAGCGTTGAGTCAATTCTCCTGTTGAACTCTGGGAACACCTCGTCTGGACGCTGGCTAATCAGCTGTAGAACAAGAGGATGCTCCAGTGCCGATGCTTTCATGCGATGTTCACACAGCCAGGGCTTGAATCTGTGTCTCAGAGCGATCCGAGTTGAGCGGAGAGCAACACTGACTCTGTGATTACATCACTGCCTTCAGCAAAGTCAAGGACGCACAAAATCAATGCTCCTGATGCAAATGCACAGTGGGAACTCACTTAAAAGCTAATAACATTAAGCTCAGAGTGCTGCAAATGCAGCCCACATTGTAATGGTATGTAAATCTGACCATATGACAGCTTCATTTAACCCGCAGTGTGTGAGATTATGTATGATAGTGGCCCATTTTGCTCCCTCGCGCTTATCTCAGCTTCCTGGTAAATAATTCAGGCAATAAGTCTGTGTATTAGAAGAAGACATTCAAAAATTGCCAAAGCAGGCCCTGGAGACTCCACGGCGGATTTCTGATGCAGAAAAAGAAATTGGAGGGTACATGATGTTGGCTGGAGGGTCCATCACTCATCAATTTGTTTGTAAACAGCAGATTTATGTGCAGTAAAGCAAGTCGCTTGGCTAATCTGCTGGGAGCTTCTTCTCTTTCTCTCTCCGACGCTCTCACACATTACAGCCGGCAGCATGTTCAGGAAGGAATTACCCAGAAATCTCATGTTGGCAAAAACCTCTCAGAGACGGGGTGGGGGTGGGGGGTGCAGCAGGTCAGCTGTGGATAAACCGCTGATCCTTCGCTTACCAACATTTGGCTTTTCGTGTCGTTTTTCTTCATGCAGAACGTTCTTCCTCTCAGTTTGTTCCTGGGTTCTACGGGGAGAACCTGCTGCCAGGCCAGGGTCCTCCTGATCCTTCTGAGATGTTTCTGGTTGAACGTTCTCGCTACAGATCCTCCACCCTAACTCACTGATTTAGACACGCCCCTCTTCAATTTCAAAATAGTTTCACATCAACCAGAACAGGAACTTTCACCAGCAGAGACGCGGCTACAGGTCGGCCATATTGGGAGTGGAGACACCGGCCTGTGTAACCAGGGGGCGTACAATGAGTTAGAAACTGGATAAATAACAAACATAAACTTTCAAAAAATGATGTTTTTTTAAGTATCTGGTGAAAAGAAAAAAACAGAAAAACTGAAAACTGATTCAGAATGAAGAAGCTTCTCAAAAAAGTCCAGTTTTATATTCATGGCTAACAAAAACACTTTGATGTTATTTTGTAAATCTGTTTGAGTTTTGATCTGTTAATTTAGTTTTCATGTGTTCTCTTAAAAGCTATCTGAGGATGTGTCGTATATCAGCCAAGATTTAACTGTTATAGTGCATTCATATACAGTATGTTATAATAACATATATGTTATTATAACATATATGCTATAATAACATATATGTTATAATATGTTGTATATATATGTTATAATAACATATATGTTATTATAACATATATACGGTCAAAAACACCCTAAGAATTAATCATCCTGGAAAGAATTGGTAGCTCGATTGAAAAAAGGAAAAACTGTTGACCAACATTGAAACATTTTAGCATCCATTGTGCAAAAAAAAAAAAAAAAGGAATGCCAGTTTTCCCCTCATTTCAGTCTTTACCTCAGGTGTGGTTGTAATGAAGGTGTTGCACTACTTTACTGTTAAAATGTGAACAGTTATTTTTTGTTTTTGTTTATTATAGAAGTTCAATTTGTTTTGCTTTGATGACATTTGAAGGACATCTTGTTGCATTGTTTATTAGAATTGTTTAAATAAATGTAAAGCTTTTTGGACACGAGGACTTTTTGCATTAGTGTGGGGTTTTTTGTGTTTGGTTTGGTAGTTGGGGGAGCTCCCTGGTAAAGCTTGCCTAGGGCACCAAAAGGTCTAGGGCCACCCCTGCTTATATACCACAGTACAACGTGGTGGAAGTTGTCCTCTGTATCCAGTTTCACCGCTCCTGGGACTGGGAGGTAACTGGGGGCTCATTTTCCTGCCCAAGGACACATGGCTTGGGCCTGGGATTGAGTGGACAACCTCTCTTCCCCTGAGCTACAGTCACCTCCACCGATGTAGTGTAGGAGCCAGATCTGCTTACAAGCCCTCTCTGATACAGTGGTAGATGGAACAAGGAGCCACCCTCGGATTCCTAGGGCCACCCCAGGGAGCACAAGCAGCGTCAGGCACCCCCCCCAGTGGGTGCAGACAGAGCGGAGGACCCCAGCCTGGTGTAGACAGTAGGTGACCATTTCCAGGCTCAGTACTGGACACCCCAGACCCACCTTCACCCCAGAAATCTGGTCACTCCGACAGGGGACCCACACTCAGATCCCAGTCATAAAACCCTCTGGGGGGACCACGTCAGAGAAAGTCCCAGGAAACAACCACA
>SSNR01000175.1:690967-734749 GCA_006937965.1 Callopanchax toddi
TTTATTCATACCAAAAATCTAATGGTAAGTCCTGAAAAGGCTGCACATTTTGATATTTAATTTGCTGAAAAATTGCATTAGTATCAATTGAAAAATACATCCTCCTACATTAGACCTGTTCCCACGGTCTGAACTTCTGGGTAGTTTTACTCGACCTTCATGGCATGTGTGTCTCTCCACTTCACTGGGTTGTCCAAAGGGCTGATTCAGGGACAACCAAGTACCTGAGCTGGGCTATGAACTCAAAAACATAGATCTCATATATAAAAGCTAGAAATACCGGCGCTGTTCGTCAATGGACCCTGACGTCCCTATAGCAAAATAGGTCTGGCCCGGATCTGGCCCTGTGGTATGTGGCCCGGCACTAACATCTGGCCCGCATACCACAATGAATGACGGCCCTGTATTGGCCCAGAGGTCGTTTACCAGAGGTGGCCCAGATGTGGGCCAATAAAGGGCCAGATCTGGGATGGTCCAATCTAAGCTGGATGAACCAAACCGCAACCGGGCCAGATCCGGCATGCCATCAGATAAACAGTGCCATGATTGCCAGATCTGGCCCAGATCCGGTTGACATACCGCTTGCCATGCCAGAAGTCAGCCAGATATGCCGGCTCAATGCCGGCTCAGGCCCAGACCCGTCTGCTATCAGGGAGGCAGCCATCTTACTTCAGGGAGCTGCCTCCTTTCAGAACACTGGTGTCATGGTGCATGTACTATTAAATAACTAACTTGCTCGATTTTCAAACGGTTTGGTTTGTTATAAACGTCAGAGAAATGGCTATGAAATATGTCGGTTTTGGTTGGAAACTCCCGTTGTTTCATTCAACTTTCCAGCAGTCTTCCCTGATCCTGTCAGTTTCTCATAGACTTAATAACGTGATCATTTTAATGTCAACAAAGATCTGCTTCTGATCAGTTTGTAAAATGGTTGAATGGCTGAGCTCAACTTATAAATATCATATAACTTGTAAAAGTTCTGATGGTGGAAACGTGGCTATTGCAGGCTGGCCCCTCCCACCTGTATAGGTAACAGCAGACTAACCTGAGTCAGGACTGATGGGTGAGAGAACATCTGAACAATCCCAGGAAAGAAGTGGACAGAATATTAGACACGTCTAACAAAGGGACAGGATTCAACCACTGACTGGTTGAAGGTCCAACGTCAAACAGGAGCCCTGAGGTCCAACATTGATCCCTGGAGCCTAAAGGATCAGTCTAAACTGTTCCTCCTGGTTCTGACCGGGTTTAACTCAGTCAGTCTGACTGATTTATCCATAACGACATGATGTCAATTAGTCTCTGCTCTGACAGGTAGCAGGTGGTGTTCAGTCCATCACAGGGTTTAATTATTAGTTGCTTTAACCTGATCAGACCCTTAATGGAGCTGAAATACAGAAATAAAAATATTAAATTAAAACGACAACATGGACCAATAAATATGTTTCTAAATAACTTTTACATAAAATGCTGAATACCTGACATGTATAAAGATCCTTCACTGAGTGGCTGCAGGTGGGCAGAGCTTCTTTTGCACGGTTTTTATTTTTCTGGTTTCTCTCTCCAGGTCTACAGCGTCGAACCGAAGCGCTCCGTGACTCACTGTTGATTTGCAGCTCACAAGTAAAGATGACAAATGAAGGGGATTAAATCAAGCAGGTCCTGGAAAGGCAGCAGGAAAAAAAACGAGATCTTTAAATTATTCTAACAACTCCATCAAGCTGATCTCAGCAGTAAGAATGCTTCAGAGCTGAGTGCATTTCCTGATTGGAAAAAACCCAAAGCAGGAGACAGCAGGCTGTTTCTGGGTGTAATTAAAGAGCTGTCCCAGACTGGTGACTGTAGGAGTTCTGTCAGCTTCTTCTGATTCATCAAAGAGCACAAAGGAAGGGATGGATGGAGCGCTGTGAGCAGGAAGGGGGGCCGGGGGGGCCTTTTAGTGACTCTAGAAACGAGTGAAGTGCTCCTACTTATTCTGAACAAACGTCTTTGGTGTGTAGGACCGCAGCGCAGGTCACCAGCAGGTTCCAGGGGAGCAGACAGAGAGAAGATGCTCATTAACCAGTGGATCCGATGGACGAGGGGCCAAAGGGCCAAGTGTTAACAAGCAGCGGGGGAGGGGGGGGCAGAAACAGTCAGGTCCCGCTGGACGCAGATCAGAAAAAAACAAGAGACTCAGAATTTATTTTCTATAATTAAAAACTTTGTCTAAAAAAACCAGAACATGAAGCTGCTGCAAAGCTTTTATTGAAGGAAGAGAAATACAAGAGTACAGATGGTCCGACAGATCCAGAGGAGCCAGCTGCCCCCCCACCTGTAGGACACATCACATGTATGGGTTCAGAGGCGTCCAAACCACACACTCAAACTTTATTTACTTTGGTAAAAACAAGTAAACAAGGCTGGATCATTCAGGCACAACAGATTGTAACGGAGCAGCCGTAAAGTGCTGGTCTGCTGAAGGCACTTTCATCAACAAACACACCAAAACACCTCAGAATACCTTAGACACATCTCAGAGTTTAACGTCACTCAGTGGCCCGTCGAGAGGCGCCAGGAGCACAGAGCTGACTGTGTGTGTGTGTGTGTGTGTGTGTCACAGCAGGAAACACCAACGCAATATGAAATGTTTGGTTTACCATTAGAAAGCTGCAGAAGTCAATTATCTTTAGGAGGAATGATTCATTTATCAGGCAGCCCTTCAGTTAAATGTTAAACTATGGCTTTTATTGAGGAATTCATTAAGAATCAATATTAAAAAGTCAGCGTGACATCTGGAAAAAAAAGACTTGTTTTCTCTGTGATGAGTCCTGGTTCAGGTCAGTTCCCTTCAGCAGACCCAGAAACCTCCAGGAACTCTTTAACTCTCAAACTGTCTGTTTAGAGAAAACGTGTTGGACGTATAACGGCTTCATTAGCTCAGGTTTCACAAAGCGTTTCCATGGTAACAAATCAGCTGAGAACGTCTGATCTCACCCTGATACTATGGGAAATTATAGGCTCACACACACACACACACACACACACACACACACACACACACACACACACACACACACACACACACACACACACACACACACACAGCTGGTGTGTGACAGCAGCCTGACCCAGCCCTCGTCTGATTATTACTTATTGATTGCTGTTGGCTGATTTAAGGAACCCTGTGGAGGTTGAAGTTCAAGGACTTGATGCAAAAATTCTCACAAGAAAAATCTGTTACTGCTACTTATTTCCTTTAGGATTAAAAAGTTTAAAATCTAATCAATTTGTTTTTATTTGAACCGAATCACAATGTCGGCTGCACTAAACTAAATTAAAATATCAGAACCATGTAAATGAGCAGGTTTCTTTATGATGTTCTGATGGGGTTGTTGATCATAACGATGATGATTGTTTTTGTAGTTGCTCAGATGTTTTCTGTCACTGTATCCATTAAACTTCTTGTATTAATTTGAGTTTTTGAACGAGGAATGAAGAGGTGAAGGTCAAATTCCACAGGGTTCCATTAAGTTCTGTCAGAGAGCCACACCCACTGGTGACATCACTCAGAGTGGCTGGAGTCTCTAGAAACAGGAAGTCGTCCTCTGACTGGTCTAGTCAGATCAGGATCAGAGGACTACTTCCTGTTAGTAGAGACTTGGCTGACTGAGTGATGTCACCGTGTCGTGACCCGCGTGCTTCCAGGTGATTCTGGTCTGGTCCCTCCCTCTCTCGTTAACTTCGAACACTAAATCTAAACTATGACTGTAAATACTGACAACCAGCATGGCGACACACAGTACCGACGCCACCGCCTGGTGAGGGGCTGCTGCTATATAAGGACACTTGAATATGTACAGGTAAAATATTTCCTTATTCTTAACATTTCTTATAAAGTGTCGATGCACTTAATGTTGAACATTGCATAGGTGTGTAACGCTCCTCAACTCCAGCAACATGCTGCCAGAACTCTGGTGTGATGGATGAACGTTACACACTAAGGTTACATTACTGTGGATGGAGGTTTATCAGGATACAAGAAACGTTAAAATAAAAGATGTTTTACTAAGAAAGTCAGAGGCTAACAATGGAGACAGTTCAGCCACTCTGAAGAGTTTTAAGTTTAAATAATTCTATCTCACCCTGGTAACAGCATCTGTTCAGAGAAACAGTTAATGTCTGACAGGACGGATGAGCTGAAGGCTAGTCTCCTAAAACGGCGTTCAGGGGTCACTGTCAAAAAGGCTTTCTTAATGTTTCTGCTGAAATCAACCTCTATGAATTCTAGAGACTCAGTGAGACGCTGTCGTCTATCAGACAGAATGTATTTAAAGCTTTTCCCTCAGAATGACCAAATGATTGTTACCCATCAAGGACGTCATCCTGACTGTGTGTACTTCCTGTGGTCCCCATCAGTTTGACATAAATAACATTTAATACAAACAACCAGGAGGTGTCTGAACCTCAGTGTTTGGAGGTTAGCTCTCCACCAGCTGACCTGCTGGGAGGACCTCTTCTAGGAGCAGGACTGGGTTTTAATCCTGACTGATGGAAGCAGATACTGATGATTATCTCTGAAGAACAGTATTGTTGTATGGAATCATTAAAGGCAGCGCTCCGCCTCAGAAGCTCTGGTTCTGTTCAGCTCTTCCTCCTTTCTTCCTGTCTTTATTTGCTAAGCTAACTAGCTTCTAGCGCTCTGCCTACAGACGTGAAAGTGGCGCTGATTTCCCTCCTGCTTCAGGAAGAGGGTTCTTATTTAATGTGATTACATTTTATTGCTGTCAGGCTAAAACCTCATATCTCCATTTTTCATCCTGTTCATGTTTTGACATAAATCAGCTGTATTGGCTGTCTTTCACATATATCAGCGCTTTTATGGACGACTTCTCAAAGAAAAGTGTCCAAAAACACTTACGTTTCTTAAAAAAAGCTGATATTTAGAGGTTTTTGCTTGACAGTGAGGATATATTTGACTAAGCCTCGTATGTACAAATTCAGTGGTTACATGAACGCAGGTGAAGCCATGTCTTATAATTTACTGTGAACATAAATACTGAGGATATTATGTGGGAGGACGCAGGTTACTGTGGATGGATACGTTTACAGGAGAGAGACAGAAATAAGAAGGAAAGAGAGCGCGTGCTGGGTTATCACAGTGGAGTTGACCGGGCGGCTCAGAGGTCAGTGGTGGCCTTGGCGGTCAGCGCCTGGATGCGGCTGGTGTTACAGTTTTTACAGAGGACGTGTCCATCCAGTGGGTAGCAGCCCTGATTATCCCCCTCTGAGAGCAGAGAGCCACAGTCCTGTAGGAGACACACACACACACACACACACACACACACACACACACACACACACACACACACACACACACACACACACACACACACACACACTCGTTAGCCACACTCCTAAACGACAGTCATTTTAGAATTGAACCTAAACTCTCGTCTCCATCTATTTTTCCTTAAAAAGATATTTGGATCATTCTGAAGTGGCTTCTATTAGTTATTTATCTACAGTCAGGACCACACCCACTTGTGACATCACTCAAAGTGGGTGGAGTCTCTAGCAACAGGAAGTAGTCCTCTGACTGGAGCTGATGAGGACTGGAGGAAAGTCACTTTCTCTGATGATTCCTCCTTCTGATTGGTTGGAAAAAAGAGTGTCTGGAGAAGAAAAGGTGAGCGCTACAATCAGCCCAGTGTCCTGTCGGTTGCTCCTCAGCTAAAGGAGGGACTCTCTCACAGTTCAGCCTTAGAACAGCCATGAATAAAATACAGGACCAACACATCCCCCCAGAGGAACTCCTCCAACATCCAACAACGGTCTGGTGATGAACTAATGGGACATGAAACCATCAGGACAAAGTCAGAACTGAGTGGTCCAGGGACAAAAAACATCAAGTCGTTGAGTCCAGGTCCAGGAAAGTCCCCAGACCGTCATCCTGTTGATAACACGTGTCAGTCCTCAAGAGGTGGGTGGACAAACAAAAACCCACAAATTCTGGCAAACGTTTGAAACCGTTATGATTTTACTTCAGTAACCAAAACCACTGAAGCAACTAACTCTGACAATTCTCTAAACTTTAAGACAAAAAGATTTAGGTTTAGAGTTTAAAGAGAGCCACTGCTGGTGAAATAGTTTCATTTAAAATTTTATTTCCTTAAGTGTAATCTTTAAATTGGCAATTAAACAAGCTAAAACCTGAAAACGTGATGAAGACAAAATGTTCACACTGCAGTCAGAAATCAAACCACCGGGTTAGGGGGTCATCCTTGTCATTATGTCGTTGCTATCTGTGATTCAGGCTTTAACTCCGCCCCTCTTAGCTCACTTTCCTCCATGTACTCATGGCTCCCTGGTGACAAAGTTCTTCTCTTGTTGAGCTCCTTCAGCTGAGATAATCTGCTTTCCTTTCCTTTGACCTTTACGTCTGCCAGCCGCTCCGTGCACTAGCACAGCGTAAAGCAAAAAGCTCTGTTAACTGGGTACATCCTGCAGCTGCTGACAGAGCCGTTACTGTGAGCGTCGCTGAACGCTGCCTGGTGGAGAGGGAAAGCTTCCTCCAGGCAGGTGAGAGTGGGCTGACTCACTCAGCTCTCTGAAAAGTTGACTCAGGGACAAGCTTTGATGTCCCTCCTCCGTCTGGTGCATAAACAGTAAAGAACATGTGAAGCAGGCGTACCTCACAGCGGTAACACTGCACATGGAAGTCACGGTCCAGAGCCACGATGCGAACGGTCTCCTCCTGGCCCGGCGCCGGCATTATGGGCTCAGAGCACACACAGCAGCGTGGAGCGAACTTCCTGAAAAATACAAGAGACGAACTCAGAACTTCAAACCCTGGAACACAAAGGAGAGTCCTGTGGAACGAGACGTCATTCAGAGGCTCAGATCCTCACAAAGTGACCAATTATTAGAACAATGAGTCCAGAAATCTCTGAGGCTCGTAATCCTTTCTATGAAAAGTGTGTGTGTGTGCATGCGTGCGTGTGTGTGTGTGTGTGTGTGTAAAAACAAAGCAACCATAGGGATAAGACACTCAAGTCATTTGTCTCTGGTTTACCCATTAAAAAATCCACCAACTGGATGGATGGATGATTTATTGGAGAGCAACGTGTGTGTGTGTGTGTGTGTGTGTGTGTGTGTGTGTGTGTGCGTGTGTGTGATTGTGACCACTGGACTGATTTTAATGAAACGTCAAGACAGTAATTATTAGATAAACATGGACAACTGAATTAAAGATGGCCGCCACAGCTAATAAACAATAGTAAACAGAAAATTGTCAATAACTCCGTATTTCTCTATAGATATTGAGCAATAAAATCACTAACAACCTGAGGACTAACTGATCTTTGAGTTCTTTTGTTTCAAATCTTGACTTTAGTCAAGTCATGTGACGTATAGCTGAGACGAACTCACAACTCCTACTCTGACTGCCAGCATTTAAAAGTCCCATATTCTGCAAACTTCTCTTTCTAAAGCTCTTCTAACAGTCAAGTCTGTCCTAAAGACTGTGTCTGAAACCCAAAAGTCTTAAATATTTTCACCGTTTTCACGTCATTATTATTATTTTTGGGAAATGTGTTTTGAGCTAATGCCAAAACGGTGTCACGGTTCCTCCTAATTTCAACCGTTCCTCCAACTAAAACTCCACTTCCCATCATCCCACACCTAGCTTACGTCATCACGCTTCTCTATAAACAGACACCATGTCCGCCACTCGCCGCTCAGTCATCGATTCATTCATCCACGCCAAGAGCCTTCTACCGACAGTCCAAGCTTCCAAGTTTCTACTCACAAGTAAGTCAGCTTACTTACTTACCGGAACGTCTACACGATCTCGCTCTCAATCGAGACTCATGCAGGTGTTCCCAGATTAACCGCGTGTATGCGACTCCCTGCGCTAACTCCTACCATGTCTGGGCCGCACGCATGCTACAAATGAACTCCCTGAGGTTTCAGTCTGTTCCCCGATCCATTCTGACAAACGGGTGGTTTCTAAATCTTTCCCCTGCTGATGTCAAGAAGAGAAAAGACCACGCCTCTCTAGAGGACAGAGCCAATCAGAGCACCTTTGTCTACCTGAGCCCACCCCGCCCTTTAAAAACCACGGGAGTGCTCATCCTCACAAACGTTAGCTAACAGTCACGGTGAAGCTACGAGCAAAGCACGGCTGATGATTCGTAGACTGTTGATCAACGAGCACAAAAGTCTTTTTTTACTCCCTTCATCTGAGACCCTGAAGACCCACTGACGTCTCATGAACGCATGGAGAAGAGAGATGGGCGGGGCTTAGAGAAGCTCTGCTTCCCAACTGCCCCACCCATTTTAAAGGAAAGTTTATCTTCAGGAGGTTGGAGGAGGGGTGGAAGAACAACAGCTGACCTTAAAGTAAGGGTCAGTTTGACCAATGCAGAGCTTTGACCTGTTACTGAGATGTAAAAGAAATGATTCAGAGTGGAGAGGAAGTGCAGAATGTGAGACCTTTAAAATATAAATAAAAGTATTTTCAAGATTGGACAAAACAGCTATAACTCCATTATTTATCAACATAAGATTATATTAATTTAAAACGGTCTCAAAAGAGGCTGACTTGAATTATTTATTAGAAAACAAAGCATGTGCTTTTCCTCCTAAGTCGGAGGTTGAAAAAGAAAAGGTTTTAAAAAGAACTACTTCCTAAATATAGCTCAACTTCTACGATTTCTGTGGATAGCTGAAGCTCACGCTACCGTTTACAAAACTTCAAGCAGAAACTCTGGAATCTCCTCAAGCAGAAGAGGTCTGTCTAACAATAGGTCCAAAGAGGATGTGAGATACACACGAGACTGTAGGTCCTGTTAGGTGACCAGAGCTCGGTTAACACTTCCTCTGTTCCAGACTTTCATTCAGTGTGTGAATCAGGAAGTCAGGACTCTGGAGAACCAGCTCTGGTCTGGCCTGGACTATTCCTCGAAACAAAGGGCAGCGCTCCTCAGGTCACACACGTCATGTGGAATTAGACTGCAGCCCAGATCAGCCATGGTACAGGAAGCAGGAACACACACACACATGGAGACACAAACACACATTCAGACACACACACACACACACACACACAGAGCCAGCGGTTTCCCTCCGTTTCCCTTCTGGTCACTAAGTAGAGGAACATTTCTGGTAATGCGGTGGTTATGCAATCAGTGAAGTGTGGTACACTGACAGGAATGCACCACTAAATTTGTGTCCACATCTCAAGATCACTTGACTTGCTAAATTGTTTTGCAGTAATTCCTGTAAGGGAAGCCCAACATCCTGTTTTACCAAATTTACAGCTGAATTTATAGACCCAGCGTGAAGGGTTTAAACAAATCAACGTGTTCCTCAGTGATTCGGTGAATAACCTGTAAACATCCCTCTGACCGCTTTTACATCCAGCAGGCTCAGAGGTACTCTGGGACTCAGCAGGTAGAGCGACCATCGCCGGTTTGATCCCAGATCCAGCTGGGTTACTTTGTCGTTGTGTCCCTGGAGACACTTCACCTACCTTGTCCACTGGTGGTGGTCAGAGGGACCTGGTAGTGATCAGAGGGACCTGGTGGTGGTCAGAGGGACCTGGTGGTGGTCAGAGGGACCTGGTGGTGGTCAGAGGGACCTGGTGGTGATCAGAAGGACCTGGTGGTGGTCAGAGGGACCTGGTGGTGGTCAGAGGGACCTGGTAGTGATCAGAGGGACCTGGTGGTGGTCAGAGGGACCTGGTGGTGGTCAGAGGGACCTGGTAGTGATCAGAGGGACCTGGTGGTGGTCAGAGGGACCTGGTGGTGGTCAGAGGGACCTGGTGGTGGTCAGAGGGACCTGGTAGTGATCAGAGGGACCTGGTAGTGATCAGAGGGACCTGGTGGTGGTCAGAGGGACCTGGTGGTATCAGTGCATGGTATCTCCACCTCTGTCAGTGTGATCCAGGGCAGCTGAGGCTACAATGCTGATCCCCACCAGTGGGTGAATGACTGATGTGTTGTACAGCGCTTTGGGGAGTGTAGAACTATAGTCAGATCTATAAATTCAGGGCATTGACCACTTACTTCCTGTTTGGTATCATGACCTTTATGCTCGATGGCACACACTAACATTCATGGTTGGCATGTAATGGTGAGAATGAAACATTCAGATTTCTACCAGAAAACCAAAAAAACCAAAGATGAAACCCAGAAACCTCTAATTTATGTGAAGAAAAGTCTTTTTAAAGGCGGGACTGTAAAATGTGAGGACTCATTGTTGACTCGTTTATGTGATTGGGTCAGATGTGATCCAGAGGATGATAAATGCCTGCAGCCATGGCAACAGGTTAAGGCTTCAGTGGTGGTTTAGCTGCTTCAGTGTTTAAGGCTTATCTATCAGACGTTTCTATGGTTACTGAGACATAATTACAGCATTTCATTTCAGCTGCTATTTTATTGATCACATGAAGTTCTGCAAGGAGTTTTTGGAGTTGGTCCTTCTCCAGTTCAGCCTGTCAGTCAGCTTCTGGTCCAGATCCTGACTGAGGCTCCTTCTTCATCATCAGTGCTGGAGTTTGTCAGAATGTGTGGGTTCTTGTTTGTCCACCTGTCTCTTGAGGACTGACACAGTTCTCAAAGGCATTAAGGTCTGAGGAGATTCCTGGACCTGGACCCAACATGTTGATGTTTTTGCCTTGTGTCATGATCCACTCCCCTTTGTGTTCTGTTGGTTGGTTTTCCTGTGTTTCCCTCTGTTCCTCAGGTGTTCCCAGTCATCAACCACAGCACCTTCTCCTCTATATGAGCCCTCCAGATCGGTTCCTCTGGTTTTTGCCCTGATTGTTTACTCTGTTGTCTATCTGTGTTTCTCCCTGTGGTTTTGCTCCTGTTCTCTGTAAATAAATATGTTTGAGTTCATCTGCTGCTCCTCCTGAACCTGGGTCCGACCCCGACTGCAATCGTGACACCTTCAGCTTCAGGCCCAGAATTCTACCATGCTGGAAAAGACATTGATCTTCACCGCACTGTTTCCTCTGGGACGATGTCTCAGAACCCGTCTTTACTCCTGGCTGCTCTGAGGCGGACCTGTGAGTGAGTCCACTCCCTTGGCTGAGAAACAACCATCACATGTATGGTTTCAGGATGATTTACTGTTGGTGGGACACAGGGCTAATAGGAGCGCTCACCTTTTAGTCTCCAGGCAATCCATTTTTAAGAGGCACTGGACTGGTCTCTCAGCCAGGCTCAGCCTTAGAGCTAGGCTGAGGAGGTCAGAAAACCAGGAGTAAAACCACTGCTTCTCCATGCTGATAGAAGCCAGCAGAGATGGACGCCTCCCTGAGGAGGTGCTTCAGGCTTTCAGGAGGCCCCCAGGCCGACCCAGGACACGCTGGATGGATCATGTCTCTAAGGCTGTCCCACCTGAGGAGCTGGTGGAGGTGGCTGGGGAGACAATCTGGACTTCACTAACAGGGATGCTGCCTCTGCCACCCAGTTATGTGGAGGATAAAGAGTAGTTTTATATAATGTTATTACTAATATATAAAACCCATTTTCCTAAATGTGTGTGTAAAAACTGATTAGGGACAATTTAAATATCATGAAACCAGCATGTTGTTAGAGATAAAACCATGCTACACAACTGTTTCACAGATGAAACACATCAGTGTAACACATCAGACACGGTGGGTTTGTAGAACGTTTCTGGGTTCTGTGAGCAGCTGTTCTTCTCCAACCTGAAAATCCTCATCAGACTCACTCAGCTACAACCATAAAGGCACAGTGTTGTGTAAGTTCACACTCCACGAGAGCGACATCTAACTACGCCCGACAGAATTCATGACTCTAAACTAACTCAGCCCAAATGAACTCATTTCTAATCAGTTATCAGGTTTTCAACTAGATGAAGTTGTTTGATGACATCATCTACTTCATTATGGTTTCTTATTGTGACCACTTCCAACAAACTGTTAGGCTGATGTTCTGCTTTAAATAAAAACTGGATGTTTTCAAACACAGCATACAGGTAGGGTGAAGGTATCTGTAGTGACTTTAGAAAGAGTTACATGGACAAAGACCTGAGGGGAAGTTAGAAGAGACAGAATATTTGAAATCAGGGTATATGCAGGAATCTTGAAGTTAAATTCAAAACCTTTTCAAGACTTTTTCAAGACCGTCTCAATATGTTTTAATACCTCACCGCCATTCTGGTTATGCGGCAGCGTTCACAGAGATTCTCTTCCATCTTAACATTTCGGTGCGTTCGTAATACTCACCGGGAACACCAGAGCGTACTTTGTGCTTTTGAACTTCTGCACCGCCCGCCCTGGTGCTCTGAGAGAAGGATTACTAACGCACCCTTTGTTTCACGTTCTTTTTTTAAATAAAAATGACTAAATTCACACGTTTACAATGTTTTTGGGACTCAAACTGTTGGACATCAAATTCAGATTTTTTCGTTCCAAAATGTAAGACTTTATAAAGCCGTGATAAGACTTTTTAATACTTTATAAAGCCGTGATAAGACTTTTTAATACTTTATAAAGCCGTGATAAGACTTTTTAATACTTTATAAAGCCGTGATAAGACTTTTTAATACTTTATAAAGCCGTGATAAGACTTTTTAATACTTTATA
Source organism: Callopanchax toddi (assembly GCA_006937965.1). Classification (NCBI taxonomy): domain Eukaryota; kingdom Metazoa; phylum Chordata; class Actinopteri; order Cyprinodontiformes; family Nothobranchiidae; genus Callopanchax; species Callopanchax toddi. The sequence continues at coordinate 703,569 of SSNR01000175.1, forward strand.
AAGCCGTGATAAGACTTTTTAATACTTTATAAGGGTCTTGAATTTCCCAAAATTGATTTATCACCTTTTAATACTTTTCAAGACTCCGCGGATACCCTGGAAAGGACATTTGCGTCATTCAGAGGAGACCACACCCACTGCTGACATCACTGAAAGTGGGCAGAGTTTTTAGGTAAAGGAAGTAGTCCTCTGACTGGAGCAATACTCAGACTGCTTATAAGGTATTCAATCACACTCAGTTCAAACCTGAAAGGGCCACAGGAATGTCCACGGAGGAGGGGTGTGTGTCACAATAGGTCCACTTCCTGAAGCTGCTGTGGGAGTCATGGCGCCGATTCACAATGGATTTTATGAAATATTGACAAGTTTGGGGACACAGTAAATGGTTCAAGGGTCAGAAATAGGAAGCTGGCAGGCTAAGGGCCACCTGTTGAGTACCTATAGTGTCTATTTCAATCAATCATCTGAATCACTAAGACACTGTACGTTCTGCTGCAGCAGCATCTCCTCACTTTCATCCTTTCTCGAGTAACCTCTACCAGGTCCTCACCCCAAGGTGCTCCCAGACCACCCTGGAGATATGATCCCCCCTGTGTGTCCTGAGTCGACCCGGAGCCTCCTACCAGCTGGACATGCCTGAACCACCTCCCTAGAGACCAGGAGGAATCCTGACCAGATGACCAAACCACCTCAGCTAGCTCCTCGATGAGGAGGAGCAGCGGTTCTATTCTGAACCCGTCCTGAATGTCAGACCTCCTCACCCTGGCTGAGCCGTCCACCCTGCACAGGAAACTCATTTTGGCTGCTTGTTTTTGCGATTGTGCTTTTTTGGTCATTACCCAAAGCTCATGACCATAGATGAGGATTGGGACGTAGATCGACCGGTAAACCGAGAGCCTTGCTTACTGGCTCAGCTCCCTCTTCACAACGACCGACCGGTTCAGCGTCCATCACTGCAGACGCTGCTCTGATCCACCTGTCGATCTCCCGCTCCCTCCTTCCCTCACTCATGAACAAGACCACACTCTTCCTCTCAAGGCTCTAACTCAAGATCAACCAAGACAGTCCTACAACACCCATAGAGTCCCAGGATGGATCAACCAACCACCCACCCCCTCCTCACACACAAACCCACATGGATGGCGTAACATGAGTAAGAAGCATCAATGACTGAATACATTATGTGCATCCCTGAATATACTGTATAAAAACAATGTTCTAATGCATCAGCATGAGGTTTTTGAACTAGAGCTGTTTTTCAAACAAACAAATTAGCTCCTAATATGTCCCCAATCTGCAGCAGTGTCTCTCCTGATCTGACTAGCCATGAGAAATGCTCCGGTCAGAGGACTACTTCCTGTTTCTATAGACTCCACCCACTCGGTGATGTCACCAGTGGGTGTGGTCTTGACTGTAGATCTATAACTGATAGATCCCACTCTGGGCTCTTACTTGTGGAAGTCTTCGATGCAGTGGATGTGGTTGGAGGCGTCCACGGTGAACGGGATTCCATCCAGACTGCGGTGACACACCACGCAGGTGAAGCAGTGAGGGTGGTAGGCCTTCCCCGTCGCCCGAAGGATGCGCTCCATGATGGGCGTATTGCAAACGTTGCAGGTCTCCAGGGTGTTCTGTAGACACAAACACACAGTAAGAGTCACAGCTCAGATTTTACAGTCGTTCTTTGGAGGATGTTTTCCTGCTTTTTCCTCCAAACCATAGCATGGGATCTGAAACTACTCCCAGCCTATGTTCCACTCCGTTTCCATCTCAGGCCTTTGCAACAAACAGCTCCACACTGCAGACCTCCCCTCAGCTGAGTTGTCCTCAGATGCCTCTGAAGCTGAAGGAATCTGATTAGCACCCTCCCAACACAAACACAGCCATTTTTCAGCCGCCCTCTCCCACACTCCATCCTGCCTTATGCAAGAGTGTGCACAGTAAATACTTCCACTTTGTGATGACTGCAGGTTTTCTGCAGCCAGGCGACTGGGCAGGCAGCCCACGGGGGGATGTGGCTACTGCCCCCCCTGACTTATCTGTGGCATCTCTCCTTTTAATATCAACAACGAGACGCCATTTGTTATTTCAATATTTCATAAATAACCAGAGTCTCTAGAAACGGCGGTGCCATTACAGAGGGATGAATATATCATGTGAGGGTGATCGATGCGCGGCCTGATGACGCTGATGGGCCCCGCTGCTGCTGATTCTCGCTCAGGCATTTCCTGGATCTCTGCTGCCTCCCCCCCTCCCTCCCCCCTCTCAGTCTGCGCTTGGCTGGGCTAAAGAGTGCACGGTTCAGTTGCTCCCATTGGCCCCCGCCGTAGTAGCAAGCTGCCTCAGTGTTTCCAAACACGGCTTGGGGTGTGTAGCAACACTGCGCTGCGTCATCCGCTGCCTCCCAGATGCGCCAGCGGGCCCTGCCGTTTAAAATGACACTTATGTGACCGCTCGGCCGAGGTAAAACTCCCAGCCTTCTCCTCGTCTGGCTGCAGCTCGCACTGCAGTTACATTTCATATGCTAACGAGCAGAGGATGCTTTCTTACAGGATGAGGTCGGCTCCTGATCTGATTCTCAACACGACGGAGGACGAGAGGGCAGGAGGGGAGAGCAGCTGATGTATGACTCCAGGCTGGGAAAAGAAAGTGGTTTGAAAAACGTCCGTTTCTTCAAAGCACTCCCGGAGAGGCAGTATTTCATGAAAAGCAATGTGTGCAGACAAGCTCTGCATCCCCCCCGCCTCCTCCTCCAAGACGGTAATAGAAATAAACATTATTCCCTGGGCAACATTTGTGTATAAACAATGTCCATATTGCAATCCTGCGCGATCCTGGAAGTGGAATAAAGCCTTTAATGAGCTCGCTGCTCCAAACCCTTGAGGTTTGCCTCTCGTACACACATGCATGCACACACACACACTCACACATACACATATACACATGCATGAAGAGGTAGAGAGATATTTGGAAAAAGGAAGGGAGGGGGTTTGCATATTTGCAACCTGAGAACCAGAGTAAGATACGAGGGCCAAACAGCATTAAAACCTTCCTCAACTCATCCGTCTGCATTCCTGCTTCCTTATTCTCATCTGGCCTTCATGTGGGAATACCTTGCCCTTGTTTAGCTTAACTAGAGCATATGATTTCACAGCACAGGGTTCCTCCGGGCCACTGTAATGAGTTCGCTACTCAAAAGACAAATTTTCTCTCTCTTTTTCTCAGACGGTGAGATTCTATGACCTCAATTCATTCATTCAGCTCAGTTTCTGTTGTTTTTGCTTCAACTTCCTTTTGTTTGGGATTAGTTAGCATTAGTCTGACGTCTACACAGAGGCAGTACACGTGTTCCGGTCTCTGGCTGGGTCTGCGTGCGCTCCCAGTTTGGGGAACTCTCCATAAATCAGTTGCCGGCCTCTCCGTCAGACATCCAGGTCCTCGGCACACCACTAGAGGGCTGTAGACGTCTGCACATGTCCGCACTTTGCCTTCTTTCCCTTCACTAGACATGATGTATTCAAGCATATGTATTCTCTTTTTACCTCCCCCCTCTTCAGCCCCCTCACACCCCACCCCCTCTCCCTTCATACATTTGTGTAAGTGTTTGCCCAGAAGGCTAAACAAATGTCTAGGCAGATGAGGTAAAGTGAATTTAGGTCAAACAGCCTCCTGCTGAACCGAGGGGTGAGTGAAGTGCATTAAAGTCAATTGTAGCTCTCTTTTCTTGCTTTAAACTGTTTTCTTTTTGCTACAAAGTGCTCTCAGAATACAAAAAAAGACCTGCACGGTCCGGCTCGGCTCACATTAGGTAACGGGTTCCATGACGGCGTCAACGCAGTGAAACGGAGCCGTGATGACGAATAAAAAACCCTGTACGTTTGGACTGGTCACACAAAATATACTGTCTGAGGCGCCGCACAGCCCAGCTCTATAAGTTTACAGCCCGATTAAATCAAATCATCTTCACAGAACTGAACCAAAGCCTGTCAGTAAAACTGCTTTTTAAATAAGTCAGAAAATAAATGGATATTTCATGAGAATGAAGATTTAATTAATAAATAAGTTACATAACAGAGGGGGGGGAAGTGACAGGTCAAAAATAAAACTCTTCTCCTCCTCCTTCCTCAAAGAGCAAAAAATAAATCCAGCCTGAAACAGCCTCTGTTGTTAAAACATAAAGACGTTTGATGCATGTTGGGAGGAAGTAAACACCCGGGAATCCGGCGTAGCGAAACACATCGTTAGGATGAGGCTGCTCGCTGGCCCAGCCAACACCATCAACACAGATTTTACACCTATCTGTTCTCTGCTCTCACACACAGCCAAGCTGAGCTGACATGAGGCAGGCTGGAGTTCAGCGAGACCGCACGCAATTTATGTCCTGGCACGCTGAACTCAGGCTGGGCCAAATTTACAGATGATCTGACTGTGTGAGTGTGTGAGAGTGTGCGTGTCCCACCCTCACAGAACGTGGCGGTCAGTGCCAGGCCACGCTGAGTGAATTAACTACACCATACTGAAGGCAGCTCAGGAATATAAAACCAGGGCCTGGTGGAGGATGGAGCCGAGCGCCGCTGGTCGCGTCCATTTGGACAGAGTAACGGACACCGACTTGTTGGTGAGCTATGAGTCAAAACACTGACCCTCACACCTCCTGAGGGAAGGTGTCTGCTGATGTAACAGACCCTGACAAGCAGATTCTCTCTTTTGTTGCTTCCAAAGGGTCAATCAAGCAGTAAAAAAGTCATCTATAAAGAGCTAAATATGTACTAAAGCAGCATGTACCATAACAGGTCATGTGTCACAAACAGAGACGTTAAAAAATGTCTGCCCTCACAGATACCTGTTTAAATCCCTTAAATGTTTCAGATCTACAAAAACAAAAAACAATATCAGTGAAGATAACCGGAGTAAATCTAAAGTGATTATTATAAATAAGGTTTTATTTTATTCAAGGAACAAATCTATCCAAACCTGCTCTGTGTCAAAAATGAATCACCTCCAAAATCTACTAACAGCTTAGCAACAACTGAACCCAGTGTTAGTGATAACTAATGAGTCTCTGGAGGAGTGTAGTTTATGTCTATTCATTTAGAGGGCGCTGTTCTCCAAAGTGACTTACACCTGTGACCTATCAGATCTGTGGGGGAAACCGGAAACCTGGAGGAAACCCACACATGCATGGGGAGAACATGCAGCTCCACACAGAGAGTCAGCAGCAGGGATTCAAACCTGCAACCTTCTCACTGCGAGGCAACAGTGCTAACGACTGACACACATCAACACTCATAACTAGTCAGATCAGGAGAGACACTGCTGTAGACTCTGGGGCCCGTTTTCAGGAATCTAAAACCACTTCTTTATTTTTGTTACTTTTTAAGTTGTTTTTAACACAAAAGTAAATAATTGTGTTGAAGTTCTACAATATAAAAAAGTTATTGAGAGACTTTTGACTTGCAGAGTTTGTTGGGTGTGTTGTTGGATTATTGAGCCAAACCAGTCCAGAAGGAAATGTCAACAATCTGCTCTGGTTGAGGGAGAGCTGTAGCACATTTACATCTCCACATATTTACTGAAGGATCATGGGAGCACCAGTGGACTCCTCTGCAAGAAGCTGTTTGTTTCAGCCCGATGCTCACCTGAGACCCTGACGTGTTGACGTCCTCAGCCCTCTGACATTCAGCTTACATCTAGTTTGATGTCTCAGATGTGTTTCCAGTGAGCAGCGCTGCCATCCAGCCTCTATCTGTCTGTCGGTGTGGTTTCTGAACATCAGGGCCACATTAACAAGACGTGACTCCTTTACAAACCCTGTCATTCATGATGTGTTATGTAAATCACCCACTCGGGTCTTCTCTGGATGCACAGAACTGAGGTGAAGGTGTTTTTGTGTGGGTGTGAGTGAGCATGTCATGCACTGGAAAGTGATTCCACTAATGGTTTGCTAACTCAGAGGATCAGTGACCTTAAAACTATCAGCTCAGAGTGTTAGTGACACTCATCTGTGTGCACGTCACTCAGTCCAGACGAGCCATCCGAGGTTTGGGTGTCTCTGACCTGGAATGGCCCCGCTTCCTTTGATTCTGCCTCTCCCTCTGTCAGTGGGCTAAATCCACACTGAGGTATGGATGACCAGCGTGTGCAGGAATAGGCCTCCTCCGACCATCAGGACCCTCCACTCCACCAGCAGCTCACACAGATTCCACTTCTGCTTTGGACTTTTTTCATAACATCCACATATTTAAAATTAAAAAACGATTATTGAAGGCGATCAGGTTTAGTTCACATCAGGATGAATGAATCACTATTTTAAAGTTTTCAATAAATACCACTAATCGCTTTTAAGAAAAACACGCTGTAATTCAGAAACCTAAAGGTAAATCTGACTTTGATTATTATCAGTATCTAAAGCTCGTCCATCTCAATAACCAGAGAGAAGACTCGTTACTTTTTGTGTGATGTCAGACTATCAGCAGTGGGTGTGGTCCTCACTGTAGAGATAGAACTAAATGACCCAAACATCCCTTTAATACCTACAGGTATTTTGTTGCTCACAGAGACTTGTCTGTTTTTACTGCATGATGATGAAGAAGATGATGATGATGTCAAACAGGAACTAACATGAAGGGATGAGGACAACACGCTCTGGCTTTTCTTTAAAATGAAAAGGTGGCGGCCTCGATCCTTCTCCCTTTCTCTCTCTCTCTCTCTCTCTCTCTCTCTCTCTCTCTCTCTCTCTCTCTCTCTCCGGCTCAGGCATGGAGGCCGGCCTGCCTGTCCGCCTTAAATTCAGCTCTGCAGCAGAATGTGACCCCTCTGGACTTTGGGCAATGTCTCCTGCTCTGGTTACAGAGAGAAACTGACAAAGACTCCGGCGGTACTTCTCTCATTGCCATGAGTTAGAGTGACATTGTGGTGGGTCAGCACTGGGTCACATATATTTTCTTCTCCTGCTTGCTCCTGTTGGGGGGGTGTAGGACCATAAAAGACTCAGGGAAAACCGGGACCTGTTCTATGGATTCGAGCTCATCTTTTATCAATTACAGTCATGCTTCTTATTCACTTCCCTGTAATTGATAGGATAGCTGCATTTCCTGTAGTACGGGTCAATAATAAGAAGTAATGACTTGCTTGAATTCTGTGGGCTCACACCCACCGTAACGCAGAATTATACACACACATAATTGTCTTGGCAAGTCTGGAGACGCGCTAAGATGTGAAATCCTATTCATGCAAGTGCTATCTAATTGGCTCTCTCCTTTGAGGAATTAGACCGCGTTAATCACGTCTGAATATACAGAACTCAATTAGGAGTCGGCAAGCTAAAGTAGACAGCCATGAATATTTGATGACAAAGTCAGCAGAAAGCAGAGCCTCCCCGTGTGTTTGTGAGACGACAAGTAAAAGCAGCGTGGGAGTACACCTGCCCTCTGCACGACAGAGGGCCCTGAACGCACCGCGCCAGCTCTAAAACCCCTGCATCTGACTACCTGGATATCCATCACAGACGAGTGACAGGTGTGTGGGTGGTGTGCAGTCGTTTTTAATTAGAGCCATAGCACTGCTACTTTACTTTTCCCCGTGTTGTGTTCTGGCGGGACGCGAGCGGCGTAACGATGCCACTAGAGTTATTGTTTCCTCTGTCCTGTCTCCCAATGACAGCAGCAGCTTCAGGGGAGTTCTCAGGGAAATCCCATTGTTCGTTTGGAGAGTCTGGTGTTGTGTTGTGGAGGACATCCATCACCAGGAGCACCCGATCCAGCTGGCACCCTGACTGTCGCCTCTGGGTGCTCTGGTACCCAAAGCGAGATCCCTTTGATATATGGACAGTTTGATTATGTTGCCCTCATTTGAGCTCACTTAGTTTGTAGGCTGACATTCTCCCCACCTTGGTAGGAGATGAACAACAACAACAACATCAAAACACAACCCATCGAGTTCTGAGGGTGCTCGCTGCAGAACTGTCCAGATCTTTTTACACACTTGAATTCAGCGTGTTCAGTGTTACTTCATCACGAGGTCTACCTGGTATAGCTCTAATCCTGTTAAGGAACTTAGGAGTTTGCTTTTAGTTGGAGGCTGGTTAAGGTTCTCAGTCATCCAGGGTGTGGACTTCTATCAGTTATTCATCCATCTCTCCTCTGTTGGTGTCCATCATTTCTGCTCAGCGTGAATCTACTGTCATCAGTGAACTGAGGTCCTCTGGTCCCTCGTCCAGCATAAATGTTCCCTGATCCATGAAGACGGTGAGTCCTGTACCTGGTGGTGTGTTCAGTATATACTGTAGTATATATATGTATGTAGCCACAGAAATCTAAATTGTTGTTGTCCAGCTGTATTTGAAGTCAAGGTCACATGACCAGTTACTGAGACAGAGTCTCCCTTCAAGAGATTCTTCATTTCAGTGGAATGTTACCTGACTGCATCAGGGTAAAACAAGATCTAGAGAATGAGCTGAGTTTGTCACCTTGAAACAAATCATGTCTGTCTGTCTGTCTTCTCCCTATAAAAGTCTGTCTTAAAGGGATATTCCACCCAAAAGTGATTTTTTTTTGGTCGATTGTCATATTGCTCGCCTCGTATTCGCCTACGTCAGTAAACACGTATCGGCACATTGTTTGCAAACCTCACAGACGATGAAAAAATAACACAAAGGCGTCTCTGGGGTCACTGCGTCATGTCCTTGTGCCGTTCAGCGGAGGCTTACAGCTGTTCTTTGTCATAAAGTAGTCCCGTGTCTAAAATAGTACCTGTAATTCCTTCATGTTACTTTTTATTTTCACTTACAGTCGATATGTTTATTGAGGTCACTAAGCAGAACTAATATCACTACTGAGTGATTTTTAAGGACTTTTTTCTCTCAATGCTAGTTGTTACCATTCACTTACAGTGTTTTCTGCTAAGCTAATGCTAAAGGAGTGCTGCTGGATCAGGATAACAGCTGGGCTGGCCACTAATTGTTTTTGCCCACTGATCTAACTATGAAGAATATGACAATAGACAAAAAAAAAAAAAGATTTTCTGGTGGAATATCCCTTTAAATCTTTGTTCAGAGAAAAGTTGAGTTTCTGAGTGATTGTGATGAAACAGTTAATATAAATTAATCAAAGCTACATACAGAAACAAGAGGTTTCTCCTCTCGTCTCTAGAGAACTCCTACATTTTCTAACCTGTCAGTTAATCACGACTTTAAATAAACTGAAGACTTAACCTGAATAGAATGTTTGTTTTTTCCTGCAGCTGATGCAGACTCACATCATTTGTTTGTTTAATTCATTTGACAATGAAAGCAGAATTAAGATGAAACAACAAACCACAAGTTTATGAGGCTTCTAAGTGTAACTAAGAATAATTAGATGCACAAAAAGATAATTATTGAGATAGTTTAGCTCCTGAAGACTTAAATGTCATCATCCAGTTGTTAAAGTTTGATGGTGACTGGCGGGTCACGGCTGCTGTGTGCAGTTCTGTCTGTTCAACAGCAGGAACATCCAGCCAGCAGAAAGAGAGAGGAAAACCAATTTCTTTCAAATAACAGAGCCGTGATACAACATGAGATAATGAGCTTTGTTACATTCAAGCAAAATGGCGCCCGTGACCTTGGTGGTCTCTGTAATTCTGTCAAAAGAGGGAGAAAAGGATAAAGGTTTGTGTGTTGGTAAAACGAACCAATCTCTTTCTTCCTGCTCTTAAAATGTGAAGCTGAGTTCCTGATGTGACCTTGAGCTGCAGAACTTCAGCCTCTTTATGCTACACTTAAACACGCTGCACTTTTACAGATTTTACAGAAGTCAAAACCCACCAGAGGAGTTCAGATTCCTGGATTACAGTCTGCAAGACTTGACCAAAATAAGCCCTGCTGAACCTGGAGCAAAGAACACCTAACTGGGTCAAAACCTGTGTGTGGAAACCACTGGTGGGTCTAGATCAGGGGTCAGTGTTAAGCAGGCCACGGTCCGGGTCTGGGTCCAGACCCAGAAGCTGTCCCATATGGACCTTCAGCCAAAAGAGAAGGGTCTGATTTATTCTCTTCTATTATCCATTTAACTGGTGCAGCTTTTACAGCAGAGGATTGGCTGTGGAGGAAACGTATTGACCAACTGTATTTGAGTTAGGTATCCCCATGTGACACCGCTCAGCCAATCAGGTCAGTGCAATCCAGGTGGTAAAACACAGAGACTCTTCAGTTAGAGGTGAGTTACATTCATGTAACAGTAAAACATGGAGACAGATGTTAAACAGACTAAATGTTGAAGAAGTGAACCAGCAGAGAGTAACGTTAGGAGACAGAGAGCTCAAAAAATGAGTCCAGCTAACCTCTACACTGTAGAGGTTAGCTAGCAGGTAATATAGCGTTCTAACACATTTCTGATGAAGCGATCTGCAGCGGCACCTCTCCTGTTCTGACAAGCCATGAATATTCCTAGATAAACATCTGACGGCCCCAGCGTCAGAGACCCACTCTAGCTCTGGTGTAGATCAGTAACTAGCTGCTGTAACCAGGCGATGTGGTTACCGGTGAACGGACTGGGTAACAGTCGGCATGGTAACCTGCCTGAGTAATTAACCTCAGTGACACCGAGTCCCTTCAAAGAGCAGCGTAGTTATCAGATATGTGACGAGTCCCAGTTGCTCTCAGCTCGGTTAACTAACGTGCTCTCATGGTTAGAGGCACATTTCCTAAAGGAGAAAGAAAATTTAATCGTTTCCAAGACTTCACTTTTAAACAGACACTTTGCCTCCTGCGACGCTGCTGATCGAGAACGTTTGGATTGAACGTGTAAAAAAAAAAACCTCAATGACTACAACTACAACGGTTAGGGTATGGATTGAACGTGTAAAAAAAAAAACCTCAATGACTACAACTACAACGGTTAGGGTATAAAGCTGGAGAATTAAAGGCTTTTAATTGTCTAACATCCATTATCCAGATTAAAATCTAAGTGTACAGAGTTCAGCCTTGACTGGTTGATGACACCTGTTGTTGCTGTGGTAACAGCAACTGATGTTTAGAAGAAGAAGTTTTATTTTTATAGCGCCTTTCAAGATAAAGATCACAAGGTGCTTTACAATCATAAACAAATGAGACAGATACACACTGAGCTGACAACAGAATTATAGGAGACTACAGAGTCAGTAACTGATCCACAGGATTCATCTAAAACCAGTTTAAACAGATGGTTTCTAACAGAGACACTGAGTCCTCTGGTCTCAGACTCAGGGGACAGAGGTCCAGAGTCTGGGGTCCACAGCAGCAGAGTCTCTGTCTCCTTTAGTCTTTATCCTGGTACACTGCACAACCAGTAGGCTCTGATCACTGGACCTCAGGGACCTGCTGGGGGTGGAAGGATGAAGATCACTGATGGAAGCTGGTGCTGGTCCATGTAGGACCCTCAAAACCAGAACCAGGATCTGGAAATGAACTCTGGAATTTCCAGGCAGCCAGTGAAGCTGATAGAGTAGCGGGGTGACGTGGGTGTATCTGGAGGACTTAGTCAGAAGATTCTGGACCACCTGGACCCGATCCATGAGGTTCTGTTCAGAGAGCTGCAGTAGTCCAGACCAGAAGAGATGAAAGCAGGAGAACAGTTTACAGTTCAGAGCCTGACTCAGAGGAACTCAGCTTAGTGATGTTCCTGAGATGAAAGAAGGAAGAGAACCAGAGACCTGACATGAGCCTCCAGAGTCAGAGCTGGGTCAAAGGTCACACCAAGGTTCCTGACAGAAGGTTTGGTAAATGAAGCAGGTTGACCAGGAGAATCCCTGACTGTAGGAACCAGCTGGTCCAGAGAACAGAGCAGGATGTTTGTCTTCATTCAACTGTAGGAAGTTCCCAGCATCCAGTTTTAACAGTCTAAACACGTCTGGAGCAGCTGTAGTTTAAACATCTCATGGGGCAGAGAGGAGATGGACAGTTGGAGGTCATCAGCATAAAGATGGTAGATTTCTTTCAAAGATCTCAGGATGTGATGAAGAGGGAGCAGAAGGAACAGCAGAGGCTCCAACACTGAACCTTGTGGGACACCGTGGACGAGGGAGGTGGAGGAGGACCTGAACTTGTAAACAGCCACAGAGAAACAACACTCAGACTGATGAGAGCAGGATCGCTCCAGTCCAGGTCCTGATGGGTCTACCCAGTGTCTCAGCCTATCAGGTAACAGGTGATGGTCAGTGGTGTTGAAGGCTGCAGTCAGGCCCACCAGAACCAGAACAGAACCTTCTCCTGAATCACTTCCAGTCAGAATGTCTCTGGAGACCTGTTTCAGTAGAATGAGGTCTACAGAGACCTGACTGGACTATCAGAGACGTTGTGTTTGTCCAGAGCTGCTGGGAGCCGTTTAGCTACAACCTTTTCCAGGATCTTATATTTAAACAGTAATTTTGAGACTGGTCTGTAGCTGCTGAAGAAAGAAGAGTGGAGATCAGGTTTCTGTAGAAGTGGGAGGATTACAGCGTTCTGAAAGCAGACAGGGACTGGACCAGAAACCAGTGAAGTGTTAAAGTGTGAGCACGCTGGGACAGATGGACTGAAAAACATTTAAACTATTTCTAAGCAATTTTAGAAGCAGAATAAAAAGAGGTCAGGAGATGCTTTAGATGGAGCAGATGAACATGGAGATGTTACTTTTCTGCAGTAACACTTCAAGCTGTGAATGTTGTCATTGAGTTCAACACCGGCGCTGATTGGTTCTAACAGGACGGATGATGTCCACTACGGAGAGGCAGTGACCGTTAGAGAGGGTCAATAGATAATGGAGGATTAAAGGTATTTACCAGCAGTCTCACATTTAGAAAATGAGAACTAACCCGATGGTGAAGAGGAGAGCAGCATGAGCAATAACCATGAGTATTGGTCTGGTCAGAGGACCGTATCTCCCAGAGTACCCATAAAGACCTGAGGATGTAACCTCCTCCATAACTGAACTGAGCATTTAAAAAGCTTTCAAGTGCCTGCAAGAACCCTGCATTCTGTCTCTTCCCTGATGTATAAAACCACAAATAATCAGACAGTAGTGCACATGAGGACATCCTGTGAGCAGAACTGTCTAAAAATGTCAACAAAAACATTTCCTCTCAAAAATCAGGGGGAGTTTATTTTGACATTTCTTCTTCCTCTGTGGTCAGATCATCTCGTTCTGGAGTTACATGAATACAGACACTAATAATTAGGTCACGTTGGTAATAAGACACAGAAACAGTAGGATTATTTGTTCTGTCGCTGCATTTATCTTTCCTCCAGATGTGATTTATCTGTTTCAGTCAGCAACACTTTAAATCGATGGGAAACCATTTCACCAGAGAGCTTTCTTGGAAAACACTTCAGTAAATCTGGAAGCTGTCTCTCAGTAACCATGATGGACGTATTGCAGGGTGGGGTCTACACACACACACACACACACGCACACACACACACACACACACACGCACACGCACACACACACGCTTGTGTCTTTGGTCACATTCTACGTACACATTCTGCGTGAGTGACATGTGGGGACGCCGCAAGCAGATGAACATCAGACAAAGAAAAAAAACAATCACATGTGGATGCTCTCGCATGAAAACCATCCAAATCACTCCATGCAAAGGGAGCCATTAATTGAGTTTATCAGTATTCAAATAGGCAGCGATAAGCGGCGTGTGGAGGCGAGCCGGGGAGGTGCCGCGCACAAAGGCTGAGGCAGTTTGTGGGCCAGAGGTGTGACTGCGGTTGGTTGGAGGGAGAGATAGCAGGTTGCAAAATCAGGAAGTAGTGCAGCAACGATAACAGGCGTGGGTGAGTTCCTGCACATTACTAAAAGGAATCAATAACATCTAGGCAAACAGTTTGAGTGAGGCAAATCAGACTACGGAAGAGATGCATCTCCTCCGTTCAAATGTCACTATTGTTCCCCAGAATATGTAAAGTGGCGGCTCAGATAAGCGCCCTGCTGATCGCCTACTTTGATACAAGGCAGAATACTTTGTTGGATGGCAATCAGCGTGCAAAGTGTATTCCTGCAATTCCTGGCAAAGGGATTAATGCTGTTTGCATATTATTACACAGGTTGTGCAGACGGTAGGTTTCCTCAGGCTGCTGTTCTACCTGTAAGATATTCTACATCAACTGTAACAGGCTGCCACGGGGTGTTGGGGAAATCTATTTCACATGCAGAGTACAGAGAATATGGAAGGAAAACAAAACCATGACGTGAGTTTCCACTTCTTAAGATAACAGCTACACGTGTTTCACACAGAATTCTGTAGTCAGTGGGAGAAAATAATGTGGACCTTTTTGTTCTATTTTTGAAAAATGTCTTAAACAACAACGTTTACCTGTTAAGATAGGAACTTAAAAGGATTATTTCGTCATTTCTAAGTGTTTTATATAAAAGTTTAAATAACTAATATCTTACCCTTTAAATAGTGCAGAGAGATGTATTTGCCTCCCTATTTAACCTGTTTCTGCTTTTTTGTTACCTAAATATTTCGGATCAGCAAATACATTTGAATACCAGACAAAGGTAACCTGATTAAATACATCACACAGTTCAAATGACTTCATTTATGTGAAACAGTAAGTGCCCTCCTTGTTAAAATTAGAATGAATTGTAATTAATCAGATTATTTATAAAGCTGAGTTCAGCTTCAGACCTGGAGAATTAATAAATCACTTCAATAGAACCTGTCTGACATCATAAAGGAGGCTAAAAGATCTCAAAAACCAACACATCAGGTCCTGTTCTAAAGAAACTCAGGAACTAAAGAACTCAGATCAACATCTGAACGTTTAAGGTCAGAGGATCGGATTCAACAACAAGGGCAAAAGTGTCCTCCATGAGAGAGTTCAAAGGTCAAAGCCTCTCCTGACCAAAAATCATATCAGCTTAAAACATTTTAGTGCTCCCAGAGACTTCTGGGAAAATATTCTCTCAGCTGATGAGACAAAAGCTGAACTTTCTGGAAGGTGTGTGTCCCGTTCCATCTGAAGGTGTGTGTCTCGTTCCATCAGGAAGGTGTGTGTCCCGTTCCATCTGAAGGTGTGTGTCCCGTTCCTCCTGGAAGGTGTGTGTCCTGTTCCACCTGGAAGGTGTGTGTCCTGTTCCACCTGGAAGGTGTGTGTCCCGTTCCATCTGGAAGGTGTGTGTCCCGTTCCATCAGGAAGGTGTGTGTCCCGTTCCATCAGGAAGGTGTGTGTCCCGTTCCTCCTGGAGTCAAACTAACTCAGTATTTCATCCTGTCACACATGGTGGTGGTAGTGTGATGGTCTGGTCTTCAGGACCTGGACCACTGGCTGGAACTGATGGAACCATGAATTCTGCTGACTACCAGAAAATCCTGAAGGAGACTGTCTGACCTTTGACCCTAAACAGGATGTTCATGTTGGAAAACCCTCCAAAGTGACTGAACTGAAACAATTCCATAAAAAGGAGCAGGAGGAATTCCTCCACATCGATGAGAGACTCATCACTAGTTATCATAAACTCCCAGGTGTTCCAACCACTTAGTAGGTTAGGGGAACATTATTGTTCCTAAATATTTATAACTTTATCAGAGAAACACACCTTAAAATAAAATGAGTTTCTTTAAGACTGAGAGGTTTAGTTTATTATCTAAAGAGCGTATTTATAACATGATGTTTCACTGAGCTGAAGTCAGAAACAGCCCCTGGTTTTACTATTTTATTGTCCCCAGTCTGAACGCTGAGATAAGTCCAGCTCTGCTGTCAAGAACCTGAACGTTTAACCCCCTAGTTTCTGTCAACAGGAACCTTTAGGTTTCATCTAAACAATGAACAAAGTGCTTTTGTAGCAGGTTGACTGAATAAACAGTTTGGAAATCCACGTTCAAAAAGAGCTTTCCACATAATGACTGGTGGATTTTACACATTCCTGGACTGAGTGACTGGAAGTTTTCCTCCTCCTCCTCTCCGGGACGTTTCTCCTCGGAGGCTCAACTCTCACGTTCATTCTCTAATCGCACAGAGGCGTATGACCCTCAGGATGAGAATAAAAGAAGAAATTACTTTCATTAAGAAATTCAGATTTCCCCCATCCTTTTGATCTAGTGCCAGAAGAACATTTATGCTGATGAAATGCATAAATAAAGTTCCTAAATTATCCCATTCCTCTTTTAGTGCGCGTATCGGAGTTGGAGAACTTCCAGACAAGACAACTACAATCACAGTGAGTGCCCCTAAAGAGAGATGATTTAGGAGATGGCCTGCTTCTGGTTTAGAGCTCAGGGTCAAGACTTTACTGGTAAAGTGCATCTCAAGCTTTTTACTGAAAGATCTGCAGAAGAAAACTCTACAAATGTGCTTTCAGCTGAATCAACATCCACTAATCACCATGTTTTAAATGTTTTGGATGTAGTCATCAACAGCTCTCCTCCTCCTAAAGCAAACATGGGTAAAGGGATGTCGTTAGAGGGTTATGTTGAAGTGGCTTTCTATTATTTATTTACAGTAGGGACCACACCCTCTGACCAGAGCAATACTCATGATTAGTCAGATTGGTGACAAAATAGTGGGAAATGATGAGTTATCTACAACAAGTATAGGTCAGAAACGTCACATCGATGCTGTAAGGAAACATGGATTTGGTTGATCGTTTTTTTGTTGTGAGAAAATCTGATAAGTCACCTTAACTACGCACACTAATGGGTCGTTTCCACTGCAGGTCCTGTATGGGGCGGTGCAGAGCAGTCGCTATTTTGTCTGTTTCCATCATAAAGCCGGTTCATACAACCGATTTGGACCGTACCACTCAGGCCATGAACGGCCCCCGTCGGTCCATAGCGGTACGGTTAGGGCGGAGCTGTGGCGTCAAAACAACACAGTCCACTGATTGGGGGACAGATAAACGTCACTGCTTGCAACAGGCAAAACAAACCCTGGAGTGCTGTTACTTTATTACTATAGTAACAGTTGTATGTGGATGTGATAAAATGCCAGCAAGTAGCAGCAAGGCTTGTTCAGCTTCAGAGCTCCAAACATTCAGCGATCAGCCGCGTTCAAGATGAGCTAGATGGATCTGCAGGAAATCAAAGACTTTATAGAGAAGTTTTACAGGATGCAGCTGACGGATGGTGGAAAAGTGTCGGGCCAGGCTGAAGAAATTAAAAGCCCCATATAGAGAAGTTAAGGACAGCGCTGGTATGACGCGATGGCACGCGTTTTCATTGAACCCCACCTGCCAAGTGAGAGTCCATCTGCTGATGGAAACACGCTCCTGAAATCGTAGACCCGTACCGGACTACAAGGATCCTGCAGTGGAAACGAGGCTTAAGCTATCTGTTTTGGTAAAGAAGGAGCAAAAATGGAAGGCGAAGATTTGAATTCACCAGTTGCTCTGCGTTCCTCTGGTCACTACAGCTTTGGGTAATGTCCCAAAAAATACTAAATCTTCTGCAACGCTGACATAATACCGTATGGTTTTCATATAAGACGACCCCAATTCTTCAAATGCACCTTTAGTAAAAGGCTTTATGACAACTAAATCTCATCTTTTATGAAGTTATTCTTTTATTTGCAATAATATTATGTATAGAAATGTCTCCTATTTAAAGGATTGTAAAATTTACACCCACATTTACCACTCTATGGCATAACATAAATAATCTGTAGTGATCTGAATTATGTAACATTAGCGGTTAGCTTCAGGGTGACTGCTAACATTTGAGTTGTTTTATTTCTGAGCTCTCCACCTCCTGACGTCACTCTCTGACACCTTGTGTTTCTTGGCTGATGACTTGTGTGCCGACTCCTCTGATTTATTACCATCAGCTTCATATTTGCATCCTAACTTCTCTTCAGTGATTGGGTCACTTGTCCAACTGTTGAACCGCTCTAACTCCCATCATGCCCCTGCTGCTGTCCGATCTTACTGTATGTGCGCAGCTAAAATCAGCCTGAGCGCGAGGGTCGGCTGGATCGACAGCAGTAAACAGTCAGCTGGTCACTTCAGGTATGAGTTTTTGCACTTGTTATAGACATGTACAAGTCTAGATCTAAATATTAGACAAATGAACATCTATAAAACAAACACTTTTTCTCAGATGGATTTGCAAGAAATAAAAGTATTGCCCTATATTTGAAACATAACTGTAAACTAAATACATAAAATGACATAAGTCAGACCCTCCAGGAAGTTGCGATGTTGTGATCACAACTATTAACGCAAATTCAACCATTTGCCGCAACCTTGCAATTTTCACCAATCGTCGCAACTTTTCCGCAAATGTGACCAATCATCTTTGTTTTGGCGGATTTCGTCATCTTCTTTGACCAATCAGAGCCACTCGGATAAGTTTTGACCAATCCCGTTGCCTCCAGCTGTGTTTGCTTCCGGTTTTTGGGATGAGCCGCTAAACTCCGGTCGGTTTCCATCAGATTTTACGGCTAAAATACGAGTAAATCAATTTCCTAAAGTATGACACCAGAGTGGTGGAAAGCTGTTCTGAACAAAACACAACGTCGTGGTGGATTAGACATGAAAATCGTCGCTTGACAAAAACTTTTTGACCGCAAAACATGGAGGAGATCAGCTGAAAAGAGGAGCAGACGGGGGCTGGGGTCTGATAGGAGTGATAAAAGAGATGAGGTGAGTTCTGTTTGATGTCCGTATTTGGACAATGTGAGAAACTAGATTTAAAAAGAACTGATCTGTGTCCTAAACTGTGTGCTGAGTTGACAGTTTTACTATTCTGTGAAAAATATTTTAAATAAATCGGACCGTCAGCGTTAACGTGAATTCCTTTGAACGTTGTTTATTTTTTAAACACGCGATTAACCACGTGACGTTTGTATCCAGTGAACACGAGGAACCGCTTCTCTTTTCTAAACGTATTCTGCTGAATTAGTAAACCTTTGAGGTGAATCTCTGAAAGTAAAGCAGCTCACGCTGTAACGTCTGAGTGACGCTGAGACAGGCTGTCAGCTGTTTTGTCATGGAGATTACAGCATCTTGTGGTCTTTATTTTATGATTAAACAGCGCATACAGTGTGTGTGTGTAAAGAGGTTAACTGTGTGTGCATATAAACTAAATAAAACCTTAAACTCTATTAAAAAGTGATTGAAAAAGATCGCAACTTTGACCGCAACTTTTAGAAAAATGTGCCGCGAAATCAGTCATTTTAGATCGCAACAATCACAAAAAATCCCCGCAACTTCCTGAAGGGACTGATAAGTATCTCTAACGTGTGGAAAAACGTGACAGTAAGTGAGTGCATAAAGCTAACACCTGGACTTTCTACGTTCACAGCAGCATTTCAGCACCACACGCCGCTGACGATGACAAACTCTGAGCTGCTGGACTGATGACGAGGCTGAACCACGTTCCAGTGAAACTAAAGGAGGGAAACACTTCTGCTAAATTATTTCCTTATGGTCTGAGGAGATGACGAGTCTTTCCTGACAATGTTGAGAAAGGAAATCCGTTTAAAGCGAGTTGTGCAACACACTGACAGGAAAACAGGCCACAGCTAAATTAGATGGAATAAGAATAATCAAACTGATGAATAACTGGATTTACTTTTGCCAGGAAATCTTGTGTCTTATCTTACAGACAAAGTAAATGAACACCCTGTAATATTCTGTTATGATTTAATAACTTGAACCGTATTAGTTAGCTAATCAGCTGTAACTGGAGATAGCAAAGCCACTTCAACTGGTGGGAGAAAGAAAAGCAATGGACTCATAAATATGATCACAGGAGGAGCGATCTGAACATCCTAGTAGTTCTAGTGAACAGTCCTGGTCATGTGGACCCATCCAGGCCAATGCTGGGTCCTGAATAGGATTCAGTACAGTTTGAGACCAAACTGCAGTGAAGTCTGACCCTTTAGGAGTCGGGATGAAACGCTTATTGGTTTAACTGGTTACTGGACTGCATGGTAGCACTGCAGCCTCGCGGCAAGAAGGTCACAGGGTCAAATCCTGGCTGTGGTTTCCTCAGGGTACTCCGGTTTACAGACCACAACATGTCCGACAGGTGTACGTATAGTGTGTAAGACGCTTTGGATAAAAGCATCAGATAAATGAAAAACATGAACATGAACAGGTGAGGACATTTTCTATGGTTATTGTTATCATTTTATATCATAAATGAATTAACTGTTAAAACCCAATAAGCTTTAGGTTAGCCTCCTGACAGCGTCTCAGACTGAGGACTGGAGGTCTCCAGAGACCAGACCTGGAGCTGACTGGGTTTGAATCTCTATTAAAGTGTTTAGATGGTCTCTATCTGTACGAGGAAAGATGTTGATGTGATGAGGAAACCGTGGCTCTGACAGGTCATCTGCTCTCTACCTCACCGCTAATCCAGTCGCTAACCATTTCCTCTGCTGTGACTCCTGAAACTTGGTGTTTATATTTTAGTTTTATTTATTAGATTTCTGTTGCTACTGGAACTATAGGTTATGAGTGCACACATTAGCATGAACCTGAGACATAGCATCCTTTATAGACCTTTCACAATAAAAGCCCTGGGCTCCTAATGCTGGGAGCATCGTGTTTTGGTCCTGCAGACTGAAACCAGCCTGTTGCACATTTATTTTTCAGACGGTGCTGAAGTTAAAGTCTCAGAGTTTCATCCAAGCTGAAAGTAAAAGCACCAGTCAGGTATAACTTTAGCTAGTGGCTGAATACTTACGATATAACAAGGCTCGCAGTACGCCTTCTTCTCCACGGCGTAGAAGGGCTTCCCACGCAGCTTGGTGCTGCAGGTCATGCAGACGAAGCAGTCGACGTGGAAGACCTGGTCCATGGCGGTGCAGCCGGTACCTTCACCCACCACGTTCTCACCACAGCTGGAGCAGCGTCCTGGATGGTGGCAGAGGAGACGACTTAGAATATAGGTTTCCTCCAGACTCAATAAATAATACCACTACTACTGCAGCTAATAATAATAATACATGTTTAAAATGTTTTCTAACATCTGGAGCTCTGCGTAGCGCTCTCCTCCTCCGTCAGCTGTGGACTAGAGGAGGACGTCCCAATGACTTTGTCATAAAATGCATGAATTTCTTCATCCTTTTCACTCCTGAGTTGTAAAGGATTAATTACTAATGACGGTCATATTAGATGAGTGAAATTAATAAACAAAACTGAAAACAGAAAAAATAAACGGGTGTTTGAAAATGTTTTCCATCAGTAAAAATCACAGATGGTCCTGTTTTCTCTACCAGAGGAGAAACAACAATCATTCGTTTTAGACTAAAGCTGGTTTAAAAAAAGGTTTCATCAGGTTACAGGAGACAAGATGTGAATTTATGGAAAAACAGCCTGACGTACACTAACAGTTAACTAATACCATCCTCCTCTCAGACTCCAAATAGTTTGAATAACAGCAGAACCACAAAAAAGGAGTACTTTTACTATGAGAACTCATTTAAAAAATATAAATATATTTATGTGCATTTTTAATTCATTTATTACTTCACTTTAATGTTAATTTGTTGGGGGGGAAAAAAAAATCACAGTATCTTAAATAAAACAATCTGCACAAGAATGAGTGTTTTAATTCTCAATAGTTATGATTTAATCCTGATTTTAAACATTCCATCAGCAGAGGTCAGTTTTATAATCCTCTATGATTAGTGATAAAAAAAATCACACTAATTACAGACTTTATAATTAATTACATAATAAACTAACAAGAACATTTGCCTTAAAAGCTTTTTTTATTATTTAAAATAATTTTAGTGGGGACAGAATCAAATAATAGACCTGAACTTTAATATTGTAAACTCAAGCTCTTTTAACTTATGGGGAAAAAAAAGCTTTTAAATTACATTTCTGTTCAAAACAGTAGAAAAACAATAAAATATCCCTGACTAAAACTGGACAGGCACTAAAGTACAGAACTTTATTATTTTATTTCTTCTTTTTAAGTACATTTTCAGAAGGTTATTGTTTTAAAATAATAATAAGAGATTTCCACCGTGTGGAAACCCTGTATGAGTGCAGGACTGTGTTCAATGATGTCGCTTTGCTTCAAAAGCAAGCTTCGATTAATTGTGTTAATTTTTTAAAGGCGTTACTTTTCCTTAATTATTTAATCAAAATGAACACGTTGAAGTCCCACCCCATTTATAATACTTTACTATAATACATTTACTAAAATATCTGTCATTATATATGCAGCTACAGCTCTATAATATCTCAAAATAAAAGCAAGTCAAAATAAACATTTTAGACAGGATTTGAAGAGAGGACAGGAGTCAATAATGTGGACATACATCGGTCTTGTTTTGTTATTGAAACCCTAAAGTCTCCAGTTTTAGTGGCTGAAGAGATAAACTACACAGATCAAGTCTTCCTGCCTCCTAACAGAAACACGGCGCCGTCCCTTTAGACGCAGGTCGGAATGGCTTCATCTTCACGTCTCTTTAAAGCTACTGGATAAGGATTAAACACTAGAATTAAACCACATTAAAGACACTGTACACATCACTAAAGAGTGACATCTGTTCAAAAAGTCAGGCTTTAAACGATAAAAAGAAAACTTTAGAAGAACAAGGAAGTCTTTGTAAAAAGGCCACAAGTGAACTGATATTATTGCTTCACAAAGCGCCTGATTGCGTACTGCGGGACGTGGCATTTGGATATCTTTAATTGAGTTGGAGATATCTTTAATTGAGTTTAAGATGTCCTCGACTCAATGCAAGTTATCTTCAACCCAATTAATGACTCTGTCAATTTAATTACTGGTATCTCACAATAATAGGGTTTGCAAAGATATCTGAGAATGTTTTATTTTTTACACATCTGAGGACAGATGGGAGCGATACAGGATATTTAATTAATTCAGTTCAATGGATGCTTCCCCTCCTTTTCGCCTCATCTAAAGGCTGATTTGGGGCGATGATTGACGCCGTGTACGTTCTGAGCCGAGCAGTTCAAGCATGTTACAGACAGAGGCGAGACACTAACCGGGGGGAGATAGAGTATCTGATGCTCGCGTTTTCACAGTTCCACTCGCTGTTTTCATATCACGAATTCAAACGGGGTGTGAAGCTGGATCTGACTCAGGTATCAGAGCAACTTTAGGTCGTCACGTGGAGCCTGGATCAAAAACATCAGCTCGCTCGCCCACGAGGCTGGCTAATGATGCTCTAATCTCAGACAACTCATTATCTTATAAAAACTATCCGCAGAACCACAACTTTCCTGGCAACGTTTTGAAATAATTATTAGAACGTTGAAATATTTGTTACTCTGATGTTACACTGACGGGGAAGAACACGAAAAAAGAGATAAACCAAGGCTGGTGTTTAACTTCTATAAACTCTTATCAGAGCTGCTTTTTGTGCGTTCATCTAGAAACCGCCGTCATCCCCAGCGAAACAGAACAACTTTTCATAAATCGGTCTCATCTGCTCCCGCAGCTCTATCCACACCTCAATTACGTCTGTGTTACCTACTGTACAGGGAGGCAGATTAAACAAACTAGTGAAGGCACGTCTCCGGGGGGACATGTGGGTGTCAGTGGAATCACAAGCAGGGTAATCACTTCACAGAGCCAGAGGGAAACAGAAAGGAGAGAGAGAGAGCCTGTTAGTGGCTCCGGATCACAGGCCATCCTCAGTCAGCGGATGAGAATGCCAAACATGTCCCACAGGGGCTCCCACTTTAAATAACGAGCAGGAAACCTCTCGGAAATCCTTTTCCTCTTGGCAGCCTGTGATCGCGACGGCCCCGAGGAGCTATTTGTGCACCGCTGTGGGTACAGTGTAGTCACTTTCACCACGGCGCACACACACACACACATCACAGAGAGAAAAACAAAAGAAACGCTTCACGCCAGACGTGCCACGCGTGTAGACAAACACAGAGGTGTGTGTAGCGTTCCTCCTGCGTGCAGCCCACACATCATCAGGAAACACACAGCAGCCGGCCTCCGAGCTGCTGGAGACTTGATTTATCTCCTTCCATCTCAGACACATGGCGCTGCTCAACCCAAAACTCACTAACAGGGATTATCCTTCACTAAATAAACACTTACACTCACAGATTAGTTCATCTTTCTCATGCAAAATAGGTACCTGGATAACTGTGACATGAACGGATTGATATTATTTGAATATGTGTGACTTCTGTATTATTATGTAACCTCTGATTTATGAAGTTTCATTGCGTTCATGGAGTTTAGAGCACAGAGAGAATGAAGTGTTTAGAGCGTCACAGAAGACAACAATAAATGACATGTTACCTTAAAGGGGAAAGTGTCCTAATAAAGTCTTAGAGGCAGGACTAGTGAAGGAATCTTCTCTACATAACGAGGGCCAGGTTGTGTCAGGCTAAATAAAGATTTTGACTTCTTCTACCTCTTATATTTGGTCCTTTGAGCCGAATCCCGAGTCTCATTCTTTCTCTCCTCTAAGACCTCTAGGACTTCTAAGACCTTTAGGACCTCTAAGACCTCTAAGACCTCTAGGACCTCTAGGACCTTTAGGACCTGGGAATGGAAGGACCTCTTCAGCCCGTTGTCTGTCAGGATTTCAGTGTTAGACTTTCTACAGCTGGAGGACAGACTGATAGGTCAAAAACACTAAAACATTACCACTCAGGTGTACATTTACACATGTTCCATCAATCCCTTCCTGTTGATTGAATAACACCTCTAATGTTCAGGTAGAGAACCAACACTCAGTCACACATGACATAAACTGATCTCAGGTCAGAGTCACGACACTAGAACGTAGGATGGATTTTAAAAGGTAATTAAAAACTCAGAAAATATCAAGAATACAAAGTTTCAGCGTTTTAAAAATCTAATTCAAGCTCTTTCCTTTGGTTTCTAAGATTTAAGATGATTTACACAGATATGATCATTTGTCCTATATAAGTAATAGTGACTGGCTTATAATTCTTTTAACTTACAGTTTGAAGCGTTGAGAATACTACAGTGAATTATTTCTAAATTTCTAGAGTATTTACTATGATGAGACCATCATTGTGTGAAGTATATGTTTTTAAGTGCTGGAGAATCCTGGAAACTCTCACTGGAAGTGGCAGAAAAAGGTTTTCATTTGACTTTGACATGTTTATGAACCCTGTAAAAGCAAGTTAATAATGTATGCATGAAAGTATTTATATTAATGTAATCAGAATCCATGCTAATATTATGTATCTTTCCACTGAAACGTCATCAGGTGGTTTATGTTCAGTTCATGCTTTAAAGGATCTAGGCACTAAAACCTGCTCTACCAGTCAGTTAAAGGGTTAAGGATCAAACATAGTCTTATGGTACATTCGATTTGTCCTCGGAGGTCGGAACTCGGAACTGGGAATGACGTCACACCCGTAGAGTCAGAAGATACAAAGCACTACATGTAGTTCTGAACTTAAACACATCCAAACTAAACATCCAAAATAAACGTGTTTTCACTGCATTTTAATGGTGCGTTCGATTTGTACTCGGAAGTCGGAAATTCTGAGTTCTGAGTGGGAAAAATCAACTAGAAAAAATCAACTAGAACGCCCCCCGAAGTCGGACTTCCCACTCGGAAAGTCGGAGATTTTTTTGCGTCCCGACTTGGGAAAAAAGATGGCGACTCCTGACAAGAACAGTTAAAATGCCGTGAAAACACGTTTATTTTGCAAGATCTGCTTGTTTGGATGTATCTAAGTTCAGAATCACATGTAGTGCTTTGTATCTTCTGACTAAACAAATTCAGTGTTTTTGCATGAGCGAATTAATTAAAGTCTAAAACAATGTTTTGGATGCGTGCTGCTAACAAAGTCAACAATGGCAATGCGTTTGTGTGTGAACCAAACACATAAAGAAACACAACCGTAAATGACTTCATACTTTGGTTTCCTGATTTTTCCGACTTTGCAAACAGAACGCTGTAACTCAGGTGTGACGTCATTCCCAGTTCCGACTTCCAAGTACAAATCGAATGCACCATAAGTTCTGGAGAGATCCTGCTGAGTGGTTCTGACCCAAACTCTGGGAATCACATGAGGACAAACAGAAACAAATGTTAGTCATTACTGTTAGCAAACACCTGACTGGTTCATCCCAGAGGTTTTCAGCTCCTGTGTGAGGTTCTGACTCTGTTACATGTTTACAACTTTACACAAGACTGTTTGTTTCAAATACTAAATGACTGATAAAGGTCCATTCAGCGTTTCTGTAGAGTTTAGGATCGCTGCTCAGATCAGGTTGATGCTTTAAAGCTCCACTGATCCCATGTGGAGGGAAGAAGTTTGAACGTTACATTTAACAAACTACAACATGTTTGCTACTGTAAAGTCTTTCAAAGTGAGCTCTGAAAACGACGCCACAGAGTGTAAGAGAGGCGAAGCGTTTCAGCTGCATGATAACACAGAGAGGGGAAGAGTGTTTTACCATTCTTCACATCAATAATTTCAGACGTCTGCGTAAGAAATAAGCATTCTCAATTTTGAGACACCACTTCAATTGACTCCTTGAATGAAACAGGACAGCATTTGAAGCAACGTTGTATTTATCCTGTGAAGATGATCCCAAACACTTTCGAACTATTTCAGCTGGGCATAAAGGAATCATGAAAAGCCTCCCCGCTCCCCTGCGTCCCCTTTGCGCGGGGAGTGGAACCAGAGTCTTGATATGAAAACTTCAAATAGTTCCTGTAGAACCAATGCAGTGGTGACGGCGCGGGAGGGGGAGTTCATTTACACTTTACTCACTTTCTTTGCTTTCATTCTTCAAGCCTCAGAAGTGTCTCTTCTGTTACATTGAAAGTCAAAAGGAGGACTGAAGAGAAAAATCTTTTCTTCTTTTCTCTCCTTTTTTTTTAAAAAAAGAAGCACATTCCCTGTGAGCTACAGAGGCTTAGAATGGTTAGACAATTTAATTGGATAAAAGGAAAAGATTAAAGAGGCCCTGACTCTGTTCCATAAATAATTGATTTCTAATGTATTTGTAGTGGCAGTGAGATGGCGTTGTTTGGGATTGGGGGATGTTGAGTGGCAGAACGCTTCAGATTTCCCTCAGTCTTTGCCTTCTTTGTTTTTTCATGCCGTGATATTGAAGCAGCATGAAAGGCAGAGAGGGAGCACACTTGCAGCTCAATTTGATCTTACATCGTCAGAAATCAAAGATCGTGCATGTAAAGAACCATCGCAGGGAACTTTTTTTTTTTTTTTTTGAGGGAGACCAAACTTTTCACACTATGTTACTAAAGAATACAATTCTGCTGGTGCAACCCTTGCAAACCCCAAAGGCAAAACCAGCAACTGCAGCTTCAACCCAAAACTAATAAAAGAAGCACAAAATCTGATTTGAGATTTCCACTAGACTTATGTTTCTGGATTAAAATAACTGAGATGCTTGTCAAAATACACGACGTATAAGCTGAGCAATTAAAACACACCTAATGCACTCACTGTGTTAGGCACACAGATAAACAGCCAATCACAACCTTGCTGCTGACCATGCTGATCCCTTTATGACACAGTGGATCACCTTCTGATGCTTCTTCAGCAGGATGATGTCTCAGAGCTCAGATCACCTCTAACTGGTTTCTAGAACATGACTTGAAAAAAGACCAGAGTCTCAGAGAACCTGGCCCAGAAGGTTCCCAGGGTCCCACCCTGGAGCCAGGCCTGGGGTCGGGTCCAGCCTGACCTGGTTACATGGCCTCGTCCACCTGTGGACCCACCACCTGCAGGAGAAGCATGCAGGGTCTAGTATGGTGAGGATCAGGTTCAGGTCCAGGAACTTTAGCGGTGTGATCTCTGGACTCAAAGACTGGCATTTGGGACTCAGAAGTATTAAAAAAACAAAAAAGTTCAACATCACACTGACTCTGATAGAGTCCACACTGCTGCTGCAGCAGCAGGAACACCATCAACGAAACCAAGGCTTTCAAAACAGCCTCCTAATGCATCAGTAGGACTTTTGAGTGTGCATTTCTTGTATGAATATATATGGATGTGTGTATGTACACATGCATGTGTGTGTGTGTGTGTGTGTGTGTATCATGGTGTGTTTTAGGTGTCTGATGTTTTCTGAGTTACCAAAGAAAATGTCATTGTGTGATCACATGATGACAACAAGATTCTTCATCTTTCAAGGTGAATTTCCAGCGCGGTGCGGATTTACACATCAACAGTACATATTTAATCTAAACTATTATTTTCACATCCTCATCTCATAAAGGGGGTGTAAACCCACTGATTCATCCATTCTAGTTCTGAAGGCTAAACACTGATACTTGTGCAGCTCTGATGACAATTTCTTCTGATTTTAAAGGACTACAAGTACGATATATACATATACATGTACATATATATACATATACATATATATACATATACATATATATATATATATATATATATATATATATATATATATATGTAAAATTAGGGATGAGCGAGTACCGCAGTATCTGTATCTGTTTAACCACCTAAATTATCTGTATCCGTATCTGTACTCGGAGTGGGCGGGGCCTAAACCTGAAGTGGGCGTGACTTAAATCTGTACTTTATTTTAAGGCTGAAATTGATATGATTGATCAGAATTAGCTATATGTATTGTTTATTTGAAAACTATTTACAGAGCAGCCTCAGAATTAAGATTCAATGTTTTTTTATCACAATATTAAAGGCTTGGTTTTTCAGCCTTTTTTGAGCCAAGGTACACTTTGTTATTGAAAAAAATCACAAGGCACACCATGGGGTGGGGGGGGCTAGTTACCAGCCTAACATAAAATCCTAAGACCTGTCAGAACCTCCCAGACCAGAGTCACAAACCCCCCAACATTCACCAGACCAGATGGAATCTGAGCTCATTGATGTCTGATAAAGGTAGCAGGTTGAATTTGGTCCAATCAAACATTTTTAACACTAAAACATATTAATCTGTCAGGACTGCAGCTGTTTACTAAGGCTCACTCTGTTTTAATAGTTTTATTGTAGAAACCTTCTCATCTGGTCACCTGACAATAAAGGATTAGATTTAGTTTACAGGTGACCTGATTAACTCTTTTTTACAAGTATAAGCTATAAATACCACAAGTATTTATCAGTAATGGATTAAATCTGCCTTAAAATGACTTTATTTCTCTCCTGTTTATTTTATTATCCATGTTACAGCATACAGGGCTCTTTCTGTTTTAGTTAAACTACTTGTGGGTCTTTTTAAACATTAGAATTAATGTGAGTCTCTGAAAACAGCTGTAAAGACGAATCTGATGAAGTCACTGACAGATCAATGTGTTTTAGTGTTGATGATCTGTTGAATTTTAAGCTGTCAGTCACGCAGCTGGGAAACGCAGTTCGGACGGAGCGCGCTCCCATTCACTTTATGAATGACAGGCGCGCCGCGCGCGAGCACGGCTGAGTTCACCTGACGCGTGACAGGGGACAGATAACGGGACCTTCGTCCTTCAGCCAATGGGTCTCTCAGACCGGTTTTACGCAGACCTTTTTTGCCAAATGCGCATAATCACGCAGGAAGCGATAAGATGCTGATTCGACCCAGTGTCAGCGGACCCGCTGATCTACTGGTTTTATGGACCAGGCAGATCAAAGTATGAATTTTAAAAGTCTGGACTGTCGCTGGTCCAACCGGGAAACGATCAGGTCATCAGAGTGTCCAGATTGACGCGGAGCCTCCTTGTCATCTATGGAACGCGTCCTGTCAGGACTGAAACCCTAAGCGGACTTTCCGTCTGCTCCTACCCTCACACCGGGAAGAACCGCTGTCAGACCAGTAGTTTTTCCTCAGTTTCCCCGCCGTTGCTCCTGGCGGTCTGCGTGTACAGCAGTTCTGACTGAGCAGAGCTAGCGGTTATGGGGCACGGGAGAGGTTTGGGTGGCGGAGCGGGTTACTTTTGGGCCTGATGAGGGCCTGGATGAACGCCCTCCCCACCTCCTCCTCCTCCTCTCCGCAGCTGAGAAAATCAGGTGCGGGCGCTCTGGCCACTCACAGAACGTGAACACAGTCCGTTGATGATTTCCTTCAGCACGATCACGAATAATGATGCGTTATATTTGGATCTGGCTCGGACTCATCAAAAATGCATTATCTGTACCGGATGCTCGTCTGAAACGAGGATTCGGCTCATCCCTAATATATATATATTATATATATATATATACACATAACTTTTACCTTGAAGAGTTGTTAGTATTTGTTAGTGTGAATAGTGCTGAGTTCACAGACCAGTAAAAATGTCAGAACTTTTCCTCATCGTGTCGACCATCCTGACCATCGTCTGACTGATTCCGACCACCGGATGAGGTTTTGGTGCATCTCTGGTTTCAAGCAATTTATTAAAATCTTAAGCACTTTCAAAATCTCTAAATTACCATGGTAAATTTCTAGTATATTTAAGGATTTCAAGCAGCGGTAAAACCCCTCCTTACTGCAGATAAAGAACTGATAGAACGCCACCTCAAAATGACCCAAACATCCCTTTAAACTACCCGCCTCTGCAGAGCCGGAGGTCACAGTTTGTGCTCCGTTTCATCTCACTGCCCTCTAGGTTAATCTGCTTTGTTGCTCTGGATTGCCCCTGTGAGCAGTCTGACAATACTGTGGCCCTCAGTTGCCACGGAATGACAAGAGAGATAGCTGTCATCGCTGTGCTTCAATCTCTGAATGCTTCTTTTCTAACCCCAGCCTTTAATCTCATTCTCAGTGTCAGCAAATAGCAATCTGCAGACTTGCTGCGGCGATGGCAGAGGATGGAGGAGAGGCGAGCCTGTGCCACGACGCATTACGCTTCGGCCTGTCAGGGCCCACGGCCGCAGAGCTACGAGGGCGGGGGTGGGGGAGCAGTGTAGGTTACATGTTTTAGGAGCAGGTTGGTGCCCAGGGAGGGGGCGGGCTGGGTGGAGGTGGAAGGGAGGAAAGCAGGAGACAGGTGAGCATGTTTGAAGCAGTGCATGCAGACAAGCCGCCTGTGTGTTTAGATGCTGTGTATTCATGCGCTCTGGTATTTTTCTGCACTTGCGTACATGAGCGCGCAGACTCAAGTGTTTACTCACAAATGAAATCTAGCAACGTGAGTGCCCGCGAGCCTCAGCTGGGCTCGCACGGCAGCTGATCTTGCAAGCCTCAGTGGAGCTGTCTCATGGAGGCAGGATAGCAAACTCCAAGCCCGGCGGGGGGGAAGAGGGAGGGGGAGGGAGGGAGGGAGGGGGGGGGGGGGGGGCCACCTCCCATGACCCGCCCCCAAAAAGCAGGTTTCTGTCCCG
>SSNR01000175.1:734850-768362 GCA_006937965.1 Callopanchax toddi
TCACCTCGCATGAACCGCTGCCAAAAAGCAGGATTCTGTCGCTGGGAAGAGACGCTGGCACGCTGCATCAGTGGAGAAACTAGAAAGCAGCACAGTGAGGTCAGACAGAGAGGAACCGGGCTCAGAATCTGCTCCGGACCCTCTCATCTTCACACACACACACACACACACACACACACACACACACACACACACACACACATGATTAAGTATTGAAAAGAACACGTGACCAATTACAAGCCAGATGATGATGCAGCAGAAAAATCGCTGCCATCTCATTCATAAAGGAACTGAATTGTAGGCAGTTTGAACAAAACAAAAGCTGCTGGTTTTTGCAGAATTTGTAGATTAAGACTCAAAGCATTTCATTTGATTTCCATGAGAAAAAGCCTCATACTGACATGGATGCTGGATTTCTCTTCTAAAAGGCAGCTATGATGGATCATCCGTGGCTATTGTGTTGTATAATTTAGCCCTGTGCAGTCGTACATTATAATCCACTGTAGGTGGTACAGTGATGCTTGGACTTGAGACAAGTTGCCATGTCACCAGACTGCCTTGTTCGCCCGCCTCCTCCCCCTGGGTGGTCTGTGACCTCCATAAACCTGATTAAAACTGGTTACAGCGCCATGGTAACACCATGTGTGCTTTAATATCAGGATTATCTACTGGAAAATGTCAAGACAAGCCGGGACAGAATCACTTTATTTGTGAGCTGATTTATTTGGGAATGGTACCAACTATTTGGGCCAACGTGGTTCTGGAATCAAGAGCAGGCTTTATACAGCCATGGTGAGACTTGGGCCAGGAGCTGGAGCACTTTGACAAAACACCTTGAGGAGAAAAAACTGGAAAAAATGCTGAGACATGTTTTACTGTCATCTCTTATTAGCGTGATTCAGCGGTCTCATCAGAGGCCTGAAGCTCAGCGACGCACAATGAGAGGAAGGTCCACTCAGACTATACCTTATATCAAATACTATGTTATTATAAATATGTATGTATATTAGTCCAGCGTTACAGGAAGGATTGTTTTTATCTTAATAAAATCACTTCTCACTATAGTAATAATAAAATAACGGCACTCCGGGGTTTGTTTTGCTCGTCACAAGCAGTGATCAGTGGTCTGTGTTGTTTTAACGCCACAGCTCCGCCCTAACCGTACCCGCTCCATTCTCCTATGGACCCACAGCTGAGGAGGATCGTTCATGGTCCATGAGTGGAGCGGTCCGGACTGGTTTTACAATGGAAACAGACAAAATAGTGATCGGACCCACACTGAACCGTACCGAACCCTGCAATGGAAACATGGCTTTAAACTCCTGACTGGAGATGGTTTAATAAAAGATATGAGTGTGTGTGTGTGTGTGTATCTGGAAGTATAACTACACTTTTAAATCCAAGTCCTTATTCTGATCACTGTGTGTTGTTAGGTTGTGTTTCCGGTTCGGGATCCCCTGTCGTACTTTAGACTCAACGCTTATTTTGAACATATTTTTGACCTTTGGAGGAACAGATGTTTTTAGTCTAAACTTCTAGACAATATTTTCATTAAAAAGTTTTAAAATGTAAACATTTGAATTGACATTCCTATTATTGAGTTGTTGTATTAACTTTAGCTATAAAAACAAAAACATATTTTAAATTATTACTAAAGCCCTTACAGAATATTGACATTAGGATGTCAGAGGAAAGTAGAAGCAGCCTGATGAGTTAGAGGAGAGGGTTGGCCAAAGGCGTTTAGGAACAGGGAGGGGAGCATGTGGTGAGGAAATAAAAGTGTGTGTGTGTGTGTGTGTGTGTGTGTGTGTGTTGGGGGGTCTTTTAACAAAGGTAACATAAAGGTTTTCCCTCTGACACTCATCCCACTTGTTGTTATGACATGTGGAGGCACATCTAAGAGCAAACTCCTGAGAGACTGCTGAGGGCGACCTCAGTCAGATGCAAATGATTTCCACCAAAGTATCTTAGACAACACAAGTCTATTAATACGTTAAGTCGTGAGGCTCAGTTGAGTGATGAGGAATTACAGACAGCTCCACAAGAGCGAGAAGCTAAACTTTTCCTGACCCAGTTACCTTGGCTGACGCGCTGCGGATCCTTTGGCCTGTGGTGTTACTGGAGTTACGTCTCCATTTGTATCTCTTCCAAGATTCCTCATGAACTTTTCATGCGAGGTGTCTCATAAATTATGAGGACTCCTCCCGACGACATTATAAAGGAGAACAAAAATGAAAAGAGGCGAAGCCTGTCTTTTTCTGCTCTTATCATAAAAACAAAGGACAAGTCAAAGCAGGAAAAAAGGCTTTCCGACAGCTCTGAGTCCTGTGTGGGGCGCAGCGTGCCCACATGAACCTCTGCTAATTTCCAAGGACTTCTCCTCACCATCTGATTAGAACATTTATGCTCAAAAAGCTCACTGGAAACCTCTCTGTATAAATATTGATTGGATATTACATCTATCATTATATCACATCTATCTTCATTCTGTTTCCATTCAGAGTGATGCAGAGAGCAGGAATTCTCAACGTGTCATTTGGGTGTTAAAAGGAGAAATAAGCAGTGAATGAACTAGTCTGTGTATCATCACCGCTAATTGTAAATAATGCAAAGCATCTCATCCTTTCAATTATTCAGCTTTATGTCCTGGTTTTGGTTGACAGAAATGTAGTGATGACAAAATATTGTAAGTTCCTCTGATGCACAAACGCCAAGGCATCTGTAGTGCGAGCTGAGTAGCTGTGTCTTATTAGATTTCCACAAACACAGTACACCTACGCACAACCTAAGTGGATTAAAGATGACGGATGATGACATTTGGAGAAAAGGCTCTTTCAGATTACTCAAATCTAATCTGGAACTCTAAATCAGGACTAATCAGTTGCTTTTCAAAGAAGCTTCAATCACAGGGGAAATTCTGGCTTACAAACTGGGTTTCTCACAAGAAAAGCTGTTCTTTTATGCTGCACTATTTTCAGGCTTTACGTTTCTTTCTTTTTTTTTTACAGCTTGACGAGCGTTTATGAACAGCTGCGTTCTCTCAGCCTGTTTTCACCACAGAAAGTCTTCAAAGACAAGTCCGGTGTAAACACTGGGCTGCAGCTGATGTTTGATCAGCTGTTTATCTACGGTAAAGGCCACGCCCACCAGTGACATCACTCACAGCGAGTCTTTAGTCCCATCAGACCTTCTGAACCCTCCAGACCTAAAGTCAGAACTAAACCCAGGCTGAGGTCATTTCCTCATTAAGGTCCTGACCTGAGATCAGCTGTTTTAATAGGTCAACTCAAAACTTACCTGTCTGCCTCTCATTTAATAACATCTTTATCTTTTACTCTACTGTACTTTTAGCTTTGACTTTTTATTAAACATAACTAAAACAGTTAGTTTTAACCATTTCACTAAGGTTTCATTCTTTTATATGAATTTTAAAATAACAACAGTAACTTTTATAAATGTCAACACTTGTTGTTTTAGATGAGCTTGAATGTGGTTCTTGTCTGTCTGTCTGTATGAAAGGTCCTCTATAAATAAAGTTAGACTGATTGATTGACCAGAGCAATAATCAGATCAGGAGAGACACTGCTGCTGATCAGTGTGTTTAAAAAGTCACACTACGTTACCCGTTAGTAACCTTATCACCAGCGTAGTGATTCATACGTCGTTCTGTTAAACTGAACCAGGGCTCTGGGGCCAATGTGGCTCCTTCTAACTGTGACTATAAATGACATGAACCAGAGTAACGTTTATATCTCATTTAACGACAGGAAACAGGAGCTTTAGAAGCAGGAATGTAACATTTTGAGGAGTGTCTCATCAAATCGGACTAGCCATGAGTGTTGCTCCAGTTAGAGTACTACTTCCCGTTTCTAGAGACTCCACCCACCTACTCTGAGTGATGTCATGGTGGGTGTGGTCCTCGCCGTAGATAAACGACCCAGACCTCCCTTTAATGTTGTGTAACTTCGAAGCTTCGTGGAGTTTAATGAAAAGTTTCCATGTGACATCACCGAGTCAAAGCATAACGTTAATTTAAATCAATTAACCCCCTCTGGACCAATGAACTCACTTTAGCCGTTTCAGATTAGAAGCTCATCAAAGACATTAGTGGCAGCGATAAAACTAAGATCCAGTCCAGCAGCGTGTTAGAGATCTGCTTTGATTCATCTTATTAATTACTAGCCTTAGGCTTTCAACAACGGCAGCCCTCTTTCCCCCTGAACCCACACCAAAAACAGGCCTGTGCCATCAGATTCTTTGTAATTACAAAAGTCTCCTGCTCTGGGACTAGTTTCCCCACAGTGCTGGATGTACAGTAGGAAACGCGGTGGACTGGGGTTGATTTGAACAAACCGTGGTGACTTGGTGTACATTATTCAGCGGGGGAGGAGCAGGGCTCGGTGGATTTGCAAAGCAGCTTGTGTCTGCGCTTGAACTCTCTCCTAATGAGTCCCTCTCCTCCCGTCTCACAACCAACACTCAGCTGTTGTTTAACCACAACATTCCCCCCCACCCCCCGCTCAGGCAACATCCAGCCGCTGTCAGACCCACATGTCATCCCTAACATGATCCTCAGGTTCAGTTGTGACTCGTTTCTCAACCAGTCCACCTTAAAGCAGGCTAGCCTCTGTATGGATGGAGTGGAGGAGATCATGTCATCCACATCTACATCATCTACATCTACATCTACACTTTACAACACGAGGGTCAAAACCAACAACCTTTAGGTTCTCACAGGTTAAAAAATTGATTTTTTTTTTTCCCCCTTTAAAAAATTCCAAAATAATGAAATTGTGATTTTCTTTTTTTTGGTGCCACTTAGATATACATTATGAATCAATAAATTATAAAGTCTTGGGGGCAAAATATCAGTAAATCTTTATAGAAAAGATCAAAGAAAACCTGAAACTAAGAGTTCATTATCTGTGTAGGGTTAAACCGATTCATCAAATTAATCAAATAATTCAGTTACACAAAGATCCAGGCGATGTCATTAGGACCTCAAAGTGACGTCATGCTGCTGAGTGATCAGGTGTTTCATAAGGACAGTTATTAGATCAATATCAGCTGATCAGATCCACAACTTTATACAAACTAATGTTTGTGAATAAAACTGGTTTCCCTGCAGTCAGAGACCAGAGTCTTCTGTTAAGGACAGGAAGAAACTGCACAGCTCTGCTGCTTCGTTCTTCTTGAGATGAAGTCTGTGTAGCGTGATCAATTACGCTATTCCTCTGACGTTTTGACCCCTTGACCATCACACACGCAACAATACTCTTTTTGCCAATAACTTGGATTATAATGACTTTTCATCATAACTTTAATCTTTGATAACCTGACTCAACATTCTTCCAGGTGTCCAGGTCCGTTTTTCCGGAAGATTCCACAGGACTCTTTTAGTAATAATAAACTTAAAGACTCTCTGGTGTCTCTTCCTAATGGCACTGCTTTAATCTACTGTTACATGAATGTTCTTAATGTGATTAATGCACTTTCACCTACAGTGTTATGAATGTGTTGATCCAGCTTCAGTATTATTTTTATATAAACCTTAAATCATATGGTTTACATATTCCTACTTAGCAGGTACTGCGACTTTAATAGTCTGAGCCCGTGACTTGGTAAAAGTTCACTGACAAATGTCTCCACCTGATAGGTCCCTTTAAGACGCTCCTCACTCTGATTGGCTCCTCCTGAGTCACAGTTCCCTTTTAGCTCAACTCCACTTCCTGAAAGTGAGTTCTCAGAGCCTCGCTGAGACAACCGCTCCGCTCTTCACCTGCTACACAGTGAAGCTGTTTCAGGAGTCGGCCTCCGTCTTTCTGTGGGTTCCCAGCCCCACATCACGGCCGACGTCCGTTTTTCCCCTGAGAGCCAGACATGCCAGTCTGCCTCTCCTCGTCACAGAATGGGGATGAATGTTCCAGCGTCGCCAAGCCAGAGATGGGTCTACTAGTCGTCGTATCCAGGACGAACCCGGCAGCCAAGGCGGCTCGACGCCCCCGAAGCTTTCCTGACGAACCGAGGGGGATTCTCCACCTTCATGCGGTCCTACCTCCAGACTGGATGTCGATCCACGGAATGACACGCACTAAGACCCCACCTTCTGGTAAACGAGAGGCCTACTTTGATAAGCTACCAATTCCACCATAACTTATCCCACCAAAGTAACTCCTCCAAACTGCCCTTCGTAACTAAACTGAATTAAGATAAACGCCCTAGTCTGAACATCATAGACTCAGACTATTAAACTCATCATAATTAAGATCAACTTTGAACAATCTACATTGTTGCTAATATGCTAAACAATGCTACCTCTTTGCTTATCTGTCTGTACTGTCCATTAGTCCTTTTAGTGAATAAATACTGTTAAAGTCTTTTATTCCTGTTGCAGGTTACATCTGTCAATAAGGGTACATAGCTACTCCCTGTAATTTCAAAGAACCTAGTTTCCTGCAATTATTAATAGTTATAACTGAAGGTATCGGATGTAGGGACGTTCCGTTTAAAACCTAAAACAACTAAATAAATCTGCAGAGGGTGTACAATAAACTTAAATAGTTTAACACTACATCTGTTTTACGTTTAGACGTTCTATCCTCAAGAACCAGTTGCTCTGTTTCCAGCATAAAGGACTCACCTGCCTTCAGACTGATTCAGAAGTTAAATATTTCTACAAGAACAATAAAAGGTTTTGGATTATTAAAGGACAAGTTGTTCTCAGGCAGACAGACAGATGTTCAGGTAGTTTTCTCACTCAGCTCTGTGTACCTGTCCAGACTTGATCATCCTAAAACCCCCAAATGAACCCAAACAAAGAACAAATCAAAAAGAGTCGGAACCATCCTGGACAGAACCGTTAGATCTGGTAGTTTTTTATTTGAAGATACATGTTCTGGACAGAGTTTTAATTAAATAAACAGGCTGAACAATAATTTAATTACGCTGTAATGGCACCCAGATGTGCTCGTACACAAGAGTAGCACTGATCTGACAGCAGAGAGGAGAGGACAGCTTTTAACAGGTGAAGTTGGAAAC
This sequence comes from Callopanchax toddi, assembly GCA_006937965.1. Lineage (NCBI taxonomy): Eukaryota > Metazoa > Chordata > Actinopteri > Cyprinodontiformes > Nothobranchiidae > Callopanchax > Callopanchax toddi. Next base: position 741,889 of record SSNR01000175.1, read on the forward strand.
AGATGGTTCTATATTTGTTTCAGAGAAGTGCAGGGAAACATGGATTATGAGCTGTATACTGCTGCTGTCTGCATGTGGGGCCAGTGGGGTCGGGACCCACCAGATGGTACTGTGAAGTGCTTTGCTCACTTACAATAATCAGTGGAAAATAATAGTTTGTTTTAGAGAATTATTGTATAAAAACCCATTCTGTTACCAAGAAGATACTGCCATAAACATTTATATAATACAGCTAAACTGAGAATACTGACAAGTTCAGTAGAGGAGGTCGGGGCCTGTTGATCAGTGTAGTTTAAAGAATCTGAAATCACAGTGAGCATGTGCAACACGCTCTGAGTAAACAGCCAGTTAAATCCTCCAGTTAAAGCACTGGAATACCATCGGTGACGTTATGTTTACATTCTGTGGGATAGCAATACTCCACCACCTAGTGTTGGTTAGCTTGTAAGAACAACATGTAGATTTTGTGTGACACTTTATTTGTGTAATGTATCATCTGTATTGTATCACGTATAAAACGGTTGTTTTCTGGAATTAGATTTAGATAAAAGTACATTTCTGTTGTGAAGGTTTGTGTTATTTTCATTTTATTGTGATCAGTCAGGTTGAATTATCACAGAAGAATTAGTTTGAGCTATTCATATTAACTAGGGGTGGGAATTTAATGTGTTAATTTCCATTATTAATTAGAAAAAAATAAGGCATACAAATTTTTTTACACAATTAATCGCAGCTTGCATTTGATGCAAGTGGAACTAAAAGTCCGTGGGGCAGAACTAATGTTTGGTTCAGAGTTCCAGCCGTGTATTGTTTTGTGACGGACGTTTCTGGTTTTGTGTGTGTTACAGACATAAAAGTAAAAGTGATAAATGAATGAGAAATGTGCAAAAACGCACTCATAATAAATCATATGGTTGTAGGTTGAAGTATCTGTCATTACTGAACTTTAGCCTGTTTAGTTCATGTTTTACTGATCTGTGTTCACTGGTGGAGCTAGCGCTAACGCTAACTACAACTACAGCTAGCTACACATCTCCATTAACGTTTGTACTCCAGTTAAATGAGCCTGTTGTTTAAGATTGGCATTAATAAACCTGCTGATAAAATAATCAAGTACTGTACTTTTAGATCTGTCCAATTTTAGCCAGGGATAGATTTTGTTTTCCTATTGTTTTGAATTTAAATGCTGTGTTTTTACCATTATTTGATTCTGTCCTCCACTAAAATTATTTTAAATAAAAATAAATTGTTTTGGCAGCTGTACTATTAAGAATGCAATCAATTGTGATCAATAAACTTCCTGTAAAGCCTGTAAATAATTCACTTAATTTTTTAAATCAAATCTCACCACTAATATTTACATATATATGTGTATGTATATACACTATTCACGTGTGTGTGTGTGTGTGTTCACACACGCATACATAAAATAGCTGTTGAGTTGTGCCACTTACCTATGTAACACACTGATTATTAGACACTGGGTTAATAAAATATTCGATGCAGCTCCAGGTAGGAGTCACTGTTTCTTCATTCATGCTGATGGATTTAGTCAAGTTTTAGAGCTGTGTTTCAAAGTCAGCTTTTTAATAAGTCAGTGAGGGTTTGTGGTTCAATTCACCAGGAAATTTATTTACAGATTAAACCTGCTCAATAAAACACAAACAACTTGGATTGGTTTAAAAATGTAACACTGTAAAAGGAAATGTTTTTGATGTTGGGCCTCACATTAGTTAAGATCTGGCCATTAATATGTTAAAAAGTGTCCCAGGAGGACGAAGGTCTACGATATGTGAAATGCAGTTGAGGGCCACACTTTGGTCAGGCCTGATGTTCACCCAAAAATTAGGTCAACAAGGCCGTTCCTGTGTGAAATGACTACACTTTGTTTGAGCCAGCAGATCCATTTGACCTACGTCTAATGTGAACCAATTAAGGTCTTTATATCAGCGCGCACCAACGTGAAGCCGAATATCCCTTAATACCAGTTAAATACACGTCCCTGCAGCTATAATACACCTACACATACTATCATGGTGTGCTGTGTGATTAAGCGCTGATATAAAGCCTGCTGCTGAGTCCCACTGAATGCACTGAATGAGGTATCTAATGGGCATGGGAACTAATTCCAGGGCAAAGGGGATTAAATGCTAAAGCAGAGAGAGCAGCAGAGGGCTCTGGCAGCTGAGGGAGCACACGGTGGAAAATAGAAACAGAAATGCACAGAATCCTTGCTTTCTGAATCCTATTTTACAAAATAGTATTAAAACAGGTACTTTGTTTAATCCTGGCAGTATTTTTTTCCAGATGGGAGGAAAATTAAATCTTCCCTGCTAAACTGAGAAATAAAAAAGGAAAAGAAAAATTGTGGATGTTTCATCTAGCTCAACCCGTTTTGGTTCATCTGAAGAGGAGTTTTCACAGTAGTGAGCTGACGGAGTTTGCCCTCGCTTCATTTACTGCTAGCTAGGAGCTACTCAGTAGCTACTGACATGTGTTTGACCTCCTGCATCCCAGAATGCAACACAAACCTGGCTACAGGAGGGCGTTTGGGTCAAACTAGCAACGTTCATGTGGTCGTCGTGTCAGATTGCTGTGATAAAACCAGAATGTGGTTCTTTATGAAAGGAGTTGTCTCTTTTTATGAAAATCTGCATCAATGATGTACTTGTAGTTGATTACATCAACTAATCATATAGTGGGTGTTGTTGTAGATAAAAACCTGATAAATGCCACTTTAAAATGACCTAAACATCCCTTTAGCAGAAGTTGACCCTGGTTTAGAACTCATGAAAGGCATTCCTTCATAAAAACTCTACGTCTCTAATTATATGAATGAGCCTGAGCTGTCTTATCAGTTGTGCCCCTAAACCCAGAGGAGAGCTTCACACACTGAAACACTCATTTTTAGATGAATGTGGAAATAAACGGTGATGTAGTGGCTGCAGTAACAACCCATGCAGCTTTCCCTGAATCACACACACCTGCACACGGTGCTCTGTAGCCGCAAGCCTCTTTCTAAAAACAGCCTTCCAGTGTTGCCACACTAATTTAATGGGTCAGTGAGAGGCCTAATCTGGAAAACCTTCTGCTACTTTGTTCTATTAACCCACTATCCCACATTATTTTATTCATCTATGGAACCTGGGAGAGAGACCGCTGTTTGATGAGGGGGTGTTTATCCTGTGCCTGATCAAAGCATGAACCACTGGATAGATTTAAATGAAACTCTAAGAAAGTTGTCACGAGATGAACACCTGAAACAAATTACCCTTTAAAGTCAACTCAAATCAAATATGGCTGTCTAAGCTAGGCAACATAAGAAAACACATACATGACTATTATTCAGTCAGTTTTATAGCTATTGAGCTAATATTATGTGTTGTAGTTGGAACCTCATTAAGAGCCAACCATGCTAAATATGATTGTTTTGCCATGTTTTAAATGCTCTATTGATTACTGTCATTAAAATCATATAATGTGATTTTCTGGATTTTAGTTTTAGATCCTGTCTCTCACAGTGGAGGTGTTTCTATGATGAAAACGGCTGACCTCTCCACTCCTTGGAAATAGAGAAACTTGAAAAATACCAATGTTCCCCCACTGTAAATAATTCATAGAACCCTACTTCAAAAATCCCTTTAAATTTAATTTAAAACACTGAAAACAGGCGAAGTGTAAACCCCTTAATGCATCTGCACTAATGTTTACACAACTGCACCAATGAAAGATGGTGAAAAAGAAGTCTTCTGTATGAAACCCTTTCCAGTACTTCTATGTGACCTAGTAATACTCTTAGAAGAAAATGTACAAACCCTACAACAGGACTTTAAAATGGAGATGCTGTTGTCATGCCAGCAACACCTCCAGCTGAGTACCGGTCCATTTATAGCAGAAACAGTTGTTTAGTTCTACTCAAGCAAAAACACAACATGCTGAGAGAGTTTAAACTCACCACCTGACTAACACCAAGCAAAAACATCAGCGCAATAAGTGACATCCAACATGGATGAGGCTCATCAGCTCCTCTAAATATTCAAAGACTTTGACTACTTGTGAAGAGGTGCCAACAACTTGTAGATCTAAAGATCTGTCTTCCTACAATGATTATTTTATTGAATGTGTGTGTGTGTGTGTGTGTGTGTGTGTGTAGGCTTCATTGTTTTCCTTTTTGATGGATATTTTCAAGCTTTTAGCCAAAACCTTAACATTTCTGTTTCCTTCGATGGATGAGGAAAACCAAACAGGGCTCCACAGCACTTTGACTGGGTCAGAACTTCCTGATCTGATCCAGATCCCCTCCAGGTGTTTCAGCATAACGAACCAAAGCATAACGAACGATGTTTTAGAAATGGTAAATCCAAACCAAACAAACAAATAGAACTATGGAAGAAAACGAACAAGTTCCATTTAAAGCTACAGTCTGGAGCATTCAAGTGAGAAAGAACTTTTTGAATTCAACATCCCAAAACATCCCATCTCCCTCTTCCTGCTCCCTCCCTCTAATCCCACCTCTACAATTGTGCATGTGTGTCACTCCAGTCTCTAATGTGTTTTTCTCCACGTTTAGTCGCCAGACTTTTCTTGTTTTTCTTTCTGAAGTCGATGTAGCCTCAGTAGCCAGGGAACGGATAACTTTTTAGCAGAATTTTGCTCTGACTTCTCCATGACCTGGTGCGACTGTAAACAGGAAGACACAGAGCGTCCTGCCACCCCCACCTTCACAGGTTTGTGCAATGCGCATGCATGTTGACTGACAGCTGACAGTGTGGAAACACAAATTCTATTGGCTGAAAAAGTTCGCCTGTCAGAGAGAATTCAAAGGGGTCTATAGGAGGAAGGAGGGTCTTCAGAAGACTAACAGATGTTATGGAACTCTACCAGAGATCATAGTTTAGACCTGAACTATCATTTAGAACCTGGGCTTCATTTACAGATGAAAGTTAACTATAGTTAAGTGCCATTAATCACAAACATTTAACAGTCTTATTTTATACCATTTGCTTCTGATGGTAACTCATCTAGCAATAAATTAAGGAGGTCTGTAGAAGAAGAGAGCCCTTTAATCCACTGGTGACAGACACAGGAACACAGGATATTTTGTTCAGAGCTAAATGTTTTCTGCTTCACAACCCCTATTTTGAACTGTAGTAAAGTTTCTACAGACACAGAAACATGCTTTGAAACCCAACACGTGCTATTTTTACAAACAGAACACTCAGACCAGAGGCATTAAGTCTGATTATGTCATCAGAAGGGAAAAGGAACATTTCACTCCTTCATGTTTGCACCTTACTCTACATTTAAATGGACTCAAGAAAAAAATTGCAAAGACATGCTAAAAGCAAGGAGGTGAATGTTAACAGGTTCTGGTATTTCTCCTCTGAAATATGGTGGTGGTAAAAGGACAAAAAGTCAACAGAAGTCAGCTGCTGGCTCCACGGCCCAGGTAGAGGACAGACTGCTGCTTCAGATTTTTTGATCAACTCCAGAATGTTCTGAAGAGACCAGATCCTTTTTTAAAAGTTCATCTTCACAGTGAACATGAATCAAATGTCCTAAACCCGATTTCTACGGTCTTTGTGAAGAAAGCCCAGCAGCACCAGGGCCATCTCCAGCTGATCTATGGTTCCACCAGCAGAGAACTTCATCAGGAATGGCAGCAGATAGGTGTGAGCTCATCTGCAGCTCAACGAGGAGAAACATTCTGGAGGATGGTCTGGTGTCAAGAAGGAAATAAAGAAGCCTCTTCTCCCCAAGAAAACATCAGGGGCAGACTGGTCTACTGCAGTCTGCTCCATCATGCTGGACCAGGCCAGAAGACTGAAGTCAGAGAACTAAGTGGCTCAGTGAAAAACGATCAACATGTTGGGTCCATGTCCACGAAACTCCCCAGACCTTCATCCACAGCTCTCAAGAGGGGAGTGGACAAACAAAAACCCACAAAGTCTGACAAAGTCCAAGCAGTGATGATGAAGAACGAGCTGCCATCAGTCAGGACCTGGACCAGAAGGTGACTGACGGAGGACTAGAAGAACATTGGAAGTGCTGACTCCTTATACACAGTTAATTTAATCATCATTAAAACCTATGAAACACTTGTAATTCTACTTTAGTAACCATAGAAACATCTGACAGGAAAATCCACTGAAGTACAAAAGGTGTGAAAACTAACACTTGTGTTGTTCTCAGAACTTCGGGCTGCAGATGAAGGTAAAATGGAAGAACCCAACACATTTTTAACATATTACCTCTTTTCCTATGTTTCTAGACATTTAGCAAACAGTTGGACTTGTCAGACTGTAAACATTTTGTCTCTGCATTATGACTCCATTACAAATTAAACAAGCTAACAGGGCGAGTGAGATGAGCAGCAGTTTCCTACCAAAGTACTCCTCAGATGGAGGGTTGTCCATGTCGAACAGCATCTTCTTGGTGAGGCGTTCTAGCTCATCTTCTGGGTGAGCCACTGGGGTGTTGCCCTGGAAACCAGACAAACATAAACTCAACAAGGTGCTGAGGCAGCAAATCAAAATACAGTTACACTTAAACCTCCAACAGGCCAGCCAAAGTGCTGTACTGCAGTAGAAGCATCAGATAAATGGCCTGTGTTTCTATAGATCGTTCTAGAGTTTGTAGAACTTGTAGGCAAGGTGGGTGAAGTGTCTCCAAGGAAACAACAACAAGGTAACCCAGCTGGAGACGGGATTGAACCGGAGACCCTCTGGTTGCCAGACAGCCACTCTACCTACTAAGCTACATGTTGCTCCATTCATTTATTAAGATAAACAATCCAAACAGGTATAGATGCATGATGGGGAGCAGAAGAACATGACAACCAAACACCAGCATTAGAGCTGCTTTAAGGGGTACTGTTGTCATGCTGAAGTGGTGTTCAATTTAGCATGATAACGTCTGTTTCAACCAAACATCGTCTGCATCACTACGCTACTGTACATCCTGCTGTGCATAAAAACTTTTTAGAGGTTCTAGAGGTTAGCTATCAGGTAATATAGAGTTCTAATGCATCAGTGGGCCTTTTTAGGGCAAGAGTTGTTAAATACCTGAAAATTATTTGCTAATGTGTCCTCCAACCAGAGGACTACTTCCTGTTTCTACAGACTTTGCCAATTTTGAGTGATGTCACTGATGGGTGGGGTCCTTGATGAAGATAAATAACTGATGGATGTCACTACAGATTGACCTTAACATCCCCTTAAGGCTTTTAGAAACCCCCTAACTGTAACAATGAACCAGATTGTGGAGGTCAACCAGAACCCGTCCAGAGTGATTAACATGCTGCCTGGCTCCCAGTCTGTCTTCTCCCTCTGGTAAATCTGACCCTGGCAAAGGCCAGCATGTAAAAAAAGTAAAAGTGACCCTGATTAATCCTTTTGTTTGGGAAAAATATGAGCTGAAGCAGAAAAAGAGCCAACCGTTAGAAGAAATCTCCCTCTAAAGCCTGGTGTGTGGGGTGAAAGGTCAGCAGATGGTTATTTAGATGTAATCGGAGCACAAAGGGAGTTGAGGTGAAATCTGCAGCGAGGTCTAATCTGAAACGGATCCTGGATCGGATGACGTAACCCTCTGAAGATTTCTCTCCTTGGTTTCCTTCGAAGCCTGCCCTTGTTCTTATCACGCAGCCTTCTGCACTGTGCCGATGTGTTGCTCTTGACAGTTTTTTACCCTCTGAGCCTGAGAATCCCCTTCTCCTCCAGCTCCAGCTCTGTCCCACCACAGGTACCCGTTTGTCCTTCTCAGATGTCCCAGAGGCCTGCACTTGATTCTCCGTGAGCCTTTTCAGAAAAGTGTGATGGCCTTCCCTAGGTCTTTGTTCGGACGGATGTTGAGTGAAGATTTGATTTTCAATATTACATCGTGGCCTGAGATCTGAGCTGACCTTTGAGGAGCTCCTAATTGTGACATCTGGGACCTGGGTGGACGTTAGAAAACTGTTTTTGTACTCATTTATTTATGGCTTCATGTGTCTCATAAAAGAATCTGCATTGTCAACGAGAGGTTTAATTAAAACATATTTTGGGATTAGAACGTATCCTGGTATTATTGAATGAGCAGTATCTGTTTGCATTTAATCTTTTGATGCTAATCTTGGCTCTAATGAGGACTATAATGAACCCCGTGTAATTTACTAAAGTTTATACACTCAGAAAATCTTTAAAATATTTGTTTTTATCACTGCTATTGAGTCAAAATGTCAAAAATGATTGAAATGAGCTTTTGTGGTTTTATCTAATGAGAGTGTGGCAGAGTGCAGCTTGTAATAATCAAGGTTCTTTGAATAACAGGACGTGTGATTAAAATGATGAAGGTCAGTTTGTAATTTGCAGTTTGACATCACGTTGGATGCAATCTCAGTTTTATTAGCAATAGCACGACACAGTAATACAGCAGCACCTCTATGGTGTTGCAAAGGTCACATGTTTACAGCATTTTGTTGATACTGAAAACTTTCAATTAAAAAACTAAAACTGAAATTTCAAACTCAGTAAACCCCAATTCACAAAAAGAGTTTTTTGGCTTTTGCAGGTGCTAATTAGGGTTATGCTTGTTCATCTTACTCACAAGGTTCCTGCAAATAAATCTTTTCACCTCACCGTGATGCCATCCAAAATCTCTTTACGTGGGTGCAGTTTGCTCATATTTAAATGAAGCATTTTGCATTCATTTAAAGAAAAAAACTTGTTTATGTAAATTGCTGTTGTGGCTAAATATGTCTGATTTTCTAAGGCTTGCGATTGTTGAAAACACTCATTTAATACTGAAAATATCAAGTCTCACAAGAGCTGGTGAAATTTTTACTTTTTAGAAGAAAGAACAAAGAAAAAAGAGCAATCTGCTGCTTCCATAAAACAAGGTCAGGAAAAGTCTAATCTCATCCAGTGATGCATGTCTGCAGTGACGCTTCCATCCAACCTGATGGAGCTGAGAGGAGCTGCAGAGAGGAATGGACCAAACTGTCCAAAGGTTCATGAAACAGGAGAAGCTGCTCCTGGCAGCAGTGCACAAGTCAAGGTTGTATAAACATGAAAGACATCCGCTCTCTCTGAGATCTATTTATAAATAAAAAACAACTTCTCTTGACATTTATGAATGATGTAAAAATATGCAATAAAATATTAAAAGACTGTAAACATCATGCTTTAGGAAGGCCAAGAGGAACACGCTTTACTTCAAGGGTTATGAATAGTTAAACTTTAGGATACATTATCAACACCTTCCTTTAACAAAGCAACGTTTTTCCAGGCTCAATGTAGATGTTTAAGGTTTCAGTCTGTCTAAACATTGACTGATAATGACCTGACACACACCCAGGGAAACTCAAGACCTGAACCCAGGGTTCTTCCTATGATATAAATTACAGACCTCTACACTCTTTGGATATGGGAAAATGTTAAAAATCATCAGGGATCAAATACTTATTTCTCCCACTGTAGTTTAGATTTAAGTTTGACCAACTTGTGAAGAAGCTGCACAAAACTGCTGAAACCTTCGTCTGATTAGACATTAAATAGCTTGGCAACACAACGGTCTACTCACACATTGATATTTTCTACATGGGTATGAGTCTGGACATGTAGACCGGTCTGATGCCGCTCCGCTGGCCTTTCTTCCCTCTCTTCCTTAGGTTAAATGGAGAATGCTTGACTCAGTGTAAAGAACCACTGTTCCAGTTTTAATCTCAAACATTAGTTGTTTAGATAAAGTTGATGGCGTTGTGCTGAAAATGATCTAATAACGGTTACCTTGTAACACGAGGTCTCTGAGCAGTGTGACGTCACCTGGTTTGAACCAGCTGAGGTTTTAGTCATTTTGCCTTGAGGATGTTTTGTAGTTAAATAATACGATGAATCGTTTCAGCCCTGCTGTTGTAAAGTGGATAGATAGAGATCACATGATCTGAGAATCTCCAGAGTCCTTCAGGTCTGGATCAGACTACAGTGTCATTTCTTAAAGTGCTCATTTTCTTAACCTGAATTGATTTACGTGTCAAGCTGAGTTTTAGGAATCAGAAGTTGCAGCTTCAACAAAACAATAAAAGTCGCTCTACGCAGCATCGAGTTTGTAAAATGAGTCCAGCCGACGGTTTATATCCAGTGATGGTGAGAAGCGCTGAGCTCTGCTTACTGTCCACCGTGTATCAAGCAGCAACTAAACTTTATGATGCATGACTGGTGCTTGGCCCAGCTCAGGATGCAGCATGGTGATAACAGAAGCCCAAACAGCAGGACTCGTTAACTCAGAGGATCAACGCGAGTCGAAGTGAGAATCCGTCCATGAGCACTCCTCAGAGAGCAGCTGGCTCTGGACTCCTTCACACCTCCTCTGGAATGACCTGCCCTTTCCTAGTAGCACAGGGTGGTACGCACAGAGGAGACGAGTTTAGACACAACAAGTTTCACAAGATAAAACCCATCAATCTGTTTAGTGCTCCTGTGGAGGTTTTCCTGCAGCCTTGTTAATTTGAGACAACTGAACACCGGTAATCTTAGCTGCACATCAAAAGCATGTCAGAGAGGAAACGGAACGCCGCTATTACCAGAAACAGACTTCTGAGTTTAAGCTTCATTTATATCTTATCCACTCTGCGCCGCCCTACAGCAACGCGCTGCCAGAGAGTTTAAAGCACCTTGTTAGGGAGTCTTTTGTGACAGCATAGAATAATTTTTCACTTGAATAAGAGAAAGAAATTGCTTCCCTGCGTGCTTTATGATTGCTTCGCAGCTCCTGTTCAGCTTTTCAGAGACAACAATAGAAGCTGTAAAGCAGCTATGCGTGCTGCAGACGTGATTTTTCCAGTTATGTCTGGCTCAATTCAGCAAATTGTTTGCCTGTGCCCTCAGGACACTCAGTCCCAGTTTCATTGAAGTTGGTGCTTAAATTTAGCGGGGACTGGGTTAACAGCTGCACCTGTTTTCCACGGTTACGTACACCGAGTGTGAAGAGGCTTATGGGTTCCTCTGCTGGGATTCTCCTGAAAGACATCCTGATGGAGCATTAAACACTCTCAGATAGAAGGATGGTTTTTCAGAGCACTGCTAAATGCCAGAGCACTTACAATCAAAAACAACAATAACACGTGTAAGTGACCGCTGCTGTGTGCGACTTGATGCAGCCTGACAGAGTCTGGGAGCTGATCGCTGCCTGAATGAAGCTGTGTGCAGCACTCACTGTGGCATTGGCATTGTGTCAGAAGGGATTAAGTGAGGGGAAGAGTGGGGGGAGGGGGGAGGTTTGAGGGCTGCTCCTGACATACTCTCACCTGATGCCCTGACAGCGCCGTGTCCTGCTAGGTACCAGACCTCAGGCCCTTTCCTTCCTGCTCCCACTGCAGTGACAGAAACGAGTTCTCAGACTGTTGACCTGCAACTCGTTAGAGGAGGAGCAACAAAGGAGTGCAGGAAGCCTTACATACCACATGCTAGAGCTACGACACGCCAGTGCTACTATACGCCAGAGCTACTATGCACCAAAGCTACCACACGCCAGAGCTACCACACGCCAGAGCTAGTATGCACCAAAGCTACCACACGCCAGAGCTACGACACGCCAGAGCTACCACATGCCAGAGCTACCACATGACAGAGCTACCAGTCACCAGAGCTACCACACGCCAGAGCTACCACACGCCAAAGATACTATACACCAGAGATACTATACGCCAGAGCTACCAGTCGCCAGAGATACTATACACCAGAGCTACCACACGCCAGAGATACTATACACCAGAGATACTATACGCCAGAGCTACCAGTCGCCAGAGATACTATACACCAGAGATACTATACACCAGAGCTACCACAAGTCAGAGATACTATACACCAGAGATACTATACACCAGAGATACTATACGCCAGAGCTACCAGTCGCCAGAGATACTATACACCAGAGATACTATACACCAGAGATACCAGTCGCCAGAGATACTATACACCAGAGATACTATACACCAGAGCTACTACACGCCAGAGATACTATACACCAGAGATACTATACACCAGAGCTACCACACGCCAGAGATACTATACGCCAGAGCTACCAGTCGCCAGAGATACTATACACCAGAGATACTATACGCCAGAGCTACCAGTCGCCAGAGATACTAAACACCAGAGATACTATACACCAGAGCTACCACACGCCAGAGATACTATACGCCAGAGCTACCAGTCGCCAGAGATACTATACACCAGAGATACTATACACCAGAGCTACCACACGCCAGAGATACTATACACCAGAGATACTATACACCAGAGCTACCACACGTCAGAGATACTATACACCAGAGATACTATACACCAGAGATACTATACGCCAGAGCTACCAGTCGCCAGAGATACTATACACCAGAGATACTATACACCAGAGCTACCACACGCCAGAGATACTATACACCAGAGATACTATACACCAGAGCTACCACAAGTCAGAGATACTATACACCAGAGATACTATACACCAGAGATACTATACGCCAGAGCTACCAGTCGCCAGAGATACTATACACCAGAGATACTATACACCAGAGCTACCACAAGTCAGAGATACTATACACCAGAGATACTATACACCAGAGCTACCAGACGCCAGAGATACTATACACCAGAGATACTATACACCAGAGATACTATACGCCAGAGCTACCAGTCGCCAGAGATACTATACACCAGAGATACTATACACCAGAGCTACCACACGCCAGAGATACTATACACCAGAGCTACCACACGCCAGAGATACTATACACCAGAGATACTATACGCCAGAGCTACCAGTCGCCAGAGATACTATACACCAGAGATACTATACACCAGAGCTACCACAAGTCAGAGATACTATACACCAGAGATACTATACACCAGAGATACTATACACCAGAGATACTATACACCAGAGCTACCACACGCCAGAGATACTATACGCCAGAGCTACCAGTCGCCAGAGATACTATACACCAGAGATACTATACACCAGAGCTACCACACGCCAGAGATACTATACACCAGAGATACTATACACCAGAGCTACCACAAGTCAGAGATACTATACACCAGAGATACAATACACCAGAGATACTATACACCAGAGATACTATACGCCAGAGCTACCAGTCGCCAGAGATACTATACACCAGAGATACTATACACCAGAGCTACCACACGCCAGAGATACTATACACCAGAGCTACCACACGCCAGAGATACTATACACCAGAGCTACCACACACCAGAGATACTATACGCCAGAGCTACCAGTCGCCAGAGATACTATACACCAGAGATACTATACGCCAGAGCTACCACACACCAGAGATACTATACACCAGAGCTACCACACACCAGAGATACTATACACCAGAGATACTATACACCAGAGCTACCACACGCCAGAGATACTATACGCCAGAGCTACCAGTCGCCAGAGATACTATACACCAGAGATACCAGACGCCAGAGATACTATACACCAGAGCTACCACACACCAGAGATACTATACACCAGAGATACTATACACCAGAGATACTATACACCAGAGATACTATACACCAGAGCTACCACAAGTCAGAGATACTATACACCAGAGATACTATACACCAGAGCTACCAGACGCCAGAGATACTATACACCAGAGATACTATACGCCAGAGATACTATACGCCAGAGATACTATACGCCAGAGCTACCAGTCGCCAGAGATACTATACACCAGAGATACTATACACCAGAGCTACCACACGCCAGAGATACTATACACCAGAGCTACCACACACCAGAGATACCATACACCAGAGCTACCACACGCCAGAGATACTATACACCAGAGATACTATACGCCAGAGCTACCATACGCCAGAGATACTATACACCAGAGATACTATACACCAGAGATACCACACACCAGAGATACTATACGCCAGAGCTACCAGTCGCCAGAGATACTATACGCCAGAGATACTATACGCCAGAGCTACCACACACCAGAGATACTATACGCCAGAGCTACCACACACCAGAGATACTATACACCAGAGCTACCACAAGTCAGAGATACTATACACCAGAGATACTATACACCAGAGCTACCACACGCCAGAGATACTATACACCAGAGATACTATACACCAGAGCTACCACACGCCAGAGATACTATACACCAGAGCTACCACACGCCAGAGATACTATACACCAGAGATACTATACGCCAGAGCTACCAGTCGCCAGAGATACTATACACCAGAGATACTATACACCAGAGCTACCACAAGTCAGAGATACTATACACCAGAGATACTATACACCAGAGATACTATACACCAGAGCTACCACACGCCAGAGATACTATACGCCAGAGCTACCACCCGCCAGAGATACTATACACCAGAGCTACCACACACCAGAGATACTATACACCAGAGATACTATACACCAGAGATACTATACACCAGAGCTACCACAAGTCAGAGATACTATACACCAGAGATACTATACACCAGAGCTACCACACGCCAGAGATACTATACACCAGAGATACTATACACCAGAGCTACCACACGCCAGAGATACTATACGCCAGAGCTACCAGTCGCCAGAGATACTATACACCAGAGATACTATACACCAGAGCTACCACACGCCAGAGATACTATACACCAGAGATACTATACACCAGAGCTACCACACACCAGAGATACTATACACCAGAGCTACCACAAGCCAGAGATACTATACACCAGAGATACTATACACCAGAGCTACCACAAGCCAGAGATACTATACACCAGAGACACTATACACCAGAGATACTATACACCAGAGATACTATACGCCAGAGCTACCAGTCGCCAGAGATACTATACACCAGAGATACTATACACCAGAGCTACCAGTCGCCAGAGATACTATACACCAGAGATACTATACACCAGAGCTACCACAAGTCAGAGATACTATACACCAGAGATACTATACACCAGAGCTACCACACGCCAGAGATACTATACACCAGAGATACTATACACCAGAGCTACCACAAGTCAGAGATACTATACACCAGAGATACCAGACACCAGAGATACTATACACCAGAGATACTATACACCAGAGCTACCACACGACAGAGATACTATACACCAGAGATACTATACACCAGAGCTACCACAAGTCAGAGATACTATACACCAGAGATACTATACACCAGAGATACTATACGCCAGAGCTACCAGTCGCCAGAGATACTATACACCAGAGATACTATACACCAGAGCTACCACACACCAGAGATACTATACACCAGAGCTACCACACACCAGAGATACTATACACCAGAGCTACCACACACCAGAGATACTATACACCAGAGATACTATACGCCAGAGCTACCAGTCGCCAGAGATACTATACACCAGAGATACTATACACCAGAGCTACCACAAGCCAGAGATACTATACACCAGAGATACTATACACCAGAGCTACCACACGCCAGAGATACTATACACCAGAGATACTATACACCAGAGCTACCACAAGCCAGAGATACTATACACCAGAGATACTATACACCAGAGCTACCACAAGTCAGAGATACTATACACCAGAGATACTACACACCAGAGATACCACACACCAGAGATACTATACACCAGAGATACTATACGCCAGAGCTACCAGTCGCCAGAGATACTATACACCAGAGATACTATACACCAGAGCTACCACACGCCAGAGATACTATACGCCAGAGCTACCAGTCGCCAGAGATACTATACACCAGAGATACTATACACCAGAGCTACCACAAGCCAGAGATACTATACACCAGAGCTACTATACACCAGAGATACTATACACCAGAGATACTATACACCAGAGCTACCACACACCAGAGATACTATACACCAGAGCTACCACACACCAGAGATACTATACACCAGAGCTACCACACACCAGAGATACTATACACCAGAGATACTATACGCCAGAGCTACCAGTCGCCAGAGATACTATACACCAGAGATACTATACACCAGAGCTACCACACGCCAGAGATACTATACGCCAGAGCTACCAGTCGCCAGAGATACTATACACCAGAGATACTATACGCCAGAGCTACCAGTCGCCAGAGATACTATACACCAGAGATACTATACACCAGAGCTACCACACGCCAGAGATACTATACACCAGAGATACTATACGCCAGAGCTACCAGTCGCCAGAGATACTATACACCAGAGATACTATACACCAGAGCTACCACACGCCAGAGATACTATACGCCAGAGCTACCAGTCGCCAGAGATACTATACACCAGAGATACTATACACCAGAGCTACCACAAGTCAGAGATACTATACACCAGAGATACTATACACCAGAGCTACCACACGCCAGAGATACTATACGCCAGAGCTACCAGTCGCCAGAGATACTATACACCAGAGATACTATACGCCAGAGCTACCAGTCGCCAGAGATACTATACACCAGAGATACCACACACCAGAGATACTATACACCAGAGCTACCACACACCAGAGATACTATACACCAGAGCTACCACACACCAGAGATACTATACACCAGAGATACTATACACCAGAGCTACCACACGCCAGAGATACTATACGCCAGAGCTACCAGTCGCCAGAGATACTATACACCAGAGATACTATACGCCAGAGCTACCAGTCGCCAGAGATACTATACACCAGAGATACTATACACCAGAGCTACCACACGCCAGAGATACTATACACCAGAGATACTATACACCAGAGATACTATACGCCAGAGCTACCACACGCCAGAGATACTATACACCAGAGATACTATACGCCAGAGCTACCACACGCCAGAGATACTATACACCAGAGCTACCACACGCCAGAGATACTATACACCAGAGATACTATACACCAGAGATACTATACACCAGAGATACTATACGCCAGAGCTACCAGTCGCCAGAGATACTATACACCAGAGATACTATACGCCAGAGCTACCACACGCCAGAGATACTATACACCAGAGATACTATACACCAGAGATACTATACACCAGAGATACTATACACCAGAGCTACCACACGCCAGAGATACTATACACCAGAGCTACCACACGCCAGAGATACTATACACCAGAGCTACCACACACCAGAGATACTATACACCAGAGCTACCAGTCGCCAGAGATACTATACACCAGAGATACTATACACCAGAGCTACCACACACCAGAGATACTATACACCAGAGCTACCACACACCAGAGATACTATACACCAGAGCTACCACACACCAGAGATACTATACACCAGAGATACTATACGCCAGAGCTACCAGTCGCCAGAGATACTATACACCAGAGCTACCACACGCCAGAGATACTATACACCAGAGATACTATACGCCAGAGCTACCAGTCGCCAGAGATACTATACACCAGAGATACTATACACCAGAGCTACCACACGCCAGAGATACTATACACCAGAGATACTATACACCAGAGCTACCACAAGTCAGAGATACTATACACCAGAGCTACTATACACCAGAGACACTATACACCAGAGATACTATACGCCAGAGCTACCAGTCGCCAGAGATACTATACACCAGAGATACTATACGCCAGAGATACTATACACCAGAGATACTATACGCCAGAGCTACCAGTCGCCAGAGATACTATACACCAGAGATACTATACGCCAGAGCTACCACACGCCAGAGATACTATACACCAGAGATACTATATGCCAGAGCTACTATACACCAGAGATACTATACACCAGAGATACTATACACCAGAGATACTATACACCAGAGCTACCACACGCCAGAGATACTATACACCAGAGATACTATACACCAGAGCTACCACACGCCAGAGATACTATACGCCAGAGCTACCAGTCGCCAGAGATACTATACACCAGAGATACTATACGCCAGAGCTACCACAAGTCAGAGATACTATACACCAGAGCTACCACAAGTCAGAGATACTATACACCAGAGATACTATACACCAGAGATACTATACACCAGAGATACTATACGCCAGAGCTACCAGTCGCCAGAGATACTATACACCAGAGATACTATACACCAGAGCTACCACACGCCAGAGATACTATACACCAGAGATACTATACACCAGAGCTACCACAAGTCAGAGATACTATACACCAGAGATACTATACACCAGAGCTACCACACGCCAGAGATACTATACACCAGAGATACTATACGCCAGAGCTACCAGTCGCCAGAGCTACCACACACAGATATACGTACTATACACCAGAGCTACCAACACAAGGTTTTTATGTGTACGCATAGAGAAAAGAAATAATAAGACTTACATCTTAAACACATTCTTTTCTCCATAAAAAGGGTGTAATTATAAAGATAAATCAAATTTCCACAATTCATTTTTATCAATATTGATCACTTTTACCAAAGACTGCAGCAAAAAAATTTTCAGTTCAAAATAATATTTAATGCGTTATTAAAATAGACCTGTAAAACATAAATCTGCTTTTAATTACTTAAAACTCTTCACATCTGACATAAATAGTTAATTTATATAATAAAGTCACTTTATGTTATTGGAAATTTACATTAAACTGAAATCTTTGTGATCTCAAATGATAACTTGGTTCTGGTGTTGATGATAAAATGTAAATAAATACATAAATCACCTATAAAAGTAATTCAAGAGCCAACAAAATAATAATAGAACAGTTTTAGACATTCACTGTTATTAGTATTTGATTTTGACAGGAAATAAAATGTTTAAACAAAGAAACAGCAATAAATAATACTACCAATGTAGGGTGGAAAAAAGATTAATCCAATGACATATTACAGTTAAAACAGATCTCAATTTATGCCATTTATGCTGTAATAATTCTCTAAAACGTAATATTTTTTATTTATTTCTGTGTTTATTCTTACATGTGTTAGGAAACGTCTTCCACAGATGAGCTGCTGTGCTCTAAACTTTGTGTTTACTGCTAACCGTGTGACTCGCCTGCAGCGTACCTCTTCTCCTCAGCTCAACATAAAGCATCACATACGTCAAAGGAAAGGTAAAATTCAGGTCAGTTTTACAGACGTCGGTGTGGGTGGAGCTAAATAAACACACTCTGAGCACTAACAGAACACACCAGCGTGTGAATTTCTGTAAGATGTGCATGATGAATTTTTGTTCAAGATTTAAGGGAAATGGCTGGAACTTCATAGTTTTTACAAATAGGATTATTTTAGTTTAAAATATAAAAGGTGGGGACATGCGTTCCTTAGAGGATTACTAGGCCTTTAATTAGTCATGTGGCATTGTAATCATATTGGATTTGTTTGTAGTTATCATGTTGTTAGCCTGTTTTTCATTTAACAGAACGTTAGATTGTGTGATTATAACATTTTATGAGCTGATATAAAAATTTAAGGTCTACTGAGTTGTGGAGCAAAGACACCTTAAAGGACAGGAGAGTTCAAATGATCACCACAGGAGCATTAGGGTCTCTAGAAACAGGAAGTAGTCTTCTGATTGGATCAATACTCATAGCTAGTCAGACCAGGAGAGATGCTGCTGCAGATCAGTTACACAATAGCAGCTAATTTAGTCTTTAAAAAAACTTTTGCTCAAAACAGTCCCACCAATGCATTAGAACTCTGTATTACTTGTTAGTAAACCTCTAAACCCATTCTGACTCGTTTAGTTTATGGTGTTTATTTAGCTGCAGCAATAGGTACAAACTAAACTGTCTCCTGCTAAATCACAGGGTAATAAAGAGTGGTAACTTAGCAGTGGGACTTTTTAGAGAAGAGATGTTTTAAATGTCTGAACATTAGCTGCTAATTTGTCAACAATCTACAGCAGCGTCTCGTCTTTTTCTGCCTATCCGGGTCCGGGTTCATTTACTCGTTTGAAGGCGATTTAAATTGGGCTCAAACAGGATGTGAGGTGAATCTTTTCCTCCGTTTCTTGGTTTAGATTAAATTCCGGAAGCAAAAACAATAAGAAAAAGCATAAAGAAGAGAAGTCCAATCAAAGAGGAGCTAGTGTGAACGTGCAGCCATCACTCAGCTGAGTGCAGCTTTGTTCAGACGTCTTACCTTTAATAACAGCTCAACGCTCCTCGCAACATCAGCACAAACTGAGGAAGACATAATCACTGCCAGCCATATTTATCCACAGATTAAATGATGATGGACTTTACAATAGAAAATGCTCTTTACTGTCAACGCAGCTCCAGCTTTAACTCAGGCTCTTAGACTGACGATCCAGTCGCCTCTAAATCTCACATCCTGCTCGTTTGACGGTTTGGTTCTTTGTAAATCACAATGGAATTATGTGAAATGGACAGAGGATGCATAAAAGAAAAACAGCTTATTAAGGGCAATAACAAACACAACAACAGCAAATGGACCGTGGTATTAGGAAGGTTCAGGAGGGACGGAGTGGGTAATACTGGATTGAAATATCTAAAAATAAACATTTGTTTCTGTCACATTAAGGGAGTGATTATAGCAGCTTAGAGACTAAATGTTACTAAAACAATGACAGGATCAGTCACACTATCCATTCAGAGTGTGTGTGTGTGTGTGTGTGTGTGTGCGTGCGTGCGTGTGAACACATCGTTCTGTTCATGTTCATCTCAGGTTATTTTACGCTTCCTGACCTCCTCCTAACTATTGTTGACTTCATTCAACTGATTTTAATTTTTTGCTGCAGCAACCAAATCATTTTCTTTTAGAGGTTAATAAAGTTTAGCTAATTTTAACAGATGAAAAGACAAATTAAAAGCCATCTAGCTAAGGCCTTGAATCTCAATTTTCATGATTTTTAGTTTTTTTTAAATAAATCAGGTGTATTTATTGGTCACCCTTCACTTCCACCTGTTTTTATGGATGATCATACCATGAAGAGTTTGTGATTTTAAAGGATTTGTAGAGTGTTTCTGTGTAAAAGTTATAAAAAATACCATCTGACCATGAATATCTTGTTGAACTGCCACTGGCTACCTTTAGCTGCTGCATTAAATTCAAGTCGCTAACACTAGCAAACAAAGTCCTGAAAGGAACGGCTCCACCTACTGGAATCCTCTTGCTAAAGCATACATCACGGCTCGGTCCCTCCAGTCATCAAAGGATCATCAGCTAGCAGTGATACACCACGCTCGGGACAGTTGTGTCGTTCCACGATGGTGGACTGACCTACCAAGCTACCAGAACATGGACGTCCTGTCCATCTTCAAGAACCTCCTGAAGACCCAGCTCTTCAGAGAACATCTTCTAGACCAGCTCCTACCTTCACTACTCCTCTGGACTCTCTTCCTGCTCTTCACTCTATCCTGTGTTCTTTTCCCTCACGGTGACCTTAGAGACTAGTGTTAGACCATCTAGTAGTTTGTTTAGGGTTAATGTCAGGGTTAGATGTTTGTCAGCCTGACGGTAACTTCTTGATTATAATATCATTTGTAAGTCACTTTGGATAAAAGCATCTGCTAAATACATAAACATGTTATAATCTTAATCTTATCCCTGGCTGTTAATACAGCGTTTTATATAAAACTATAATGTCTTTAATCTCAGTTTGCAGATATTTGTTTATGCTGAGTTTTATTGAAAGCTAACTGCTGTTTTATAATCAAGTCAAAGAGTGGATTGAACTGTGTGGTAGTAACATTCTAATGAACCTAAAGCTGAAGGTTAGGTTTTCTTCAGCTGTCAGACTGATGACCTCACATCAGTCTCTAGAGGTCCCCAAACCACCAGACCTCCAGCACCAGCTGGAAGGAGCTGTTTGGGGTGATTTTCACGTGACCCAACATTTAGACTTCAGCTTAGTTTGGTCAAAAGAATTCATTTATATTAGTTCATTTATAAGGAGTCCTGGCTGTGCTCCTATATTCTGTTTAAAGAGAAGAGGACAACTCTATCAAACCAGTTAAACCTGATCAGTTTCAATATGGTAAACAGAAAATAGTCAGACGACTCAGTCTGAGATGCTCAGACAGTAACTCATTTTTGTGATCGTTACCTGGTCTGACTTTGCATGAATTTGTGAAATTCTTTTCATCTTAAAAGTGCTTTGTTTTGTTTTTCTGAGTGAAAAACTGCATTCTTTCTGCAGGACGGAGATGAACTCCAACATGCCACTGAACTCATCTCAGGTCGATGATTTAATTGATTGTTAACACGCCTGTAGCGTCACAGGAACTAACTGTTTTCACAGAGGGGCTCACACTCGCTGATCAGGTAATCAATCAGCAGGAGTTGGCGGATAAATTCCCTCTTGATTTCCAGGAAAGCAGTGAGATCTGACTTGTCTTTTTGTTTTTGTTCAATAAACACAAAGGTGTTATTTGTTGTCTGCGGTTGTATTGACCTGGTTTAGAGCCTGATGAATTTGTACTTTTACCATTTTCCTGTGAGTGTGGGTTAATGTCTAAAACCCTGACGGCTGAGCTCCTCATTCAGGGTGTTTGATCCCACACCGCTGACACCCGGCTCCACTAGGGGTCTTGATGTGTTTTGTGTTCCAGTGACACATCCGAGCGCTTCAATGGAAAACACCTGATCACTGCTGATGCCTCACTCAGGAGTCTGATGAGGCAGATTTAGGTTTACAGAGACAACGGAGAAAGACTGTATGTGTTCACACTCAGTATGTTGTGGGAACATGTTCCTGCTACAATAACACAAAACTTTAGATCTATGTCTGCAAAAATGACTGAGTTCATCAGTTTTTACATTGTATCAGCTGGAGGCAGGGTTATTTTTATCAGTCACTTTGGTTTTAGTCTAGTTTTAGTTAAAAAAATAAGAAAGCATGAATCCTTTAAGTAATTTAGTTCAATAAGATGGAAATTAGAATCACTCACATCAATCAATTCAAAAGTACCATAGGCCATTTTGGCATTAAACAGGAATAGTAACAAAAATATCCAAAATGGACAAAACTACAATAACCAAAGTATTCATCAACACTATGAGTATTGGTCTAACATTTGGCCTTAATGATAACAAAGACATGTCGCTGTTTAATGAATAAAATCACTAATCAGGACTAAAGCTAGCTAGCCCTAGCCATTAGCTCATCAGAGGTTTGAATGGTTGAACGTAGCGCCACATTTTTAGTAAAACAAAAGAATCAAACAAAGCAAACGGCTCACCGTGGATCAATCAGCAGGGTTGTCACAAGCTGTCAAGAAGGATTCTTTCAATAAGGATCTATTAGAGCTGCTACAGATAATAGACCCCAGAACTGATCAAAGGGTTCAACCTCGCCACAAGAGAAGTTCACGATTGACAGTAAAATTTGTTTTGCGTCTTCGCCAACACTGGTTGTAGATGTTTATCCAAAGATTACTTTGGGATAAAACTTGTCCAGGTGGTCTTGGTTCATTTATCGATATACAGAGAAATATGATCTGACCTCCATCAGACACAATGACCACATGAACGCTGCTAGTTTGAGCTAAACACCCGTTGCCAGGTTTGCATTGCATTCTGGGAAGTGGAAGGCCACAAGCCCGTCAGTAGCTACGGAGTAGCTCCTAGCTAGTGGTAAATGAAGCGAGGGCTAATGCAGACCATCACTAAAGTCCATTAGCTCACTGATATCTGATCACATGACCACATTTATCAGCTCTGACTCAAAAACACTGACGAGTTCAGAGAGTTAATGACCAGCTCAGAGAGAGAGGAGGCTAGACCGTAGATCAGGA
Organism: Callopanchax toddi; assembly: GCA_006937965.1. NCBI lineage: Eukaryota > Metazoa > Chordata > Actinopteri > Cyprinodontiformes > Nothobranchiidae > Callopanchax > Callopanchax toddi. Next base: position 765,666 of record SSNR01000175.1, read on the forward strand.
TCAGAACTTAGAACCTTCTGGTAGCTCCGCCCCCAGACAATCTGACCAATCAGCAGACTGAACGTTCACACCTGGTTTGTAGTGACACATTTTGTTTTGTTTCCAGATTTCTCTACAAGTGAACAGAATTACGACGTCCAGAGGAAGCGGACTACAGGTGTGAAAACGACCTAACAAGAACGTTCTGAGGGGTGAAGGCGCCTTGTCATTCCTCCACCAGCTACATTATTGATGCCTTTTAAATGCAAAGTACACAAAAGGAAGAATATGATTGTGGCTTTATGTAATCCAGTTGATGAATTTGCTGCTTGCTATGCTAAACAGGTTATGAGTAATCTGCACTGAATTGCACTTTGAGAAGAACCATTACAGCACTGCAAATTAAGCTCAGGGCCACGTTCTGAGGAGGCACAGATAAAGTATACATTCGCTCCAAACAAAATAGGTCATGCTGTTTCAGCTCCAATTAAACGCTGAGAGGAAACAAAATAATAGTCGACTGTGGAGCAGCTGTGTGCAGAGCAGCCAGCAATAATTAAAAATTAAACAATTTCATAAGTGACGTTTCTCACGGCCGCTCACATCTGAATACGCACAAAGAGATCGACTCCAGCACATCCATAACGTATGTAGAGGGGTCGTTCAGTGTGTAAGATGGTGCGTGAGTAAAAACTAGGTCATCTGTTCAGAACTGACATATCCCCCTGCAAACAGATATTTGAAAATCTGAGAGTGAAGAGAGGGGTGCCACGAGCAATCTAAACAAAAAAAAATTAAAACGACAACAACCACAACAACAAATGACTGCACAAATTGTCGGGACTGAGATGAAGCTTATTTGGCGCCTCTGTGTGTATCATTACGGTCCTGAGAACCCAGCTAACTCCACATTTCACAGGATGCAGGCTTTCCTGGTTTTGGGTGACAGCTCTCTGTTTTTTCCTGCTGCTTCCTTATGTGGTCACCTGAGTCTATATTTAAGCACCTGTGGTGGACATAATGGAGACTCAGACAGGTCATCTCCTCAAATCGATGTATTGGCAACTTACACTTCCCCTTGTGCAGCACACAGCGCTGTCCACCTCCTGTGTAATTTCACCTCCTGGGCAAACCATAATAAACCTTCTCCTTTCCTCCCTAAACAACGACATGGTTTAACTGAAGCACGCGCTAACCAAACACTACCGCCGAAACACCGCAGCCAACAATACACAGAGGCCGATCCACTTCACTGATTAGAGGAGAAAATAGTTTCGAAAGTGCACACGTTTCCACTCCGGGGAGAAATAAAACCTCCTATTTGTGGACAGAGAAGGATGTGAGGAGCGCGGGGAGGAAGAAAGTTTCAGCAACGCTCCAGAAATAGAAAAAACCCTAGTGAACAGGAGGAGTGGGGCGGGGGGTCAGATGGTTTACAGACCTGCTGAAGCTCAATATGTTTTATAATTAATACGACGCTGATGTTTACAAACAGGAGCGCCGACCTGGAAGAGATGAATGGAACGGGTCAGCCGTCACACCGAGGCGGGGGGTGGGGGGGGGGGCAGGAGAAACAGGAGACTAGAATTCTTTCATCAGGTTACACCTTCTCCAAAATAAAACTCAAACACGTTCAGGGTGAATTTTCCAGATTCCAAAAGTCAAAGCTTCCACATGTAGGGTCTGTTAGCATGAATTAGTGCTGGTGAGTTCAACGACCAGAAAAAATATCAGATTTATATTGCTGCTTGGCGATGATGGCCCCAAAATTATCCCTGATTGGCCGATCGGCGATCACATTCAGTATCAGCAGATTCTGATCACTTTTTGGTGCATCTCTGGTTTTAAGAACTTTATTAAAATTCAAGTTTTTTCAAAGACTTCAAGCATCTTATCTGATTAATGGAGAAAAAATATGATCCCTTCTAAAAACGTAGTAGCATAAATATGGCGTCCCTCCGCTCAACCTCCAAGGAGGAGGAGTTCATATGAGGTTAGTTTGATGACATCATCTAAAACACATATACCAATTAGAAGAGGTGTTAATGTTCATTTAAACTTTTTTCCTTTGTACATGAAAAGATCTGCCCTAAAAAAGAAAAGCATCTCTTCCTTCTTGTTGTTGAAAGGTCTTGTTTACTGCCATGTTGTATTTTTGAAACCTGAAACTGGACACTCAGGACGTACAGCTGAAGCTACTCAGATGGATGAACTTTACAGGGCGTGAGCCCCAAGCATCAGCGCCTGGTACTTATTTGAGCACCTTGTCGAAGAAATGATAAGCACCCTTGTTTATGTTGATGTTTTAAGGGTTTTGTGAAAGAAGCTGCTTTGCTGTATGCCATTGTATCTGAACGATTCTGTATTTCCACCTAAAACCGAGGTTATTTTTTTAAACTCAGATTTGTGTGAAGTGTAAAGACAGAAAACAATCTGTGTCTTCTATGTCTGGAGTAGTGTGGACAGGGCCTGAAGAATGAGCTGGTTCTCTAACAGTGTCCCACCCTGACCAAGACCAAGCTCCTGAACAACCTCTGAGGTTTAAAACTTCTTCCAGTCCCCTGAGACTGAGACGAGAGGTTAAACAGCAGAAAACACATGGCTCAGATATTTCAGATAGTTGGGTCTCACTGAGCTGCAGTGAGGATATCGATCCAGTGGGTTATTTACCAGCTATGCTGCGTCTCAGAGGGCCACGAGGTGGGGGGGGGGGGGGGG
>SSNR01000175.1:769697-785751 GCA_006937965.1 Callopanchax toddi
GGGGGGGGGGGGGGGGGGGGGGGGGGGGGGGGGGGGGGGGTGTTTCAGGCATGTCCTGCTGACAGGAGGCCCCCAAGTCGACCCAGGACAAGCTGGAGGGATTACATCTCTAGACTAGGTCCCACTGGAGGAGCTGGTAAGGGACAGGACAGTCTGCAGTTCCCTACTGGGGAGGCTGAACCTGCAACCTGGACCTAGATAAGTGGAAGACAGTAAAGCGAGGATAAACTAATTCAATCACCAGCAACAGACTGTAGGGTTACCCCTGAACCTGAGACTAATAAACACTCAGCAGCTCCTTTATTGGCCACTGGGGGCAGATCTCCTCTCCTTCAGCTGGAGCTTGGTTCTGACAGGAGGCTCTCTGATGTGTCGGCATGAGAACCTGAGCCATAAGGAGATCCACTCTAAATTGTGACCTTTAGTCTACACGGTGCTCAGTAAACAGATCCGGTGTGGACCACCATCACACTCCAAGTCATGCAGCAACACAGCAGTAATTACATACTTGTGTGTGAGGAACACCAGGGGAGTGGATCTGATCCCTGATCAGACATGGAATCACTTCTGATGACACAACGGGGGAGAATGTGCTCTGTGTCGTCAGAAGACACAAGTCCAGTCAGCTGATAAGAGTAAACAGACTCAGTGTTTCAAACTGATGGGATCTTCAAGGGTCAAAAGGTTTAACTGCCTTACACAGCGACAAGCTACTGGACCTCTGCACACACACACACACACACACACACACACACACACACATCATGCACAGTTGGACTCCTGATTTGAGTCATGACAACAACAAAAGTAAGATTTCTCAATGTAAAACTATCTACTGCTTTAATTAGTTAGATATTATCTATTAACCACCAACTTACGTCACCCAGCTTACCTACAGACCTTTAGAAACTATGTAACATTCTCAGAATACTCAGCAGGAACATCACGTTGACTCAGTTCCTAAAGTATTCACAGAAAAAAATCACAAACTGATTCGATTGTCTGATCCGCTGCAGTAAAGATATCAGAAGATTTGCTTCTCGTCTTTTAAAAGGCTCCGACATCCAGGTTTGACTTTTACAGATTTAAATATAAAGGACTGTACACAAAGGCCTGTTTCTAACTTTCATCTTAACTGAAGGCTCTTTAGTGTACTTATAATAAAACAAAGTACACAGTTTTCACTCAGACTGACCCATGTAACAGGACCTTTTCTCTTCGTCCTTTCAAAAAGTCCTACAAGTATTTAAAAAGCCAGAGAGCGAAGAGGAACTACAGGGATACACAGGAGTTATACTACATCTGTGGTTCTTCCTGTTCTGACAGCTTGACCTAAACGTCCCTTCAATATGTTGATGAGCAGCTAAAATGAGAACTTTTAAAACATTTTTTAATGAAACTACTGCAACTTGCTCTTCATCTGTTTTAGCAAAACTTCCTTCTGACTAAGTCCCCCAGATACAGTACACCCACGTCACCCCGCTACTCCACCAGCTTCACTGGCTGAGTTCATTTCCAGATCCTGGTTCTGGTTTTGAGGGTCCTACATGGACCAGCACCAGCTTCCATCAGTGATCTTCATCCTTCCTCTCCCAGCAGGTCCCTGAGGTCCAGTGACCGGAGCCTACTGGTTGTGCAGCGTACCAGGCTGGAGACTAAAGGAGACATGGAGTCTTTCCTGATCTGACCATCCAGGAGCATCGCTCTGTTCAGAGGACTACTTCCTGTTTTAGAGACTCCACCCACTTTGACTGGTGTCCCTGGTGGGTGTGGCCTTTGTCACTTCAAAATGACACAGATATTCCTTTATTGTGATTTGATTTTTGCCCAACAAACTGTGATAAATGATAAAAGGTATTCTTTGTAGAGGAGTTCATAAAGAAAGAAGCTGTTTAAAGACAGAAAGGCTCACAGGTACAAGCGGTGTATTCACAGTCAGAAATGAGTGGGTGTGTTTAAAGAAAAAAGAAAGAAAATCATACTCATTTTGTTTTAATTGGGCTGTCAAGGCAATGTCAGTGATAAAGTGCCAGGAAAATCTTCTAATTATACTCTTACTGTTCATTACCTGCACACACTTCACCCACACCAGAGATTATTTTGATTTCCCTGAAAGCCCCGCCGTACGTTAGGTATTGTGTCCTTCAAGTGTGGAGGCATTTGAATGGAAAGATAAATAAATAAATGCATGGGAGCTTTTTTATGTTAACACTTGGTAAAAATAGAAATCAGCTTGAAGATATTCTCAGGAAGTATTTATTTTATTTTTCACGCCGCCAGAGGGAAATTCTGTCCTGAAAACAGCAGAGAAAACAAAGGAGACATTATCTGTGGATGAGCTCAGTTTTAAGGCTCTGAAACACACAAAACTACATCAGAGGTACGGACCAGCTGGGTTTCCTGCTACTTCACATCCACAAACAGCACATGTTCAAATGCTAACAGAAAAATGAATACTCATGCTGCTAATCCAGATACTAAAGAATTTGGGATGATTGGCCCGTTTGTAGGAAGTTGGCAGAGAACACGTTCAATTTGTTTCAAGGTGCGTCTTTGCAGAAAAGATCACAGGGTTTCAGATAACATGCCTTCATCCTGTCAAAGCCTTGGGCTCCTGCTTTGTAGTTTTACATTTTACCATTGCACCAGTCGGAGAATCGTCTCTGAGCTGGGTACCCTGCTCTCTGTCTGCCGGTTTTACAGTTTAGAGGAAACCAGCTGAGGAGGTGGCGTCCCTCTGATGATCTCATTTGTATTTAATCAACCTAAAGGAATAGTTTGGTCATTTTGAAGCGTGTTTTTGTGTAATAGTTAAAAGTAGGGATGCACCAATACCACATTTTTCCAGAGTACAAGTTGGAGTTCTTGCTGACACAAAGGACCAAAACTGAGTGCCAATAAAAGGCCATAAAGTCATACTGTAGTTTGGTACAACGGGGAAAAGACGAACTTTAGTTTTCCGTCTTTTATTTTAAACAGTCAATAAGTTTTGTGTAAAGCAGCAGGTGATGTACATCAGCTGGGTTTTTATCCTCACATTACTCGTCCTGTCCTGACAGGTGGGTAATCCTGGTCCTCCAGGGCCACCGTCCTGCTGGTTTTAGGTCTTCCTCTGCTTCAACACACCTGATGCTTCCTTGAAGACACACTGAGGGGATTCAATCAGGTGTGTTGAAGCTGTTAATAATTCACCTGGTTTGTGATTTTATATTGGCCTCTGCACACACTGAGTGATGTCACCAGTGGGTGTGGTCTTTACTGTACAACGCTACCTCAGAATGACCCACATATCCCTTTAAAGTCATCTGTAAATGAATGGATGAAAAATATAATAATCTAATTTAACACAACATTTTTATAGTTCGGTTTAAAATACATTTGAATGGTTAAAAAATAAATCCAGTAGTTTCCATCCGTGTATCTGTTCAGTTGGCCTGAACTAAATGGAGCTGCTGTTTATGATCCAAGTGGCTTTAATTCAAAACATCCTGCAGACAACATATGCTAATGGTCTCATGCAGGTCAAAGGGAGAAGTGGGCCGAACTGGAAGGCAGAAAGTGTCACATCATTTAAACATGTTTGACATCTGAAACCACCACTGACCTTCCAGGGGCTTTTACTGTCTGCAGAGATTGAGCAGTTCAAAAATAATCCTCCGCTGTCAAACGTCAGTCAAGCTCAAGCACCAACACAAGTTATAATCCAGCTTAGTTTGCCTCCCGTTTCAGAAAACCCGACCAGGAAATCAGGAGGATAACCAGCAGTTTGTAGGCTACAATAGAGATCAGGTACTAAAACAAAGAATCAGCCTTTAAGTGTGTCAATGTAAACAGCTGTTCCTCCACCTTCACACGTGGTGGGGTGGTGGTGGTGGGGTGAAGCTGAGGGCAGAGCAGGATCTGAACAGTTTATCTAAACTCCTAATGAAGCTGACCTTCTATGAATACCCTCAATTATAGAACTGATCTCTGTAATAAAGTCTTCAATCACAGTCACAGATCCTGAAGTGACAGCTAATACTGAGATCATCTCTCATTATTCTGACTAACTGAGCATGTTTGGGTTGATTTCCACAGCTGAGGCCCGGCCTGTTGAAGGAGATTTAACGCCGTTTGTGAAAGGTTCTGAACATGTCACGACACCGGGTCAGGCCAGTGATCACCACAAAGCAACGCTGACAGGGTCGGTTTTCAGTCCTAATCTGGCTTTTATAGTCTCTCTGGATGGGGGTGGGGGGGGGGGGGGGGGGTTAAATGTAGGAATTAATGAGATATTTGTTCTGAGGTGGCGCTTTATCCACAGTAAGGACCACACCCACCATTCACAGCACTCAAAGGGGGTGGAGTCTCTAGAAACAGGAAGTAGTCCTCTGACTGGAGCAATACTCATGGCTAGCTAGATCAGGGGAGACGCTGTTGCAGATTGTGACAAATCAGTGGCACATTTTTAGGTATTTAAAACAAACAGCTCCTGCTCTGATGCGTTCGAACTCTGTACTAGCTGTTGGTCAACCTGAACAGTTTTAGCACGAGACTGTTTAGTTTATAGTGTTCTTATGCTGCTGCAGTGAGATGTACAGCAGCGTACGTAAAAACGCTTTAAGATGTCAGGATTCGATGCATGAAAGACAGGAAACAGGTCAAACATGAGAAAATGTACAAAGAAGCACTGAGTTTCCAGTATTCTAAACCAGTCTAAACAGCGTATGTGTGTGTGTGTGTGTGTGTGTGTGTGTGTGTGTGTGTGTGTGTGTGTGTGCACGCGGGGTTCGTGGGGATGTGGGGGGTTACCTTGCTTCAGTGCATCCTTGGGAAAGAGACAAATATACACACAGCGTAGCTGCTACGTCTATGAAATTAGCGATTTGCTTTTATCTGAAATCAAAGAGATTCCTACAAATCTATTAAAGGCCACCTTTTGTTTATTTAATAATGCATCATACTGGGACCAAAGCCAGCTTTTCAAGCAAAATGTAGACTTTTGTTTTGAACAAATATAATTAGACTTATTTTTAAGATACTTGCTGCAATGTTGGAGCTAATTTGTATTTAGTATCGTGCAGTCCTTGATGAGCTATTCCCCGAGGCTGGAAGGCCCACATTGTATTCTGAACCAGCATAAAATCCTTGAATTAAAGAAAACACAAGGGCCTTCCACTTTCCAGAGATCGTCAAAGGCTTACTGAGATTAGAATAGTCATCTCTGTGGCAAAGACTACTCCATTTGAAAGGACGACAGTATTTTAAATCCCTCTCCTTAAAGTGCAGCTATAGAAAAAACACCAGGTTCTGATAACATGTTTCTTCTCCTCCTCACCAAAAAAAAGTTATATTCAATTTAAAAATATATATAATAGAGAGAAAATATCAGGACATTTAATGTTTATGTTTATTAAATCCTGATGTCATCTGAAACGTAGTCTGACGTATCTGATTGTGTTCTGATGTACTTGTGTTTGTGTTCTACCTTCTGAGGTTCTCAGTCAGGTCATGTCTGTAAATGAGAACTGGTGCTACTTTTATTAACTTCAAGCCTCATGGTGCTAATGTGGACATGACAAAATCAGCTGAATCAGTGTTTAATCAGCGTATTTTGGTTCCTTCTGTTAAACATATTGATTCTCAGTATCAGGCCTGGTCTCAACAAACCCATAATACTTTAACAATATTCTCTAACCTTTTATCTGAAAGTACGTCAACATCTTCAAAAACTCAAACTATTGACAGCTGGGATGGTTTTCCTCTCCCATCAGGTGTTACACCAAATGTTGTGACCCTCCTGGAGTCACTTTTAACGTAGGGCTATAGGTGTTAAAAAAAAAAAGATCAAATACCAAATTTTTTGCAGAAAATTTTAGTCTTTGCAGCAATTATGCTGCCACAGCCCCATCTAGTGGACAACTTTTGTTTTTGTGCGTACGGGTAGTTATCGTCCATTTATCATTATCGAGGTGAACTCCTCAATATAACGTGATATTGATTTGAGGCCATATTTCCCAGTCCTAATTTAACGGGTCACATATTTAGTAGAGATGCTCCGATCGATCGGCCACTGATCAAAATCGGCCGATTTCCGTGAAAAAACATGATCGGTAAATTTCGATATTCTCCTTTCCACACTGATCATAGCAGCCGATCTATAGCTGCTAAACCAGACGTCACTAGGCGCAAAGCAAATCCGCGTCGCTACCGCGAGTTCATTGCGCAGCCAGGACTCGCCGATCCTGAACGGACCGCTCCATTTATAGTTGGTTCGGACTCGGAGCTCAGACCAGGAGGCGAGGTCGGGCGGCGAGTCCCACTGACTCGCACAGCTGCAATGATCCGACCATTGTCAGTAATAATTTAGTTCTTTCTGGGCAAAAAATGGACCAGAGTGTCAAAACAATGCTGACATTTCTGCGTCTGAATAGCAGTAGAAGTAAAAGAAAAACTATTTTTCTCAAAACGTTATTTCAACCACAAACTAATTGATGGGGTTCTTGTGCACAAGAATATATGTTTAAGTATTTAAGTATTTATAAAAATAATGTAATGGTCACGCCCATCGGACGAACAGCTGATAAAGACGCCTCACATAAACATCAGTGACACTTCTGATGAAGACCTGAGCAGTGGGTCGAAACATGTCAAGAAAAAGGTAAATAAGATTTACCAAATATTATATGTCTGCATTAAAAGAACCTTAACTAGTAACGTAAAAAGAAGACATGATGAACTTCATAAAATATAAAAATTATAGATTTCTATATGGATAAAAATAACAAAATTCTATAAAAATAATAGATTTCTATAAGGATGGATGGATGTCTACATTCTGCCTTCAAATGTTTGTATTTTTTCATCTTGGAAAAAGTTAGTAAAACATGTTTTTGTCCAAATGAAGGTAATTTATTGTATTTATCTACAGATCAAGTAGCCATTAGCCCTCACCATTACTACAATGTGAAATTTACAGTCACTCCATGTGATCGGTATCAATGATCGGCAGCAAAAGACGTGATCGGAGAATCCCTAATGATTTGGTGTAACACCTGTTTACCTTGAGATGCAGAGTGCTCTGCTCTAACACAAGGTGACTACAGCCACCGCGAAAGCTCAAAATCATCTCAACGAAGTCCCGACACACGCTGCACGCCAGAGAAAAATCCCGGTACCCTGAGGGGTAAAATTTAAAAGTGCCAGTCCTGCATACTGCTGCGTATGGCCCACTTAAAGCACTGAAGGTAGGTGACGTACAATCTAGAAGGAAAGCTTCCTACCTTTGGTGGTGGAACAGTTGATCCAGAGGTGTATGGAGCCAGGCTTGGGGGCACATCTGTAATAAAGGTCTTCTTGGGACCTGGAGGCTGGTAAGTCTGGGCTGGAACTAGATCCGGTTTCCTGGAGCTTACTCCACCCACTTGAGGTCCACCTAGATGATGCTGTTCCTGATGTGCCATCGGTGAAAAGCCGGGCTGTGGCGGTCCATAAGCAAAGTCAGGACCTTTGGGCTGGGCAGGCATGTACTGCACCTGTCCAGGGCTGCGAATGGGCTGCTGACCATAATGGTGCCCGGCCGGGGCTTGATGCTGCGGACCGGGCTGGGCAGACCTCACCTGGACGTTGAAGGTGGGCTGGCTGGGGGTGGATGCTGTGGTATAAGACGCCGGTACAGGCTGAGGAGCCATGTAGCCTTGAGGCTTAGCAGCTGGGCTGACGGAGGCAGGTGGGGTGGATGGGACGGCCCCCGGAGGTTGAGGTTTGGGTGTAGACTTCTTGGTGGCAGTCAGAGGCGGCTGAGTGGGAATGACCATACGCTTGTAACCAGTCACTGGAGTGTTAGGGGCGGGGCCTATCAATGATCCAGCATTCTGAAAAACAGCAGAAGAAACAGATCCATTTCACAAACTCAACCAAGAATACAAAGATCTTATACATCATATTTAGTAACTTTTAGAATTCTATCTGGTAATAAAACTAAAGTAGAACTCATCTTTGTGTATTTTTCTTTCCTGATAGTATAGTGTATTCCTAATAGATGGTGAAACTACCTGGACAGCAGAAGCTCTTAATGACTGCTCCAGCTACGGTTTCTAAAGGAGGTGATAAAATGTGCATCTAGAACAGCAGATTGGCTGTGGCGAACATCACTTCTGCTGACACCAGCACCTTGTACAGGAGAGATGTTTAATCACTGAAATTTGTAGCCGGTGTTCCTGGGAAGAGACTGTTGTAAAGCATCAGCACGGCCCTCTGCTGAGACTCTGGCTGTCTGGGTAACGACTGCGTTTTGATCTAAAGTCTAAATGTTCAATGAAACATGGCGGTTAATAACAGCCAGTATGACGCTTCACTGAGATGTCAGAGACTTTTGCCCCGAGTGTCTCTCATGTAAGTAATAAGTGTTTTTCACCAGCGCTGCATATTGGTGTCAGACGTTCAGCCATTCTAAAAGAGGTCTATCATTAACCTTGGATGGCCTTATTAGGTTAGTGCCTGAAGCCCAAAATCTGACTCAATTACTGCATTCACAGCCATACAGGAACTAAATGAACACTTGTAGTCTTTGACTCCAAAAATGGGGCAGAGCTTTTACCATCAGAGGTGATCAAAGCTGTGCATGAATGTCACAAACAGTTACTCTGAATCCTACAAGGCTCTCTCACCTTCACTAAAATCACACACAGCTACTTTAAGGTGAGTTTTTAAAGAGATTCCACTTCACAACAGTGGAGATTTACAGAGACCTGAACAAAACATTTAACTCAAAGTGATGATTTCACTTCCTGATCTCATAAATGTTACTGTGTTATAATCAGCTTCAGCTATGGTTTAAAGTAGAAACACTGATTGTAATGTTGAGGGCTGACACTGATTCTGTTTAGGCGTGACCTGATGGCTGAATTGGAATGAATGACTTTATTGATCCATAGTGGGGGGAGTTCACTAAAGGACACACAGACGGTGTAAATCAAAGAGTGAATTTACAAAGCTGTACAGAAATGTACTGATATGTGGCCATAACACAGACCATCCTTCAGGTTCATCTAATGACAGAAGAAACTAAACAGGAGTGGTTCATCCTCACAGCTGACGGAGTAAATGATCTGTTTTACATTATGGATGTTTTAACTGGAGCTGCTCAGAGCCTCCACAGGGAGGAGCAGCAGGTGAGAGGAGCTGTCCAGGATGGAGGTCAGCTTGTCCAACATCCGTCTCTCTCCACAGAGTCCAGCAGCAGCCAAGAACCGAGCAGCTGTTCAGGTTCCTCCTGTCCCAGCAGACCACAGCGTCGTGGATAATAGAGTCAACAACAGAGTGGTAACAAGTTCTGAAAGACCTCAGGCTCCTCAGGAGGTGGAGGCTTTGACCCTTCTTCTACAGAGCATCTGTGTTGAGGGACCAGTTCAGTTTACAGGAGATCCTTCCTGTCATCACAGACCACTACAGGAGATCCTTCCAGTCCATCACAGACCACTACAGGAGGTCCTTCCTGTCCATCACAGACCACTACAGGAGGTCCTTCCTGTCCAAAACTAGAACCGACTACAATAACTTTATGAAACAACTTTAATTATTAACGTTAAACATCTAATTTCTCTCTGGGATTATTAAAGTATTTTTGATTTAATTAATTTGAAGCATTTTCAAGGATTTCAAGCACCCATAAGAACCCTTTGCTAATAACCTGTGATAAAAACAAATCCAAGTTTTGTTAAAGTCAACTTGGTCTAAATCCATCTAATCGAAGTCAGAGGGAGCCCTGAGGAACCATTAAAAGCTCCAGAAAATGTGTTTTGTTCTCGCTCTGATTTCTGTCCCAGTGATTAGAGCTGGTGTTTTTTAAAACGTGTGTCTCTCTGCATATGTATGGAAACGGGCTCCACCATGCCCTTTAGGAAGAGATATTACTTCATTTAAATGTTTCATGGGTTTTAAATACTTGAGATTATTAATTTATCTTTGAGGCCTTAGAACCTACAGTAGCATTTAGTTTGCACAGCACTGGAAATGCAAATTGGGCCCCTCAAAATAATTACCTTGTCATGGTACATTTTCCACAAATTACATTAAGTGAATAGATTTATCCTTTCTGAGCATTTTGAAATTAATAAAATGTGGAAAATCAGAGCAGATATGTCAGCGTAGCGGAAGAAAGTGTCCAACTAAGTGAAGTCTGCAGCGTGTCTGACTGGTCAGCTTCAGTAGGAGGTTTAATCTGACTACAGGGGAGATCTGCTGGTTGGCCCAGAGACCGTAGGGACAGAGTTACAGACAGCTGGTCAATTAACAGGAGCTGAAAACGTGAGACAATTAAAAATATGTCATCTTTATCTCACACTCTACAGTGTTACTGAGCATCTAGATTCAACAGATCTAGATCTAAAACTCCAACCTCTGCCTTAAAGGAAGAGCTCAGCAACAACGATCTGTCAGTCATCTACAGTAAGGAGCACACTCACTGGTGACATCACTCAAAGTGGGCGGAGTCTCTAGAAACAGGGAAGAGGCCTCTGACTGCACAATACTCATGGGGATCAGGAGAGACACTGCTGCAGATTGGTGACAAATTAGCAGCTAATTTGAGGTATTTAAAACAAATATTTCTCCAAAAGGTCATACTGAGGTATTAGATCTCTATGTAACTATATTACAAACAGTCTTATGTTAAATAGCAGAAGTTAGAAAACAGCTAATATAGAGTTCTAATGAATCTGCAGGTCCTTAATGTAATAACAATGATAACAATATTAATAATATTTCCTTCATTGCATCAGGGAAATTGTATCTCTACTTTTCATGTGTGAGGCCATTTTGGCTCGCACCCAGAGACAACTGGAGTTCACACTCTTGCCCAGAGATTGGGATTTAACCAGAGTCTCCTGATCAGCAGACAACCTCCGTTCCCCTGGTCGCCCTGTTCAGAGATGAGTAACTGATAGAACGCCAATTCAAAGTGACCTCAATAAACCTGAGGGTCCCATTGAGCTCTCCCCGAGGTCTAAACGTGGTTCTGCCAGAGTCTGATTTAAATACAACCAACGACACAAAACTGACAAAAGTCCGACTCCAAAACAAGAACATCAGCAGTTAAAGACGTTCAGTCTGATTCAACATACATGCAGCAGCAGCAGCAGCAGCAGCAGCAGTGTGAATTCAAGCTGTCTGCAACACTTCTGCACACACGCGCACGCACGCAGGTTTATGAAAGTTTTCCCTAACCTCTTCATAAAGTTAACCTCACTCAGAATGATAATTCAGACTGACTTTGCAAACAACTTAAGTGTGAAATTTCACAGAGACTCTCAAAAAAGCCTTTTGACACATTAAAAAAGATTAGGAGAGACTATACAAGCCTCGGAGGGGGGCTGAGGAAAACTGTTAACTTTGCACTTCAAACCACAAGGGTGGGGGGAGGGATTTTTTTTCCCAGCAAGCTTTGGGAAACCCCCTAAAGAGGAAGAAGTTCTGGTGGCATTTTTTCAGACTCATTTAAGACCTTGGATCTTCCTCTCTAAACTTTCTCCTGCTTCTTATTCACACAGCGCAGCTGCTGTTGACGGTCGGTCGGCCCTGATGTCCATTTGCATCTGTCCGTTTCAGCACTTACACAATGACCATGGAGGAATCCCCAGTTCACTAAACACCCTTTCACTGTCAGTCGCCTCGTCTCCATGAGGTCAGGAACATCTGATGAGCCTCAGAACACTCAGAGAGCAGAGCTGTTTTCTACTACACTATCTCTTCATTAGCAGATCATGTTTTTTCTGTGATCGTCTATTACTGCACATCACAATGAGGTTTCAAGTGAAAGTAACTTATAGCAAGCTGCTCCGCGCAGGCTGCAGCTCGTCAGTGTGTGAGAACGGGCCAAGAGGTCAATAGCGCTATAGACCGTAGACGTAACACCGGTGGAGCGTGGCAACAGGAACTGGTACACACCAAGTACTGTTGTCATGCTCAACTCTTTTGTACCCCTCTGACAAAAGTTGTCTTTGCATGAGAACATGTTCTAAATATTCCACAAACTTTAATAAATCAGAAAAAAATGTCAAATCAAATAATTTGATTGTTTGTCCTGAAATCCGACATCAGTTCAGTTAAATGGTTCTGATGTGGCTTCTGTCAGTTATTTATCTACAGTAAGGACCACACCCATCAGTGAGGTCAACCAAAGTGGGTGGAGTCTCAAGGAACAGGAAGTCGTCCTCTGACTGGAGCAACCTACCTTATTCCTATGGCCCATGATGCTTTGCAGGAGTTGTGTGACTAATGTCTGGCTGATGGTCAAAAAGGCTTTTCTAACTGTAAATAAATGAAGTTTGCATTAAGAATCCAAACGTGGGATTATTACCTGTTAGTCCTCAACAGAGATCGTTTAATGATGCCTGGTCCTTTAACTACAAAGGAACAATATGAAGAAATGCTAACGATTAGCATAATTAGCTCCTTCATTAAGCAATAAAAAGCTCTGAGATTTATCAGAGAAAAGGTGGGATAAAATCTATAAGAAGTCATGGTGTGTGAACTAACAACAGATGATTGATGCCTTTATTAACATTTAAATCCCGTGTTACTGTAAAGGATTCCTCAGATTGAAGCCAGTGTGAAACTCCTCCGTTCCACACATGATGTAGATTATAATCAATGATGATCAAGGATTCTGCTGCTAAATAAAATACCAGTGATAGGAACTCTGTCCGTTACAGCTGGAGCTTTTGGAGGGAATCAGAAACAGAAGAGCATTTATCCAATAAACACTGACTACTATGTAAAATATAGAAGAACAGATGCTCATGTTTTTGCTTTTTATTTAATAGAAAACCTGAAATATTTCATCACTGTGATGCTCAGCTGCACCTGTTAACAGAAGAACTTACTTAGAAAAAGATTTTTTGACTTTTAATCACGTAAGTTTTACTTCTATCATTCATATCATTTAAAATGTGAGTAGAAAATAAAACAAAGTAGACAGTGAAGGTCCTATCAGCTACAGTGCAGCTTACTACCCATCGTAGAGGAGTTTAACATGGTGGATCAGCACAATAATTAAAAAACAACATCACTAGAAAACGAGGGCGTTTTCCTGTGTGGTGTAAACGCCTCTCCTCCTAAACCTGCTCAGGCCATCAGGAGCCTCTCAGCCCCGTTTCTAATGACGTCTCCTGTCTGACAGCAGCTGATCGGTACTGAACCGCTCACCTCTGCTGGCGTCATGTCAATAAACCGTTTGATCTTTTCAGATCGACTTTTCTCTGTTCAGACAGATTTTTACTTC
The DNA here is from genome assembly GCA_006937965.1 of Callopanchax toddi. Classification (NCBI taxonomy): domain Eukaryota; kingdom Metazoa; phylum Chordata; class Actinopteri; order Cyprinodontiformes; family Nothobranchiidae; genus Callopanchax; species Callopanchax toddi. The sequence goes on from SSNR01000175.1 coordinate 782,959, forward strand.
TGGTTTGTTTGTGATGGAAAGTGGTAAACCACTGGTCACAGAAACAACCTCTTCATCGAGTCAAAGAACTCTTTAAAGTTCAGCTTGATCCCGTTTTAATTCCAAAGAAAAGCAAAAAACGGAGAGGAAATCCCAGATAGAACATCATGAAAACTGGAGCGTTTAGCAGAACCCAAGATGAAGAACCTAAAATGTTTTCATGGTTATCCACTGAGATGAGATGCATAAAGTTCTACGCTCATTTCCTCCCACAGGAGAGCTGCTGGGAATGAGGTGGAAACTCAGAGCTAGTTACGTCAGGAGAGACGCTGCTGTAGATCAGTGACCAATCAGTGGTTAAAACGTAGGTATTTATAACAAGTCTGTTCAAAAAGGTCAAACTAATGATGTAGAATGTTAGATTACCTGTTACTAAACCTCTAGGAGTTAGAATGAGGACCCACTGCACCAGTGAAGGTCTAACAGTGAGTCTAAGGGTTTCATCCTGATGACACAGGGGCCTCAAAGATGCCTACGTCCGTAAATACAAATACTGGCTGCTAGGCTAAACCTGGTAACGTTTTTTGAAGATAATCTCTGTGCAGCTCCTGACTTTGTGTTATTTTTAATCGTCTGTGAGGTTTGAAACAATGTTCGGATACATGTTTGCGGAAGTGGGTCTCCTTGGGACCACTGCGTCATGTCTTTGCACCGTTCAGCGGAGGCTTTCAGCTGATTTTTGTCATAAAGTAGTCCCCAGTCTAAAATAGTACCTGTAATTCCTTCGTGTTACTTTTAATTTTCACTTGCAGTCGATATGTTTATTGAGGTCACTAGGCAGAATTAGTATCATTAGTATCACTACTGAATTAGTTTTAATGACTTTTTCTCACAATGCTATTGGTTACCATTCACTTACTGTGTTTTACGCTAAGCTAATGCTAAAGGAGTACTGCTGGATCAGGATAACAGCTGGGCTGGTTACTAATCCTAAATGTACCCTTTAATAATCATACTGAAAATAAAAGTTATTTCAAGGATTTTTAATGTCTGCATTAAGAGATTTTTGAAATATTGTTTAAGAAAATTATTTGCAAGGTTTCTGACCATTTGTACAAGTAATAATTACAGTTTATAAGAGACAAGTACAAAAAATTATCTTTACCTAATATGGACAAATACATAGTCATGTTTAATTAAATAAAATAATCTACCTGTCAATAAGAAGCAAAAAAAATTAAAACATTTGTTGATTAAAACGTAAAATTTAAGAACTTTAAAAAAAAATAAAATCAAATGTTAGGATTCTCTGAATGCTGTGCAGCAACCAGGCTGTTTGTTTAGAAGAATAGAAAAACACAAATGTTAGAGAGCGGCGCTCCGTCCTGTGGTGTCGGAGTCTCAGACTTTACAGAGACTAAAGACCTTCAGATGCAGGCTGGTAGCTGGGACGCGTCTATCACCAGACAGAGACTCTTTGCTTTAATCAAAACAAGTCAGAGACCACATGATTGAACATGAAGTTTATGTTTTAAATTTACAGTTATATAATGCCTTCAAAAAACTGGGTTTCAGGGGGGAAAGTATGCAATATTTCCAAGATGATGTAACAACATCATACAAAGTAGGGCGTATTACTCACTGATGCAACTACAAAATTATTTTCAGGGCTAGTGCGTGAAGGAAAAAAGCCGATGAGAGTCACCAATCATGACACTTCTGCGGGCTATCTCTACAAAAGAGGGAAATGTGCGTTTTTTCGCGCTCTCACAGCAGAAACTAATTGTTTCATTCACCTCCTGCAGATCTGCAGGCCAGTCTCTCAGCACACGTCCCTGACTCATCTCTAATGAGGCTTCGTGTGTTCATGACCCCCCTCCCGCTTCAGGAGGTGAAACACTGTACACTTTAAAACATCAGTCGCTTACAGTGTCATCAATCCCTGAAACCACGGCTGTCATATCAGAGGCTGTGTGCACGGTGGGCTGGCACATGTTAGTGTAGACATGGCTAATGCGCAGAGGCAGCAGTTGATGGTAAGCCTTTTAGCATCGTTACTAGGACTTTCTGATGTAAGAAGGCACGTTGCATCGGCTGTCATGACTTCCTGGTTCAAGCTAAATTTGTCATTGGTTCACCCTGTAAATCAAAGACAAAGAGGTGATTCGATGCTTTTTTTTGACTAATAAACACTGACATGACAAACGGAGAGCCTGCAGGAATGCTCCTCTCCCCGCAGCCGGCTGGCCCTGTCAAAACTCAGAACCTGCTGCCACATCGGTAAACCCACGCCACCGGCGCCGTGGCAGCATCTCTGCTTCAAGCTGCAGCAATCAGACAATCATCTCATAACGCAAACCCAGAGGAGGGCGCTTCCATATGGAGAGCCAAAAGGAACACAATTAAATACATAAAGCAGTAAATGATTACTTAAATCTGTCATTAAGTATTTAAACGTCATTAATTAAAACATTTATTTTGACACTTGCGGCCCTCTGAGTGATTTTCTGTGGCCCTCAACTGCATTTCCAAAATGGTAGAATTTAGTCCTTTTTTTAAAATGTTGTCTTTTTAAACGTAAAAAACGTCTGTTTCAGTTCAATCTGAAGTATTCGTTTTTCATTACCAAGGTTTATTCTTTTTTTTTTCTTTTTTATAGAAACAATAAGAAAGACAAGTACATTCCAAAAAGATATGGGTTTTCTCAAATTTTACCCCAAAGACAAATCCCCAGACAGCCTACCCTATACATAAAATAAATAAATAATAATAATAAAAATAAAAAATAAATAAAAATACCGGGGGGGGGGGGGG
>SSNR01000175.1:785761-798353 GCA_006937965.1 Callopanchax toddi
GGGGGGGGGGTACTCAGAAACAATAGTTGTAGATTTTTTCAAGCAATGTCAAAAAGGGTTGCCAAGCTTTATAGAATTTATTTTCAGAACCACGGACAGTGCATCTAATTTTTTCTAAAGCCATGCATAACATAATATCTCTTATCCAATGGGAATGAGAGGGAGGGAAAGAGTCTTTCCACTTCAGTAAGACAGCTCTTCTGGCCAGTAACGTCAAGAAGGATAGAATTCTTAATTTGGAGTGTGGTAAAGTCAGATCTGGGGCTACTCCAAAGATAGCAGAGACCGGGTTTGGCTCCACCTGACACTGAAAGACTTCAGAAATTGTGCAGAAAACTGACCTCCAAAAGTTAGTTAGGCAGGGGCACAGCCAGGTTTATTCTTTTAATTAAATTTCCTGGTAAATACAACCACAAACACTCTTACTAAACAGCAGACGTGAACTTCTTTCATAAAATCTAAATCTAGTTGCTTTACTGAAGAAAGAGGGACCCAGATCCCATTCTTGTGGCTGATAGCATACTAGAATTTATTTTCCAGAAGCTATAAAACAATTAACCAATCAAATCCAGGGAATTTGATGCTTTTCTTTTACTGAAGCAAACATATGAGACCCTTTAATGTCTATTTTTGAGCAGTACAAAATCAGAAAATCCCTCTAAAACCATTTTTGCATTTTTTAAATTTAAAAATGAAATTTATGGCAGACAGAAAGTGCGCAGCCAGGACGAGACAACGAAAACAGCATTAGTTGCTAACATCAAATCGTGCAAACATGCAGATCTTTGTCAAAACCCTCACCGGTAAGACCATCACCCTGGAGGATGAGCCCAGTGATACCATCGAGAATGTGAAAGCTAAGATCCAGGATAAGGAAGGCATTCCTCCTGACCAGCAGAGGCTGATCTTTGCTGGCAAGCAGCTGGAAGATGGCCGCACCCTGTCCGACTACAACATCCAGAAGGAGTCCACCCTCCATCTTGTTCTGCATCTTAGAGGCGGGCAGTAAATGGTTTTAAAATCTGATGTCAACAGAACCTAATAAAGCAAGATTACATTGAAAAAAAAAAAAAAAGAAATTTATTTGGCCCCCTGAAGACTTTTAACTTGGAGATTTTGGCCCCTATCTTGAAAAGTTTGGACACCCCTGCCTTAAGGCAAACCTGAAACCACCAACTTAATCGAGGAGGAAGGAATAACTTGTTTAACTAAGAGTGAGTGCTGTAATTTAAAGAACAAAAGTTGAGATAATATGTGTAAAATGATTCTAAGGTAATGAGTCACTGCTTCATGATGGAAATAGTCCAACACTTGAGAAAAAACTATTTATTGCATATCACAACCCCTCCATATGAAAGGAGTGTTACAACATGCTTAGTCTAAAGACAACAGCTGGGTGACTTAGCATGAAGACTGAAAACAGGCAGACTTTAACCCAGATCTTCTACCTAAAAGCAACACATCAAAGATCATTTATTAAATGAACAGATAAACATCACCTCCAGTGTCCTCAATGTTAGCTTACTTTCTCTTTTAGTGCAGATTTGAATAAATTTTTTTATCAATTTGTCACTTTAGTTGGGCATTTCAGGTATGCTTGTCATCTCTAATGTTTAAAAAAAGAATAAAATAATCTAATGTCTAATGCCTTAAATCTTCCTTTTCAGCACAGCCTGGTACAATATGTAGATGTAAATATACACTAGTGATGAATACAGGAGTGTTAGACTGAAACACAACTTGTGATCAGAAACATTAAAGCTTTGTTTGATTTCTCCGTGTGTTTGAATGGATCACTACTACGATCACAGTCTGGATCCTGAATGTTCCTCAGACGAGGTCAAAACAGGAACCAAGGATGACATCTGTAGTAAATAAAGAGCAACCTATGAAACACGGCTCTTCTTTTAAATGAATTCACATGTAAACAATAGAAAACAGATGCATGTAGGATGCAGAAAATTATAAAGTGTTCCTCAATAAGTTCACTGAAATAGTTCTGTGAATATACAATATTAAAACCTTGTAGATTATTTAGAGCTCCTCACAGATTTCATCTCTTTTTTTGTTGTTTTTTTTTTATATTATTATCTTTGCTATTATTTTGGCAGTTGGCTGCTCACTGTAGTTTTTTTGTTATAAAAAAATGTGAGGTATTTCGGTCGTCTTATACTGAATCTTTGTTTAATAAAAAGACATTAGAAAGAGAAGAAAGTGAGGCGTCTGTCTCCTCAGTCCCATCAGGATGTCTGTTGGTGAATGTGAGATGGTCTTTGTGTTGTGTTGCTCACCAGAGATTTGGCTCTTCAAACCGTCTCATGGAGGCCTGCTTTTCCAACCTGAGCCTGCAGGGCTTTAGATGTTGTTCTGGGTTGTTTTGTTCTTGGTTTTCTTTAAAACAGAGCCTGATGTTTTGCTTTTTGAGATCTTTTAGCCTCCTGTCAGACAGGTTCTATTATTAAAACGATGTATTAATTCTACAGGTCTGGTAGTGATCAGGTCTGATGTCTCAGCTTGATAGATAACCTGTAATCCATGATACAGGAGGGGGGTAGTAACTTTTCCACATATAGCCAGGTTGATGTAGAGTTTTTTCCCTTTAATAAATGAATTTATAGGTTGAAAGCTGAATGTTTTCTGGTTATCGTATCTTGATATTAATATTTTGTTAAACTGTAACATTTAACTGATAAAAAAAAAAGAAAATAATCTAAAGAAATCCATAAGGAGGCCAGTGTTTGTCACAGCTCTGTATAATGTGACAAACCAGACTGAATTTGTTCTGCTCATAAAGGCTAAAGGCTCAGAAAGTAGAAAAATAGTTGTTTTTGGAAACGTTAAACTGTGATCCATCCAAAAAGAGAGAAAATGTTTCATAATTGTGGACTTCTATTTGACAGTCAGAATAAACAGCAGCGTTTTTTAGTCACCAAGGCCAACGCTGGCTTTCTCTTGTTGTTTAGCAAAGTAATGGAGATTTGAAAGCATCAGGCCCAGTAACTGGAGCCGAGCAGAGCCATTAAAGTGAAAACTCTGTTGACTCAACATCTAAAATATCCACGTCAAATTACTTAAAAAATAAATGAATAAACCCCCCCCCCCCCCCCCCCCCGACAGCAGAGACTTCCAGGAACTCTGAAGACCTGATTCTACATTCATTATTCCCACGCACACCTCTGTGCTGCAGCCAAAAACAGACGAAGCCCGACTTCCTACCAGGGAATTTAATTTTCTACACTGTTGAACATGTAGGTCAACCTCATGTCAGACCTTAGAGCAGGAGTTTGTCAGAGATCGGGCCATGAAATCTACTTAACTGGTTTAGGAACAAATATTGATTTAAACTAAATAACAGTTTAACCTTAAGGGCAGAATAATAATCCTTAATAAAACGTTAGGCAGCATTTTAGATCAAAAATAAAAAATACACAGCAGGGGGGAAACTCTGTACACTTTCCAGTTAACTTAGAGAAAACACTGATGTCCTTCTGGGTGGAGTCTCTACAAACAGGAAGTAGTCCTCTGACTAGACCAACAGCTAGTCGGATCAGGAGAGACAGTCAGTGCATTTACAAGCAAAGAAAATCGAATTATTGCCTTAAATCGACTGAAGTCGGCTTTTAAAACTACTGCCTGGGGCTTGTGCGGGCACCGGGCTCCAGGCTCAACCTGAACTGGGGGACGTGGCAGCAGAGCTGAGAGGGGGGGCTCTGTGCTCCACTTCTTCCCCTGGACCTGCCTTTGTGTCGGGTGGACGGCTGCTCTGTGTGGTGCCTGGTGTCTGTCTGCAGGGGGGCCCCGCGGCTCCTGGGGGCCGAGGATATCGGACTCCTGCTGATCTTAGGTGCTGCGGGGTTTACTCCTTTCTCAACACTGAAGTTCTGCTCAATTCCAGATGTCAAATACAAACACATCTACTGAACACACACACACACTTACTCCACTGACACATCCCGCTTCATACACACACACACACACACACACACACACACACACTCACAGACACATCATTTAGATGAACAAAGGTAATACCAATAGAGGTTCATATTTTGTTTTGTAGCCCGCCTCCTTTGTGTCAGACCCTGCTTTAATAGAGTCAGTTCCATCATTAGGATGCTAGGTATCCTAGACACGACCTGGTACAGGTAGCAACCAGTTCTACATGTGGTACGACTGGAACGGACATGTTAGAAAATAGGAAGTAAAATAAAATAAATCAACTCAACGCAAACTATTTTTTAAAATAGGTGATATTTGACTAAACCATTAAACAATATTAGCCCACAGTATTGTTACCTTAATATTAAGAGCTGTGTGATGACCTGGAGCTTTATCAATGAACCGAAGTGAATTAAAGGGTTAATGTCAGTATTTGGAGGATTTAGTGACATTCCGATCGTCTCAGTGGCACCGCGACACGATCCATCAGATGAGGAGTTGTGTCTGTGTGTTGTTGTGGCATTTCATCAGTGATTGTTTAGCAGACTCCATGATCAGTGGGAGAAAGCAGAGCGGGTCTATCATTCTGCCGTGTTGTGACAGCGAGTGCCAGCCGAAATGCGCCGTCTGTGCAGAGATGGGAGCGGAGCGGCGTGGCTTGACTGGCACAATGTGAAGTGAGGCTTCCTTAAGGCACTAATGTGATAGGATCCATCTCAGCAGCACTTGAAGCACTCAGCCTCAGCTTAACTGTCAGCAGACTTCAATAATGCCCATCTCCTGTGTACGCACATGACACGTTACTAAACAGACATCGGGCGATTTGAGACAGAGAACATGCAGAGACCCATGGAGCTCTTCACGAGGACTTACAAGACTTTTCTTTCATGTTGACTTTGTAAATAAAACCTTTAAAAACAGCTCTTGCTGGGGAGGTTCGCAGCCGAGTGTGAAGCGGCTGGGATGAGGATCAGCACCTCCAAGTCTGAGGCCATGGTTCTCGGTCGGAAAAGGGTGGGTTGCCAACTCCAGGTCGGGAGAGAGATCCTGCCTCAAGTGGAGGAGTTCAAGTATCTCGGGGTCTTGTTCACGAGTGAGGGAAGGAGGGAGCGGGAGATCGACAGGCGGATTGGGGCAGCGTCTGCAGTGATGCGGACGCTGAACCGGTCTGTTGTGGTGAAGAAGGAGCTGAGCCGGAAAGCAAGGCTCTCGATTTACCGGTCGGTCTACCTCCCAATCCTCACCTATGGTCATGAGCTTTGGGTAATGACCGAAAGAATGAGATCGCGGATACAAGCGGCTGAAATGAGTTTTCTCCGCAGGGTGGCCGGGCTCAGCCTTAGGGATAGGGTGAGGAGTTCGGACATCCGGGAGAGACTCGGAGTAGAACCGCTGCTCCTCCATGTCGAAAGGAGCCAGCTGAGGTGGTTCGGGCATCTTGTTAGGATGCCCCCTGGACGCCTCCCCAGGGAGGTGTTTCAGGCATGTCCTGCCGGCAGGAGGCCCCCGGGTCGACCCAGGACACGCTGGAGAAAATATATCTCTGGTTTGGCCCTGGAGCGCCTTGGGATCCTGCCGGAGGAGCTGGTAGAAGTGGCTGGGGAGAAGACCGTCTGGAGCTCCCTAATTGGGATGCTGCCCCCGCGACCCGGACCCGGATAAGCGGAAGAAGACGAGACGAGACGAGACCTTTAAAGACCCAGACATTTGTTTTAATGAGACCAGTGGAGTTAGGATTAAAACTGTTCTCATCAGTTTCTATAACTCACTCACAGAGCTGTGAAAAAGCCCCTCCCTCACATTTATTCTGATTGAGGTGTTTTTGGTCACATTTAAATGTTTTAGATCAAAAATCAATATCAGACAAGGTCACCAGAGGAGAGACGCTGCTGCAGATTGGTGACACTCCAGGTATCTAGAGACTGCGCCTGCTGTGAATGACATCACTGGTGGGTGTGGTCCTCACTGTAGATAAATAACGCCTCTTCAAACTGACCCAAACGTCCTTTAAGGTTTCAGACAGACTTCTGAGTGAAAGACCTATTTATCAAACACAAACTACTCCCATCACAAAGATCATCACCATTAATAAAAATCATTACGGATTAAAAGCCATGAAAGCAAACCTCTCTTTAATGGAATAAAACAGGATGAATCTGATGGAGGCGAAGCACCGCTGGGTTAGAATCATATGTTGATGTAGAGTTTGCTTCAGTACCACAAAAGCTGTGATAGTAATAAGGTTTGTTTACCAAAGGTTTGAAAAAAAGGAGTGATGACATCACCACATTGGGGCTTTCTGAAATTGTCATAAAATTAAACTGTTACTTTACATAAACATACAAATTATCCCCAAAATAACTTCAATACGTGTTAGCTTAATGTCTTGAGACGTGTTTAACATTATGTATAACATAAACGTGATTTACTGGTATTTTGCTGAAATGACTGACATTCAAAGAGCACAAAGTCTTGCTAAAAATGGAAGCTATTCAAAATTTTCTATATCTATATCTATACTGTATCCAGAGGCCCCAAGAAAATTCAAACAATGCAAAATATCTTTAAAAGTATAAATATGAATACAAGAAGTAATAGTGGTGACGTCCTGCATAGAGCCGTAGCAGTAGCTGATGTTTTCCTCGTTGTTTTGGAACACAACGCTGCCGTATGTTCAAGTGGAACTAGGTGTCGAGTTTTTAAAGATGGTGGCATATTTTCAGATAAAAGGTAAGATAATATAGTTAAAGTGTTTATTGGGGCCTAATGTTGAGGATTAATGATATTTTTCAGAAGGACAGTGTAACAGTAAGAGGCTTATTAAAGTCTGAAGTTTTAAAGGGACTCGTCACTTCTCTATGGTTTTAAAGAACTTTGTTTGACATCTTTATTTTTACCACGTTAAGGGAATTCAGTGTTTCAACCCAGTGTTGAAGTGGTGGTTTAAATGTCTTGGACCTCTGTTAGAGTGTCGATGTCCTCTCCGTCTCGTGGACCTTGTAACGCCCCTCAGGTGTTCACAGCTGCTCAGTTTCACTAATCCGACACTTTAAGCTCTTTATTCTCAGATCCTCTCCACTGGTATGATATTATTCACTGTATGCAGTGAAGATGATTCCATTAAATCACAGCTTAATTATTTAACACAGAGCACTCTTAAGTCCATGTCTGCTTCATTTCAAAATGGCACCACTACAGTCCTCAGCTCAAGTCGTCTTCCTGGATGATTTAAATGTGTGTACACCTTTTCCTACATGAATACAAACAAAGAGAGGCACTTGGCTGAGAGGGTTTTAATTAAAGTGGAACCATGACTCTGAGTGAGTCGCGTATCCTCGCTCCCAGAAGTTCTGGCAGTGCCAGAAGGCAGCCTAGTTGTAGCTGAATAGTTCTCCCTCTTTGAATCCATTAGGAGTGACGCTCCTTCACATAAAACATCACACACACAGACACATAAACACACAGCTGAACACAGAGGGGCCGCACTGGGGAAGTTCTTCATGGCGCTAAGTTTATGTCATTTAGTGAGTCTAGGTTTTCAATATTTCATTCATTGCGCCACACATTTTTGTTTCACAGCGCGGATGGATCAGACAGGGAGGGCTTTTACATTTCTACTGAAGTATTATTACAACAGACAGAATCAGATCAGGTTGAGGTGCTGCTTCAATGGAGGAAGTGCATTAAGAGTTCAATCAAAGCTAAAGTTACTTCCTAATGGGTAAAATAACGACTACTTAGGTGGTCATACAGGGACTTGTGTGATGTGGAAGATGCAGATGGAATGGTGGAAATAAAACGAGAAATCACAGTCAAACTGAGGAGAAGAGGTCCGCTCTACTTTAACTCTCAGCACTAAGTTTAAAGGTCCCATGACATTGGTTTCCATGTTTTCTGACTTATCTATCATGTTGCAACGTTGAGTTCTCACCTTAAACCTGCCAGAAAGAGCAAAAAACGGCGTCCATCTGTCTCCTAGTACAGCCAGTGAGAAGCTCTTCCAGATTTCAGACCCAGGTTTCAAACAGTTTTTTTCACTCCAGCCCGCTATGAGGTCATAGTGATCCGGACTTGCTTATATGGTCAATTCTCCTCCCACATGCACGTTCATGACACCTGGAGCGAGGCAGTGCCGCCGCCATTGCCCATAGACCGTGTAGTGTTTAGTTTCAGTTTCGTTTCTCTTTCACACGACGGCACTGCCCCCTACTGGACACTGCCCCCTGCTGCAGCAGAAGTGTCAGGCTGCCAAATAAGGAGAAACCCAGCAGAACCGGAAGGCGACGCTTTCTTCTGATCTCTGAGTTGCTCGTTAGGAAATAATTACAGCGTATTTTGAGTTATAATGGTGCAACGCTGATCTAGAGGCATCAAAGATTACACCTGTTTAATATAAAGTGATTTAAATATGGAGTCACAGGCACTTTAACAACACAATCTAAACTAGATTTATGGTTTAGGAGAGCAACTTTTCAGATTGATCTGAATCACAAGAAAATACAGGACGACCCAAACGATCAGTACGTCCCATCAGAACAGAGGAAGTGACCTAGCATTAGCCTCACGTTCAGCTAACTTCCACATGAATTCAGAACACGAGAGAAGAAAACTCCTCATCATCATCATCGGGACTGGAACGATTCATCTATTATTTTGATCACACAAACTCTTCAAGGCTAAAACAGAATGCTGCATGACCTCATGTTGCTCAGTGATCACGTGACAGCTAGGAGCTCATTTTCAACACATTAACATGCAAACGGATGTATTATATGAGGTTAAATCAGGGACATGTTGTTTGTTTACTGGCAAACACATTTGAAGCTGAATGAATGAATGTGAATGACCTTATATGTAAAAAGCAATATTTTGCAATTGATGCTGGATTTTACCAGCAGCCAGTGAAGCTGCTGGGTAACAGGTGATGATGATTCAAGCAGCAGAGTTTTGGACCAGTTGAAGTTTATGTAAAGTCTTCTGTAGCCGACCAAAGAGGAGTGAACTACAGAAATCTAGGAGAGAAGTGATCAAACTGTTTACTAAGGTAGTGGTGGTGTGATTAGAGAGAATACAGGCTGAGTATGTTGTGGAGCATCTAGTGGGAACTGTAAGGTTCCTTAAAGTAAAACATCTCTCAGACACACTTCACTCTCTGTCTGTAGAGGTGACTTCTCTGACTGGTATCAGTTTAGGTTAAAGCTGAAGATCTGGAGCCTCGTTTATAAAACTTTGAGTAGAATCCTGACTATAAATGTTCTTAAGCTCAGCTAAAAGTTTACACACGCAAAGTCATTTTTGGACCTATAAAACCTGTGAGGTCTAGAAAACACAGTTTGACAGGGACTGAAATCGAGGTTCTTGTGATGGAGGAGCAGAAAACTGTTTTATTGGCTCCTGGAGCTCCTGGAAGTGACCGTGTGCTGAAGGAAGTCTGGATGAACGTCACCAAATCTGTGGTGTTAGCTGACATTTAGAGCTCATTAAAATAACTCAATAATAATAAATAGGAACAATGAATCCTGCCTACTCTATAAATGCTGCATTACATCTTCTTGTAGCCTTGCTCCCTGCTACAAACCTTCTCGTCAGGCGAGGGGCTGAGAGTCAGGGCTCGGTGAAGTGAAGGGGGCCAGGTGGGAGAGGAATGTCATTCTGCAGGGTGATGTTGTGCAGGACACCACAGGCCATGATTATTCTGCACACCTTTTTGGGGTGGTACAGCAGCCTGCCCCCCCGACACATCCAGACACCTCCACCTGCTGTAGAGGCCAATGACACTCAGCAGGCACACAACCATGGACCTCAAAGCACCTCCTCTGAGCTCTGAGGGCTTAACGAAGTGAGGTCAGGTGGTGAATGTTGGTGGTGGTCAGAGGGGCCGATGGCGCAGAATGGTAGCCTCGCTTCTGCCAGACTGCCCCAGGGCAGCTGGGACTACAGACGTTAGTCCTAGTTTACCACCACCAGAGTGAGAATGAATGCGTGAATGAATTCTGTGAAGCGCTTGGGTGTCTGGAAAGGTGTTATATAAATCCAATGCATTATTATTATTTATTATTAAAACATTGGGGGGAAATATGAGATGGATTTCATAAAGCAATAGGTGAGGAAGAGAAGTGAGGACAAAAATCAGTGCATGCATTATTTTATGTTTTACCCTGTGTAGCCTCACCAAATAGGCTACATCCTCTGACCTTTGACCTCTGTTGACCATCACAACAATAATCCATCTTTTTCCCAATAACTTGGAATACAATCACTCTTGGATTATGTTTTAACCTGAATCAAGATCCCTACAGGTGTCCTACTGTCTACTTTCAGGTGTCCATCTCCCAGATGACCTTAACTGGACACTAACTGGTCTAATAAAACACTCTCTGTAAAGAAGTCTTTTCTGTAACACCACAGACTGGTGTTCCAACTGTAATCTCTTGTTTACAGAACATTCTCTTGTAGTGTTTCTGCTCAGGGTCACCTACACACTCACACTCAAAGTGTTATAATGCTTCTCTGCTATTTCATGCATTTCTACCATTATAATGTGAGTCTTAACGGGCGGAAGTCATGTGACTTGGTAACTCCCTCACAGTTCCTTGTCCAATCACAGCTCCACTAACTCAGTTCTGATTGGTACACTTAACATCTTCTGATTGGTTAAATTTAAGATAACTCGTCTCAAAACTAATACTCAGTTCCGGTACGAGTCTAGTCTTGTCTTGTCTGGTCTTGTCTTGACAGTCTTGTCGAGTCTTCATACAGTCTCAGTCTTGGTCTGAGCTACAGCCTGAAAGCAGTCGGAGCTGCTATGCTGCTATCTTAGCTGAACCCTTATCAGCTTTGAACAAGGCCTCTCAGCCTCTCCCTCACCACGGGAGAGATCAGAAATGAATTCAGCATGCCTGCTGAAATGCCTCCCTTGCTGACCGGGACGTATCCACGGACTGTCCGGCGAGGTCCTCGGCGGCCACGCCTTCCAGGACCACCACTCCGAGTCTGGGGACTCCGGCCTCAGCTCGTGGAGAAACCAACGCCTGCCAGATCTAGGAGCGTCCACCTGTCAGTGAGCGAACACCACTTTCTGATCGAGAGGTTTGCTTTGATAAAGCTTAATTCTTCCAAACTCAAATTAGCCCTAAATTGACTCTTAAAGTCACAACTAGGTTAACTAATTTAACTAACTTCCCTAGTCATTAAAACATATGCTACGGTCCGTTAAAACTCACAATTAAAACTATCTTTAACATCCTCAACATGTTTAAGAATATTAATTGTGTTTACATCAAACTTTCAAACTGTCTTATCTGTCTGTGTTCTTAGGTTTTTCAAATTAAATGGTTGTTCAATCCTTATCTGGTCTCAGTTCACGTTATTAATAAGGTATTTCAATTCACTGTACTCTTTCAAAGAACCTAGATAATTCCTGTAAACACTAAATATAAGTGATAGTATTGGAGATATTTTCTCCATATAAAACTTCCAAAACTTATTAGTGAATTTACAGAGGGTGTAGTTAAAATAACTAAATAGTTATTTCAAAACGCTACATATGGCGGAGCCAGCCATGTTTTAAACTGTAATGGCATTGCCAACCAGTTTTTAAGTACAAAATTAATACCTAAAAAAGGATTAATAACTATAAGCTGTTTAATGACTGAACTCCATTTTCCCTGCCAAGAAGCACACACAGTCCTTGCTGATAAGATAAGCGTTGCCACCTCATCACTGAAGCCAAGTCTGATTCTTGTTAAGCTGTTTCACTTCATGTCTGTTTTCACAGTTAAATGTCTGTTGTGTAACTTGTGTATGCTTGGTGACAGGAGTTTTCCGACGTGGAGACAATAAAATTCCGGCTAAGTTCTAAGCTGTTTATCAGACGGTTAACACGACGTCCAAGAACGCGTGGCCTAAATCCGACGTCCAGAGACAAACCAGGTAGAGACCTGTTGTCCTTCGTCAAAAATCTCGTGCGTTTTCACGACGAGTTTAGGTAGCATCGGCTGAGTACGTCCCCCGAGCTAACCGCTAAATAGGTAAATATCCGCTGATTCCACTAAACAACGCCGCTTTTATCCGTCTTCCATCGCCTCATTTAACTCTTTGTCTCAGAGACACATCACTTCATTCCATTTGTTGAGCTTAACTCTTTCTTTCTCCTTCAGTGAATTATCTTCTTCAGAATAAACATGTCTGAACAAAAACAGATAAAAGAGGGTAGACGCCTCACCACAGGTGAAATTGCTGACTTTATAGTAAAAATGGGAAAGTTTGTACCTGAACCAAGGTACCCTAAAAAGCTATCTGCTTATTTCAGGAAATTTGACAGGCTCATGGAAGACTACCCTGACACATGTTTAGAGGACAAGATCTTTCTTCTTGAAATGACCTCAGACATGATGGTGGGTATGTTTATTGACCGTCAGTCACCACACACAAAGAGTGACTTTGACAGGCTACGTAGAGCTATCGCCAAATACTTCTACCTTGATGAGGAAGCTGCAGGCCTCCCGGCTGCGAGGCCCGAGCAGGCTCTCCCTCAGACTCCTGCCACAGCGAGTGCAGAAAAGACAGTCAACCCCAAGGTGACTCCCGTCTGCCCACCTCCGCGGTTGGTGCTGGAACCCCCAGCATATAGAGTTACTGTGTCTAAGGGTCC
>SSNR01000175.1:801491-817621 GCA_006937965.1 Callopanchax toddi
GAGTATGTTGTGGAGCATCTAGTGGGAACTGTAAGGTTCCTTAAAGTAAAACATCTCTCAGACACACTTCACTCTCTGTCTGTAGAGGTGACTTCTCTGACTGGTATCAGTTTAGGTTAAAGCTGAAGATCTGGAGCCTCGTTTATAAAACTTTGAGTAGAATCCTGACTATAAATGTTCTTAAGCTCAGCTAAAAGTTTACACACGCAAAGTCATTTTTGGACCTATAAAACCTGTGAGGTCTAGAAAACACAGTTTGACAGGGACTGAAATCGAGGTTCTTGTGATGGAGGAGCAGAAAACTGTTTTATTGGCTCCTGGAGCTCCTGGAAGTGACCGTGTGCTGAAGGAAGTCTGGATGAACGTCACCAAATCTGTGGTGTTAGCTGACATTTAGAGCTCATTAAAATAACTCAATAATAATAAATAGGAACAATGAATCCTGCCTACTCTATAAATGCTGCATTACATCTTCTTGTAGCCTTGCTCCCTGCTACAAACCTTCTCGTCAGGCGAGGGGCTGAGAGTCAGGGCTCGGTGAAGTGAAGGGGGCCAGGTGGGAGAGGAATGTCATTCTGCAGGGTGATGTTGTGCAGGACACCACAGGCCATGATTATTCTGCACACCTTTTTGGGGTGGTACAGCAGCCTGCCCCCCCGACACATCCAGACACCTCCACCTGCTGTAGAGGCCAATGACACTCAGCAGGCACACAACCATGGACCTCAAAGCACCTCCTCTGAGCTCTGAGGGCTTAACGAAGTGAGGTCAGGTGGTGAATGTTGGTGGTGGTCAGAGGGGCCGATGGCGCAGAATGGTAGCCTCGCTTCTGCCAGACTGCCCCAGGGCAGCTGGGACTACAGACGTTAGTCCTAGTTTACCACCACCAGAGTGAGAATGAATGCGTGAATGAATTCTGTGAAGCGCTTGGGTGTCTGGAAAGGTGTTATATAAATCCAATGCATTATTATTATTTATTATTAAAACATTGGGGGGAAATATGAGATGGATTTCATAAAGCAATAGGTGAGGAAGAGAAGTGAGGACAAAAATCAGTGCATGCATTATTTTATGTTTTACCCTGTGTAGCCTCACCAAATAGGCTACATCCTCTGACCTTTGACCTCTGTTGACCATCACAACAATAATCCATCTTTTTCCCAATAACTTGGAATACAATCACTCTTGGATTATGTTTTAACCTGAATCAAGATCCCTACAGGTGTCCTACTGTCTACTTTCAGGTGTCCATCTCCCAGATGACCTTAACTGGACACTAACTGGTCTAATAAAACACTCTCTGTAAAGAAGTCTTTTCTGTAACACCACAGACTGGTGTTCCAACTGTAATCTCTTGTTTACAGAACATTCTCTTGTAGTGTTTCTGCTCAGGGTCACCCACACACTCACACTCAAAGTGTTATAATGCTTCTCTGCTATTTCATGCATTTCTACCATTATAATGTGAGTCTTAACGGGCGGAAGTCATGTGACTTGGTAACTCCCTCACAGTTCCTTGTCCAATCACAGCTCCACTAACTCAGTTCTGATTAGTACACTTAACATCTTCTGATTGGTTAAATTTAAGATAACTCGTCTCAAAACTAATACTCAGTTCCGGTACGAGTCAGTTTTGTCTTGCTGGTCTTGTCTTGTCTTGACAGTCTTGTCGAGTCTTCATACAGTCTCAGTCTTGGTCTGAGCTACAGCCTGAAAGCAGTCGGAGCTGCTATGCTGCTATCTTAGCTGAACCCTTATCAGCTTTGAACAAGGCCTCTCAGTCTCTCCCTCACCACGGGAGAGATCAGAAATGAATTCAGCATGCCTGCTGAAATGCCTCCCTTGCTGACCGGGACGTATCCACGGACTGTCCGGCGAGGTCCTCGGCGGCCACGCCTTCCAGGACCACCACTCCGAGTCTGGGGACTCCGGCCTCAGCTCGTGGAGAAACCAACGCCTGCCAGATCTAGGAGCGTCCACCTGTCAGTGAGCGAACACCACTTTCTGATCGAGAGGTTTGCTTTGATAAAGCTTCATTCTTCCAAACTCAAATTAGCCCTAAATTGACTCTTAAAGTCACAACTAGGTTAACTAATTTAACTAACTTCCCTAGTCATTAAAACATATGCTACGGTCCGTTAAAACTCACAATTAAAACTATCTTTAACATCCTCAACATGTTTAAGAATATTAATTGTGTTTACATCAAACTTTCAAACTGTCTTATCTGTCTGTGTTCTTAGGTTTTTCAAATTAAATGGTTGTTCAATCCTTATCTGGTCTCAGTTCACGTTATTAATAAGGTATTTCAATTCACTGTACTCTTTCAAAGAACCTAGATAATTCCTGTAAACACTAAATATAAGTGATAGTATTGGAGATATTTTCTCCATATAAAACTTCCAAAACTTATTAGTGAATTTACAGAGGGTGTAGTTAAAATAACTAAATAGTTATTTCAAAACGCTACACCTGTGAAGGCAATCCTAGTATTTTTACCATCAAATACAGCTAAACACATAAACGTTTGAATATCTGAAGAGGCAGCACGTAAGAGTGAACAGAAGTGATCTGAGGAGTTTTTAGTCATGAAAGCGGCCCATTCATTTGTATGGAAAGGGCGGGGCTTAAAACGTGTACAACAGCTAGCCACTAGGGGGCGTCTAGGTTCCTTTTGGCTTCAACTTCTGCGTTCTGTTCTCACGTCTGGTTTTTATGTACGTTGTTGAAACACAGACCACGATAAATCAGATGCAACAAGACTGGAGTGAATTAAAAGCTGATGTTTCTTTAATCTCTGAGTCTGAAATCATCATGATGTTAGATTTCCTTTACTCTATAAAACTGAACATAGTGGAATCTCAGCAGGGCGGTTCTTGATTCGTTTATTAGAAATGCACCACGGGTCAGTGTGAACTGGAGGTCAGAGCTTCTGCTGCCCCGACCGACCGACTGAAGAGGCGGTGCAGCTCTGGTGCACGATGAGCACACTGTTTTGACACTCATCTGGGCCTCCTTGTTAACTCCCCCATAACAGACCTGATGTGCTTAGACAGGCCTGGGCTGCATGTTAGTGGGCTGGGTGGGCTCAGATGTGAAGCAGCACATTTATAACACTTGCATTTCTGCACTGTGCCAAATAAAAGGAATAATGTATAAAACCCTGGAAACCAACAGGCTGAAGTAACCAGAGTTACTGGTGGAGCTGATACTGATTTATAGGATGACTGAAGGTCATTAAGTTCTGGATAAGTTTGACTCAATTCAAACATTCCTAAATATGGGAACATTCCAGTCACTTATCTTGGATTGTAAGTCAGACTGTAGTTAAACACTAATTTAAACGGGCCGTGTAGCAGATGAACTCATTTCTGGTTGTGTATGGGGTTAACCCCACAGTAGCATGGCTCACTTACTGAATGAAAACTGCTCGACAGCTTGTGACCATAGATATCATATATAAACGCTAGATGTCTTATCTGGGATTCGACAACATAGCTAAAGGGCGGCCATCTTGACGTTCTGTTCTCTATGGTAGCAGATGGAAGGTGAGCACTGAACTAAAAATACTCTAAAATTCTTAACTCAGTGAAATATTAACAGACTTACAAATGGTGTGCTTTCTTACAAACCTTATTATGTATAGACTTGAGCTAGAATACTTTCACAGTTTATGAGTTTCCTGTCTATTACAGATATATTTCACAGCCATGTTTCTGACATTTATAACAAAGCAAACCGTTTGAAAACTGTTAAAAATTGAGCAAGTTGGAGGTATTTATTAGTACATGCTCCATTGACACCAGTGTTACGGAAGGGGACAGCTGTCTGCAGTAAGATGGCCACTGTGCTGCTACGCTGCAGTCCACTGGTGAACAGCGCAGGTAAGATACATAGCCTTATATATGATATCTATGCTTGTGACAACCCTGCTGACTGATTCCATACTGTGTCCTTATTTAATCTTCTTCTCTTGCTTCTTCTTCCGGCTTCTGTTGAGAGCGGTCACACTGTTCCTTCTCTCCCTTGTGTGTTCCTCCTGCAGCTGTTTTTGTCTTCTGAGCATTTTCCTCATTCCTTCTGGTTAAATATTTTTATTTTTCTTGATATGGCTTTGGTTTGCTGGCTTCCCAACAAAATGGATAAAATTTTTTACACTCTCAAAACGGAGGAGGGGACTCCGCGGCTGACTGAGACAAGAGCTGTGGGGTTCGTAATGAATCAGATTGCGGGTCCTGCAAGTCTGTCTCTGGGGGTCTACAATTTTGGATTAATGATGATCAGGTGCACGCTCATTGGAATCTGCATGGACCTAGTTTATCGGAAAACAACGGAGCTAACAGGTGCAATTGACAGGATTCCTGTGCTTCAAAGGGGGCTGATGCGTGCTTTGAACACTGAAACACTCGCGAGGACTGAGTTGTCTCGTAGGACTGTCTGCGAACGAACTCTGGCGCGAAGTGAATTACGATCGATGTGTCGAACTACACGGATCAGATGGGACTGGCCAGGATGTGGAATTTGGACGGGATGAAGCCAGTGAGACAGACATTTAAGGCAGCTGTAACAAACAGGACTGCCTGCTCCAAACACATTCTGTTATCTTATCTGGTGACCCTGAAAACATTCTCCTACTCAACAGAGTGAATGAAGCGACTGCTCAGCCCCCCCCCCCTTCTCTACGCTCTCTCACCCTAACTCGCCTCCCCCCCCCACCCCCCCCCTCTACTGGGAGTGAAGGTCGGACAGCTGTGCCGTGTCCTTGCTGCTGGTGGAGATCCTGACCCACCCACCCTCCTTGATGTGTTTTTCGGTTGTTGTGACTGTGTGTAAAATGCTACTCCCTCCCTCCATTTTGTTTACATTTTCATCTGCTCCCATCTTTATTTTTATTTTTTTTGCCCAAATATTGTATTGAAGTTGTCCCAATATTTCTGCCCAAGACTTTAGTCCCTTACACAAGCCAATGTCCCACTTTATCTCATAATTTACAATGCAGGTCCCCTGATGGTACCCCAAATCTTGAAGTTTGCCCCAATATTTCTCTTTGCCCAAGCCCAAGTAAATGTCCCACTTTAACTCATAATTTACAATGTAGGTCCCCTGATGGTACCCCAAATCTTGCCCAAATATTGTATCTGGCTCCCATCTTTATTTTTGGTCCAAATATTGTATTGAAGTTGCCCCAATATTTCTGCCCAAGACTTTAGTTCCTTACACAAGTCAATGTCCCACTATATCTCATAATTTACAATGTAGATCCCCTGAAGGTACCCCAAATCTTGCCCAAATATTGTATCTGGTACCCCCAAATCTCTGTTTTGTTTTTTATTTTCAATGTTTTCTCTGTTTTGTTTTTTTTTGTTTATATTGTCAAGCGCTTTGTGATGTATATCTGTGAAAGGCGCTATATAAATAAACTTTACTTACTTACTTACTTAATCAACTCCACAGTGAATGGGTTGGTTTGTTTGCTTCTTTTGTTTGACTAAAAATGCATCAATAAGGTTTGCTCGAAGCGCGTGCACGTTGACTGACAGCCGACAATGCAGAAATTAGATTTTTATTGGCTGAAAAAGTTTGCCGGCCAGAAATAATGCAAAGGGGTCTATAGGAGGAAGGAGGGTCTTCATCAGAATGACACATGTTGTGGAACTCTACCCATAGATCATAGTTTAGACCTGAAATATCATTTAGAACATTTAGAAAACTTTGATACAGAGAAAAATGCTCCAGATTGCTGATTTAACTGTGAATATGAAGTTATGTTTTAAACCTCGTTTAGGTCAGGTTGATTTTTCCCTTGATCAGAGTCCTGATCAACATGGGATGGTCAGGTGCCTGACCACTGTTGCATTGTGGGTAGGACCTAAACTGATTTAAGAACTGTGATTTCCTGGAACAGGGCCTGTTGTTGGTCAGATGGACAGAAACTCTTACAACTTCACAGCTGTTCACAGCTTTAAACTAAATAAACACCATGCAGGGATGTCTGGACAGGCAGCAAGTGATTCCAATTTCTAACTCATTGACTTAGATTATTTTGTTAAAGGATTAATACTTGTCTAACTAAAACCTTTTTGAGTTTGTCAACTAAAACTGGACCCAAACTAGCACATAAAAACACTAAAATGGGACTAAAACTAATCAGCATTTTAGTCCAAAAGACTAAGACTAAAAATAAGATGACTGCTCGGTTTCAGTAACTACTCCTCTGTAAGTACTTCTGCACTAAAATACTCATCACATGATCCAACTGTGAATGTATGTAAACTGTTCGTAGTGATCAATTATCTCATTTTTCTAAATAATAAACTGATAAAAGCAAAAATCTGACACTAACAAATGGTAAAACCCATAAAACCCCAATAAATGACAAAGGCCATCATCAGGTTTGGTGTAATCTCTGCAGCCACGCGATAAAACAAACAAACTGCAACACAAACTCAGTTAACTGTGTCAAATAACAATGGGCATCCAAGATGGAAATGGAGAGAGAACAAATGGGAATTATATAATGATCACATTTCATTACCCACTGTTATGCCACAGAGAATACCAACTAAAGCAAACTAAATTGTTTTGATGTCTGTGAAGCATCGGTGCCCGCTGAATGTTTGCTGAAGAGCTGCTTAGATTTTTATGAATGAGCAGCAACATCCACTTCAGTTTCTTCTGTACTCAGATGAGGTCACTGACTCTAGATGTAATTTTTAGAGGATGGGCTGGGGGAGGGGGGGTCCTACTGGAAGTTGGACTGGGAGAGGCGGGTCTGGCTTTACTGAGCCGTTCTGTGGCTGCTTCCATACGGAACGCAGTAAATCAGGAGCATTTGTTAACTGTTTGCTTGCACGAGCGGAAGCATATTGTGCAGCAGTTGTGCGAGAGCTGGACTACAAAACCTGGCCTGGAACACACACGTGCATGTGCACACATGCACACAAAGAGAGAGACCAGTGTTAAGCTGTAGAATAATGTATGTAAGGAGCGACTGACAGGAACAGCTGGGGAGGTGAAAAGGTCAACCCAAGTTAATCAACCAGAATCAGCACTGGCCAAGGAGAGATGAGCTGTGTGTGAGTGTGTGTGTGTGCGTGCGTGCGAGAATCAAACAGAATGCTAAAGCTCTGAGGGAGAAGACACATAAGCAAAAGGCCACAGCGATAGCACAGAGTTTCATGATTAATACATGTGGGAGCGTGCGTGTGCACTCTGCTGACACGGGCTGCTCGGCCTCCCAACCTCAAACCCCTAAAGGTTGCAGCAAATTATGATAAAAATAAAAACCCAACGACGTTGACCCTGACAGGAAGAACCACTCCAACAGCCTCAGCCGTAAGGAGCTGGGCTCTCAGACGCTGTACAGGTGCCCATCAATTTTTCAAGTCTTGTTGACAAAAGCTTTCAGACTGTGGCTCTTTAACACTGTTTTCCTTAAGAGAAGTATGAACTCAGCAGCTGGTGGACCACATCCTAAAGGAGTGATCGTTTACTCATATGTATGAGTGTACACATACGTACACACACAAATACTTTGAAGCAGAAAAGACACAGATGGGTTCTCAGTGGATTCTCTATAAATAGTTGGATAAAGGAAACCCAGAGTTTAATGGTAGGAAGTGGAGTTAGAAACTGATGTTATTTGATGATCAATGACTGGAACTGAGCCAAGTCCCACCAATGAGCTTCAAACTCCTGATTATGGTGATTTTCTGGATCGTCTCATGGGAAAGCTACATGTATAAACGGGCTAAACAAAAATTGGGAGTTTGGCTTGAACATTTTACAAAGTGGGTAAATGTATATTTGTGTATATATTAGGGCTGTCAAAGTTAACGCGTTATTAACGCATTAACTCAAAGCCCCCTTTAACGGCGGTAATTATTTTAACGCACGATTAACGCGCAGGCTTCCGTAGTTTTGCTTTGAGGACATATGAACGCACAGGTCTAGCGACACATGCAGCTCCTTCCCGTCGGAGAAAGTTTTCAGCCTACATCCAGTAAACTTTCAACAGCATCGCCAGTGACGGGCTGGCGATCGAAGGAACTGGGAGATTTCCTGGTGTCCTCGCAGCTAAACCTGACCCACTCCATAATTATACCGACGATCAGGACATTTCTAATCAATAAATAAACAATTTGTCATGGCTCCTTGGGCGTCTGCCCTCCTAAAGCTGCAAAAACACAGCAAAGCTGGGTCACACCGCTCCTCTCTGTGTGTCAGCGCTGCAGGGTGCAGACATGACCCCCCTTCCTTCCCCCTCCGCCGGCCAGTACGCGCGAGAGTGCGCGCATCACCAAGGAAAGTAGCAGAAAGGAAAAAATCTACCAAACTAACTTCATAAAACTAAAGTTTTAAGTTGTAACAAAGGAAGGATATGTCAATGTTAGAATATGGTCAACTATACAAAAATAAATGATATTGAAATCCTTGTTTTATTTGATTTAACCAGGTAAATGTGAGATTTGTTGAGCATTCTGAAAAGCATTAAGTTTTGCAAATGACACTCATAGTCTGCCAGAAAAAGTCCATCTTTAGACATTTTGGGGTTTAATAGGATGATGAAAAGGTCCTAGTGTGATGAGTAGAACTAATTCTGTAAGAGAGAAATCATTTGATATTAGGGCTGATTCAGCCTGTCAGAGTCAGAATGGATGCTACATCTTATTTCTTGAATATCACATCTTAGCAAGTGAAGTAACTGGTAAAAAGTGTGTTTAAATTAAAAGAATATTTGAAATAAGAAAAATAAATTTAAGTCAGTTGAGAGCATCTTAAAAGTTTGCAATAAATTGCGATTAATCGTGACCTAACTATGGATACTCATGCGATTAATCATGATTTAAAAAATTACCGTAATTGATTGACAACCCTAGTATATATATGTATTTCTAATCAGGATGTTCAAAACTTTCTCTTAGAGTTCTGATGAGAGTCAGGAGGAGAGATCAGAATGAAGGTCTTTTTTCTAACTTACAGTATAAAGCTCTCAAAGATCTGCTCTGTTCATAACCTTCATGGACAGAAGTTCTAGGTGCAGCCGTGGTGTGGAGGGTGTCCAGTTTGGTGGCAAGAGGATCTCAGCTCTGCTTTTTGCAGAGGATGCGGACCTCCTAGCTTCATCAGGCTACGACTTTCAGCTCTTAGAGCACCTCCAAATCTGAGACCATGGTTCACAACCGGAAAAGGGTGGTCTGTTAACTCTGGGTCGAGGAGTTTAAATGTCTCATCGTCTTGTTCACAAGTGAAGGTAAGAGGGAGATCTGCAGGTGGATCAGGACAGCGTCTGCAGTGATACAGACACTGAACCGTCTGTTATGGTCAAGAAGGAGCTGAGCCAGAAAGCAAGAATCTCAATCTACTGGTTGATCTATGTTCCAATCCTCACCTATGGTCATGGGATCTGGGTAATGACCAAAAGAATGAGACTGTGAATACAAGCCACTGCTCCTCAGCTTGCAGAGGAGCTAGCTGAAGTGGTTTGGGACCGGATGCCTCCCTGGGGAGGTGTTTCAGGCATGTCCTGCTGGCAGGAGTCCCCCGGGTCGATCCAGGACACACTGGAGGGATTATATCTCCAGCCTGGCCGGGAATACCTTCAGGTCCCACTGGAGGAGCTGGTGGAGGTAGCTAGGGAGACGACGTCCCCTACTGGGGATGGTGTCTGTGACCCGGTTAATCAAAGGACAGTGTGTATGTTATGTATGCTATGATAAAGTCCCAAGATATTGCTCTATCACTTTCAGACAAAATTGCCTAGTCCTAGCACTGAGTCAGACCAGAAGCCCTTATGCTTCTCTATAACATCAACACAAGACAATGTTGTGTCATTTCACACCTACAGTCTCCACTTCCTCTCTTTCTGGATCAGATATGTTTCTCGAGTGGTGTAATAATTCCAAATTGGTCTGTATTACAGAAGCTCTGACCAGAACCAGTTGTCTTTAAACCAAAGGACACTCACAGCCATCGCCCGTCTCACTGCACACTTCCCTGAAAGTAACAGCTTCCTCAGACTATTTGCAAACCAGACTTTGTCCTGCACCGTTTCCCACAAAGCAGCATTTTGCATTTGCACTCTGCCAGCAGCAAAGGGTTTTCCCTGTACATAAATAAAGACACACACAGGAAGGCCCGTGGATCTAAATATGTACATGTTGTATGAGGGCACAGCCCCTCATCTGTGGCTAAATGAATAGCTGTGTCAATAATTTACCACCTTAGCTCTGCTGTCAGTCTTATGTATTCACTCTTTAATAAATAACTAAAACAGACAACATCCAGACATGGCAACAACACGGGAACTATCTACACAACAAGCCTCTGAGACTTTAAACTTCATAAAGCCTCCTCTCTGCGGTGTACATGGCGTCCTTTCAAGTATTTGCTCGAATATCTCACTGGAGACCTGATCTGCATGGTGCCGAGAGCCCCACTGAGCCTTCCCACTGCAAACATGATTGGTTAGGAGTTTTTTATTCACATGGCCTACATTTATTATGTGTCAAACTATTTAGTGAACTGCCCAAGGCTTTGACTTTTTCAAGTTGCTTTTAATAACATTTAATAGCAACTAATGATATAGGTCATGACTTCATTTGTCAAAACTGCATATTTTCTCTGATGCACTGTAGGGATGTGTTTCCTACTAAAATAAATGGCAGTACCCTTTAGTGGTAGTATTTATTAATCATTTGGTTAAGTTGCAGCCAAGTGTTTGTGACCTTTAACCTGAGGAGAACGTTCAGACCTTATGAAGGTTTCTATCTGTCAAAGGTCGAGTTTAGGAATAAAGATCAGTTCAGATGGTTTAGGAAACAAGCTGGTAGAGTTAGACAAACAGAGGTTTTATTTACAGAGTACATGTTGGTATTATCATGAGGTTGACAAGCCTTCAACTTACCATTTTTCTGGACAAAACAAGATTTAAAACTTCATTTATTAATTAAACCAAGTTATCCAAACCCATAACTGAACGATGAACTGTGAACGCTCTGAATGTGTTGGTTGTTTTCCACAACAACATCCTAAAATAAATCATGCTTTTGTTTTGCAAACACTTGTTATATAAAGTACGAAGCAGGATGAGTTGATGAGCACAGGATGAACTTTCTGACTGAATCTGATGGAAGCTGAAACAGTTCAGTCTCACGTGATGTGAACCTGCAGCCTGTAGTGAGTGAGCAGCCCTAGAGTCCCACGCTCACTGAGCTCACCACTCAAACTAGATTCACTGGTTGTTTCCACCAGCCAGTCCAGTTCCAGCTGAGTGTTAACTGGTTCAACACGGAGGCTGAGAACTCTGTGACTGTTATCATTTACGTCATTCTGAACCCCTAACCATGGCTGGAGAGTCATGGGAAAACGTAAACCCACTGTAACTCTAGGATTCTACAGAGTAAGACCTTTAAAACAACACTAAAGAAACAATTCAATCTACCTGATATGTGATGGTTTACAAGTTGAGTCATTTCAGAAGCTGTGAGTGAAAAACTATCAGGAAACAGAACTTTCTTCAAACTACAAGATGTGACTGATTTAACTGTGACTATGTGAAGCAAAGCTTAAAATAATCAAAGGCCTAACATGCATTATAAATAGCACTGACTTAATGAAGTTACAGTCAGTTTTCTTTAATCTTTTACACAATTTCACAATATTTTGTGCAATCAGATCGTACTTGGAGTGTGTGTTTGGAATGACTCAGCTACCAAACCAAATGTGTCCTGAACATCTGAAAAACTGACTGAGTTCAAGCTATTCTTCTGTTATTTGTTAGCTAACCGAGCTCTGGGAGCGCTCTTTAAGTGGATCAACTCATCAGATGTGGACGTAAACCCAGAGGTTCAATCAAATCTGTCCAGTGGTTCGGGAGATGCAGCAGGTAGAACAAGTACTAAACATGTCACCAATTTATCTCTAAAGGTTCTATTGATATGGACAAATGTTGGTAACAACCCATCCTATCAACACATGTAAAGAATCAAACCATCCACATCCTCACTAAGTTCTGTGTGATAAAATGAAACGACTCAGGGAGAAAAGACTGAACACATAAAGAAAGGAAGGTGTAAAAAGCTCTGACACCATCTGGAATCTATCAGTGATTAGAAAACGATTCTGTCACTTAGTGCAGATCAATATCAGCTGATTCAGTCCCACTGATGGTTTAGAGCAGCAGCCGGAGAAACACTGGGAGGATCTAGTCTGGTCACATGACCCCAGAACTGAACTCTATGGATGACATCATACACAGCATGTTAGGAGGTCAAAGGTCACTGCAGATCAGCCCTAAAACAGTGAAGCCTGGAGGTGGAGCATCATGGTGTGGGTCTGGTTCTCAGCTCTGGAACGCTTCATTAATGGAAGAAGGATGAATGGAAACATGGTGGATCAAAACCTGCTGCCTCTACAGGACGATGGAGATGAAACCAGGAGGACGTTTCAGCAGGACGATGATCCCAAACAGCCAAGAAACTCTACTGGTTACAGAGAGAAGCACCAACTAAGGCTTTGGACCAAGAACTAAATCTGTAAACGTCTTCAGCGCTTTTTCTCTGAGTCAGCACACATAACTTAAAGCTTAGAAAGTAACAAGCTATTAGATGAAAGCAGCCGAGTTAAGAGGTGAAATATTCCAGCTTTAAATGTCTGGATGGGGACTAAATGTAAACCCTCGGGTGCCTTGAAGATCACACCTGAACCGTTTGGCTCCACTGGAGCTCCACAGTCTCCAACTCCATGACAGTGTGAGGTTTTCTAGACATACCTGTGCGGTCCGTGGTTTGTAGGGCGAGCTGCTCTCCAGGTCGGCCAAGATGCTGGTGAGGGAGTCGATCTCTGCGTCCAGACTGGAACGCCTCTCTGCCAGGGTCTTCTCAGGTCCTTTCATCTGTGAGAAAACATCCAGCAGGGAAGATCAGCACCTCTGGGATTCAAACTCCTCGTGGTCTCTGCATCCTTTAAAGGAGAAAGCTGCTACTGCCTTTCAGCACAGCTGGGCTCTGTCTAACTGCTGGAAGGAGGTTAATCATGTTATCATCATTTAGTTCATTCCTCCTTTATTATTATAAGTTTACTACAAACTGAAACCTCAGCTTCTCTGTGTGGGAATTGATTGTTGAGATGAAGCAGGTGGTGAATGAACTGTGTCTCTCACTCGCCTCCACGTCAGACTTATTAACAATCATTTTGAAATGGTGATTTTCTGATAACATGAGGGAACTGATCTACAGAGCTGTGAGAACTGAGTCCTGACACACATTTATTCTGGGGGTTTTACTGTAAACGTTTCAGATCAGAAGACTAATTTCACCATCAGACAACGAGAACCCGAGTAAATATGAAAGGTTCAGGTTACAGTTTCTACATCTCACCTTGACCTTTTCACTGAAGGTGATCCTAAGATCTGAGGATCTGTCAGGACAGAGAACTATTCACCTCCAGCCTCATCCAGCTGGTACCAAACCCAAACATCACAGGTTGAAAACGAACGTTTATGTTTTAACGTCTACGCTCAGTGAACTGTGAGTTAACTCCCATCACGAGAAAAGCATCAGTAACATCACAACAGCTCTCTGATTTATTAATCTGTGCTGCTCTGTTTTGCCTCAGAGCAAAAATACTACCTCATCACAGGAAAAGACAAAATATTCAAGCAAAACAGACAAAAAAAAACTGCTACAGAGAAATCTGGAAAACATTTAAATTGACGTGACCATTAGTGGCAGGCTTTTCTACAGAATTCCCGGGAATTTCTCCACGAAATGACAGATGTATTTTTAGTCCTCTGAACTGTGCTGCAACTGCAAGAAGACTTCTTGCAATTGCCTGCGGGGGCTTTTTGAGTTGGTTGGATCAATGACTGCTTCTTATTCTAATGTTATGTGTTTGGATTACCTGTCACATTCTATTACAGGCAGGGCATGGCTCCATTTGCTGCAGAGCTGCTCCTTAAAAACATCTGA
This sequence comes from Callopanchax toddi, assembly GCA_006937965.1. Classification (NCBI taxonomy): domain Eukaryota; kingdom Metazoa; phylum Chordata; class Actinopteri; order Cyprinodontiformes; family Nothobranchiidae; genus Callopanchax; species Callopanchax toddi. The sequence goes on from SSNR01000175.1 coordinate 815,462, forward strand.
GGCGATGGTGAGCGGGGGGTAAACAAAGCAACACACTAATGGCTTCAACAAAGTGAAACAAAAAAAGAAGACGAAACAGACAAACTTGTTTAACAGTGAAAACGAGGATGATGAAAGGAAATCTTTGCGCTGTGTAGGAATTTTGCGTGTAGAGCTTCATAACGTGGACAACAGCCAGGATGAAGGATTTGTCTTCCTCTCTGATGAAGACTCAGCCTCTACATGTCATAATCCAGACATGTCTCTCTGCCTGGGCAGATTCCTGCCTTCTCCTCACTTAAATACGTTTAATCTCTGCTGTCAGCAGGAAGAATTTCTCCTCTGAAGCCAAAGAAAGACATTATGATTGATATCTGTCCTTTTTTCTCTGCAGTGTCAAATAATTTAAGAGCTGTGGCTACAGGGCAAATAATTAAGATACCAGTAGAGGATTAATGAATCCCTCTGTAGAGGCGATAAGTCACAGATGAATACGCCGACATATTTTTATACTAAAACCACATTTTAGGAAATTGGGAAAAATCTGCAAATTTAAAGAAAATGTAACTAATTTCAGATTCTATTGAATTTTATATTTACAGCTACGTTTTAAGACTTTTATAATAAAGTGGATTTGTTGTTCTGCTGCTGTGTTTTAAAGGTTTTCAGCATTTACTTTTTATTTCTGGAGAAACAGTTCAGTCCCCCCTCCTCCTCATCCATCCCTCTGTAACCTCTGAATATTGTAGTTTTTATTGTCTCGTTGCAAAAGACAACACAATAAAAACAGTGTCGATGTGATGTGAATGCATTTCAGACTTTAAAGTGCCTGTGACTCCATATTTAAATCACTTTATATTAAACAGGTGTAATCTTTGATGCCTCTAGATTAGCGTTGCACCATTATAACTCAAAATACGCTGTAATTATTTCCTAACGAGCAACTCAGAGATCAGAAGAAAGCGCCGCCTTCCGGTTCTGCTGGGTTTCTCCTTATTTGGCAGCCTGACACTTCTGCTGCAGCAGGGGGCAGTGTTGTCGCGTGAAAGAGAAACGAAACTGAAACTAAACACTACACGGTCTATGGGCAATGGCGGCAGCACTGCCTCGCTCCAGGTGTCGTGAACGTGCATGTGGGAGGAGAATTTACCATATAAGCAAGTCCGGATCACTGTGACCTCATAGCGGGCTGGAGTGAAAAAAACTGTTTGAAACCTGGGTCTGAAATCTGGAAGAGCTTCTCACTGGCTGGACTAGGAGACAGATGGATGCCGTTTTTTGCTCTTTCTGGCAGGTTTAAGGTGAGAACTCAACGTTGCAACATGATAGATAAGTCAGAAAACATGGAAACTGATGTCATGGGCACTTTAAGGAAAAACTTTTGATGACTTAATAAAACCCAGTGAAACCCTGACACCTGGTTATTTATAGGTGAATATTTCTGTAATAAAGAGTCAGATATTAGAGTTTTATCAGTCACAGATGATGGTTTGTTAAATGAAATAGACTGATCTGTTGGAGACACGCTACACACAGTCAGTGTTTGATTCTCATTAAGTTACAGCTTTTTAGTGGATGACCTTCTAATTATTTTAATCATTAAATAAATCAATCAATCTACTGCCTTTATCTTTATCCCACTGTTTAATACGTCTTTGACTGCCATCAGAAATGTGAATAAACTAATTCACTTTGCACCAGCGCTGGAAAAACAAACCACTCCTCTGGATACGAACCCGTTTTCAGAGGACTTGACTGAAAAATAACTTTCAGGGGAAAGAAATGTTTGACAGAGTTACCGGTTTTTATAATAAAAAAAAAAGATAAAGAAACACTGAGGTGATGCAACAAATACACCAAATACTCAAAGTTAAATAAGAGCTCTGTTTTAGAGCAGCCTCTAAACCTGTTCCTTCAGAAATAAAAGCAGCAGTTTGGTGTCCTGCTGGATTTGAACACATCTGACTAAAGAATCAGGTCGTTGATTCTTATGGAGCGAGTCAGAAACAGGATGCTGGTGACATCGCGACACGGTGAAATCAAAGCGCTGCCGTGGAGCTCTGAGGGTTGACTAAACCTTCTGATTGGTTTCTAGTAAAGGAGTGAATTTGGTTGAGAGCATTCCAAGCTGCTCGTGTGTCTCAGAGCTGCCGGCTTTAAACGGCCGACTCGGCATTCCTT
>SSNR01000175.1:840531-921631 GCA_006937965.1 Callopanchax toddi
GTAGTGATCAGGTCTAGTAGTGATCAGGTCTGGTAGTGATCAGGTCTGGTAGTGATCAGGCCTGGTAGTGATCAGGCCTGGTAGTGATCAGGTCTGGTAGTGATCAGGTCTAGTAGTGATCAGGTCTAGTAGTGATCAGGTCTAGTAGTGATCAGGTCTGGTAGTGATCAGGTCTGGTAGTGATCAGGTCTGGTAGTGATCAGGTCTAGTAGTGATCAGGTCTGGTAGTGAAGACTCTGTTTTTGCTGATTATCTTTTGATGAGCTGCTTGTTTGACTCAACTAGAGTTAAAAGAATGACAGTAAGTATGAAAACATATTTCTAAAGCATGGTGTTGTACTTTACTTCTCCAAAGACTTGAAACTGGACTAAAGCTGTCCAGCTAGAATTACCACAGTTAGTCTTTAGATCAAAGATCACCAACAGATGGACTGTGGTCCAGATCCAGACACAGAGCCAGTTCTGTCCGGACCACGTAGCAAGTCAAGGTCCCGGTCCTTGGACCAGGGGGAGGGGGCGTGTCTGGGGAGACACTCAAGTGCTACTGTGGGGTTGCCGCAGCACGCTTCCTCCCCTTCCCATGATCTGAACGACTTCTAACTCACACTTCCTGTTGCAGCACACGCTCGTGCAGCCACAGGTGCTCCCATGTGCTTACAGCTCCTCAGTCGTCAGTCCCTCCACCCCAGAGCTAACTCACAACAGAGGCAACGCCCCCTGGACTGGGTCATAAATGCTGATCTGGACAGAAATGGTTGACTACCCCTGATTTAGTGTTTGTGCCTGATAAGGGTGTTCTAATGTTCATAAAACATGTTATGAATACTTTAAATATTATGTTACTAAACAATGTAAGTTATGAATGATAAGTTTGACCATTAAAATGTTAACAGGTCAAGATAGATTGTCCTTCTGTTAGAGCAGATATGTGGAGCATTTCAGTAAGAGAGCATTTATTATTCAACGTACCATGGCCCGTCCCAAAACATCCACCACCACCACCCTGCGTTCTATAGCTGCGCGTGCACGCAGCACACTTTGATACATAGAAAAATACTCCACGTAGAGGCTTTAAATAACTTCTAATGAAGTGAGTTTTAGTAAAACTGGATGTCATTTTTATGTTGAAGCAGGGGGAGGGGTTGTTGGCAGCTGAATGCCACTAATAAAGTAACTTAAAAAGCAACTAGTAATGCTACTTAGTTACTTTTAAATTTAAGTAATCAGTTGTAATAATAATAATAATAATACATTTTACTTGAGGCGCCTTTCTAGGAACTCAAGGTTGCTGTCCAGTAAAGAACAAGGAAATAAAATCATTAAAAACATCACACAGAGAAAATTCAACTACCCTAAACCACTAGCAACTAAAACAGAATAAAACCCCTAAGTTACAACTAACTAAAGTGAGTAGGCGATCTTGAACTGGTGGGAAACGGTGAAGAGGAGTGGTTATCCTAAGTTCAGCCAGTAAAGAACTCCCCAGGAACGGGTAGATCTGCTCCACTTACCTAAGTTCATTTTATAGGAGTTATCAGTAATCAGATTACTTCTTCAAGGTAACTGTAGCAGCACTGAATGAGACCTAGTGATTTAGCATGAGAAGTGTCCTCCACATGAGACGATTCAATAGGAGGTGATTCTGTTCAACAAACTCGTAAACAGAGTAACTGAAGGACTGGATCAGATACCAGGACTGGGACAGGGTTATAGTTCTTTACACTTTAACCTCTGACATATTCCTCAATGTAAAAATGAATAAATGATCAAAATCTGGAATGTTTTTCTCCAGTTCTCACATCTGGACTCTGTGTATCAGAGAGGACTTTCTACTGTTGGTTTATACTAAAAACATTTTTTTAATTAGTCTTTTTTTTTTTACACCGTTTCATAAAGAACTGCACAGCCGTTTGCTTATGCTCCACGCCCTGAAGCCTTTAAAGCTTTTATAAAACACTTCCCTGTGTGTTTTAGTCTCCGTTCAGCAGTGGGCAGATCTGCAACAGGAGCCGTCTAAGAACAACTTTTACAACGCGAACATCTGGAGCACGAGAAAATGTGAAGTCAAACCACAAACCCCCACCGACAGCCGTGTTTTCAGCATCACGGTCTGATCACTACCTACTACATTTCATAACCGTTTCCCCTGTTTTGGAAATCTAGGGCTCTCGGGGGGGTTGAGGGTTTAGATCGTGTTCATCATCAACACAGGAAGGTGGAGGAAATGTGCAACACGTTCTCTGAGCCTGCTTCCACCGTTAGAAACGTCCTGGACGCTGGAGACGTCAAAACAAGTTCAGTGAGCTTCAAGAAGGACCTGAAACCAGTGGAGACCCACAGCATGGTGTCAGAGACTCACACTAAACATCTCCACCTTGTTAGAACCACTTCACTTTTACACTAGAAATATTATTTGCAGGCTTTTTTAAAAGTATTCTTAAATAATACTTTGCAAATACCTGGCTTTGTGTTTTTCTTTGCTCTTATTAAAACATGTTTTCTAATTTGAATAGATCTGCTCTTTGTTGTTTCTCACTCACTCTTATGTAGACACTTAAAAATGACCTTTTAAATTTCAAACAAAAAGCAGATTTGACTGTGCAGGTGCTAATTATCACCACTAATTATTATCTCTTAAATCACTGGTTTCTGAAGAGATAAACAGTAATTACACAAAGGCGGTTGATACACTATTTGAATGTTTTTAAAATATTCTTCACCTGAAATGTAATTACTAACACTGAATCTAATAAACCTGAGTGATAAAGGTCAAGTCACACAGTTCCAATAATAATTGCATTTATTGTGCTTAAACCTGCAGCCCTGTAGTATTTGTGTTGTTTTTTTTTTTTTTAAATAAACCCTCATCTCCGGGGACCTGAGAGCGAACACAACACAAGGCTTCCTGAGCTCACACATGACTGCAAACCACAGCTCAGGCTCTGTGTTTATGTGAAATTATTCATGCAGTAACACCTCTTACTGTTCACATCAAGAATTTTAATAACATTCAAAAACTAATGAGGGACACTCGAGTTTTTTTAACCAAAGAAAAGATGGAGGTACATCTCCCTCTACACTCGGTCTCACCACTCCAGGACACGTTTGGTTTTCTAAACCAGAATAAGTTCGATGTAGTTCTGGAGTTTTCTCATAATCTGAGTTTTGACAGTGATTTTAAAGCTTTGCTGGAGTCTCAGATCCACTAGGACTAAATCTTGATCAATGAGGACTGAAAAAACAAATTGATCAAACAGTGGAAAGTCACAGGTCATTTACCGAGACAGTAACAGTCAAACAAGCCCTCTTATTACTTTTTAGGAAAGAGAAGAAAAGCCTGTACTTGTGAGACATAAATAAATGATGGATTCTAAAGAATCAAGCATCAACAAGTCTTACTGTGCAGAAACACCAAGGCCATAATAGATTTAGATATCTGTGTGCAGCTGATTGGAACATTCGTTTGGAAAAAGATCACTGATCATTTGAGCTAATGCTAACAGAAGACTATGACTTACAAAGAATTTCTGATTTAATTTTACAGATTTAGCTTTAAAAAAAAGGAGCAAACTGATAAATGAAACCAAATGATGATGAAGAATCAAATAAAAGTTCATTATGGTTTAGTTGATACCTATTCTGCCCTCTGTGAGGGGTTTTATTACAGTAAGGAGACTCCAGTGCCGACTATTTCCTCGTGTGAGCCACTGGGCCTCGCTCCTCTCGTGTCACTCAGTGTGTTCACATGCATATCAGAAAACCGAACTTTTGCCTTAAATAGACTGAAGTTGTTTTTTTAATGCATGTAAACACGTTAGTCTGGCTGAAGATGAACTGGATCTAATTGAGCTGAAGCAAACAGATAATGCGGTAGAAGCTGGATTTCATCTGCGTGTAAACAGCTCAGTCGAGCCGAGACCGGCTGGATGCTCCTCTTCTGGGATCATGGAAGTGGGATTACAAACAAATCAGTAGAGGTAGAAGAAGATGGCAGCAAAAACAAACAAACAGCTTGTCAGCGCTGGGTACAAGAAGACGCCCCAGAAAATTCGTGTTCGATGGAATCGTTTAAAACTAGAGTTTATAAATGCTAAGAAAACAACCAGAAAAACACTGACAATCTGAACATGTTCTCAACGACAACCTGATCATGACCAAGCTACAGGGGTGAAAATGCCTTTAAATTAATCAGAGATTTTCAACATGCTGTTCACACGTTTTCATTGGTTGTTGATCTGTTTGACCCCGCCTCCTGCTCCTGTCTGGTTACACACAGGAACAGGTCTGGTTTAAAACACAAAACAAAATGATGTTACCTGCAGGGTCCGACTGGTCGCCTTCTCCCGCCGGTTTGAAGGGGTTGAACTTGGGTTTGGGAGCGACCACAGGGGCAAACTTCTTGGGTGACTGCTGCTGAGAGATGGAGATCCTGGCACTTCCCAGAGAGGGCGTGGTCTCCATCCTGGCAGCTATTTGTCCTGTCGGCTCATGTCCTGGGTTCCACATGGTTCTGAAAACAAAAAAACACAAATGAGTCGAACATACAGCCAATACTGTGAACCCCGTACTACAATAAGTGATGGGACTCCTAGTTCTGGTTTGTGGAAATAGGAATCCAAGGAATTAGCTGTTAAACTGGTAGAATTATGTCAGAAATTAAAAAACAAGGAATTACTTTGTATCCTTGACATGTTACAGTGTGTCCGATTAGATAAAGTACTGAAGCGCAGTGGAAATCCCTTTGAACTACGACTCAGAGTCTTGTCTTTTGCTCACTCCCTTTCTTGCAACGCCAGCCCAAGATCAACAAATCAAAAGTGTGATATGTGAGACAAAGAGCTGTGAAAACAAAGCATTTTAAAAAACAGAAAGGCTTTAAAACTGAAGAAGTATTGAAAAATGATGAAATGCATATGTAACAAAACAGTTTGTAAGTGTTGACAGCTGTCAAAAACCAGACGGTGTTCAGCGGTGACAGATCAGTGATAAACAAATCAAGCAGAAGTTGATTACCTGATTTCTTAATCTTTAGTTTTTGTGTTTTTCTGGGTTCAACTTTTAGATATTAGATCAAATAAAGTTTTAAACAGTGAATTTTCACACCTCTAACTGAAAGTCTTTCACTGCTATCACTTCATTTGAACTGTGGATCCTGTTTACTACAATTACAGTAGAGAGAGCACCATCTCAGAGGCTGAGGACACAAACATCCAGTATTTCACCATCGCATTCTGAAATCACTTGAAATATTTGAACTATTTATGTGCAGCGCTTTTTTCCCCATCTTTCTTTTTGTTTGTGTTTGATGTTTTTTGCTGTTTATTATCCTCACTCTGACTGATGCAGGGTTTACATTCTTTCACCGGAGCGCAGCAGAAAGCCCACGCACAATCATCTTTTATTATCTGCTCAAATCCCTGCGCCTCTCGCCTGCTAAATGCTTCTAAGTTTTCATGTCTTTTTTCTGCTGGTAATGCTACACAGTTCAGATGAGTGCTGGTGTCACACCAACCTGTCCTGTCTATGCAAAAACTGGAATTTCTCAAATGAGAATAAAAGCTGGTCAGAAGGGCAGTGAAGGTGGGAGTTCAATGAAAGTCTGAGTGAGGCCAGATAGAGATAACAAATGAACAATGCCAGTAACTCAAATAAGAGATAGTGTGAAGTAGTGAGGGTGATTGTTTCAGTACTTTAAACCAGGTCTATAACATCCTGTCCCCACTGCAGAAAGACACCACAAACCATGATGTCTCCACCTCCATGTTTCATGTTGGGATGTGTTCTTGGGATTGTTCTCATCCTTCTTCTTCCTCCAAACACAAAAAGTGGGGTTTAAACCAAAAACTTCTACTTTGGTCTCCTCTGACCTTCTGACCGTCTCCCAGACCTCCTCTGGATCATCCAGATGGTCTCTGGTCAACTTCAGATGGACCTGGACATGTCCTGGCTTCAGCAGGAGGACCTACTGCAGGATTTTAATCCATGATGGCGTAGTGTGTTGCTAATGGTGACCTTTGACCTGTGGTCACTGCTCTACAATACAGTTAATCCAGGTAATGAGTGGAAAACAGGAGGGCTTCTTAAAAGACCAGCTAACAGGTCTGAGAGAGACAGAATTCTGATGGTTGATAGGGGTTCACATACTTATTTCATAAAATAAAATGCAAAATAATTATTTCAAATTCACAAAATGTGATTTTCTGGACATTCTTTTAGATTCTGTCTCACAGTTGAGGTGTTTTTATAATTAAATTACAGACCTCTCCTCTCTTCGCGAGTGAGAAAACTTGAAAAATCAGCAGTGGATCAAATACTTATTTCACCCCCTTTAGATATGGATGTATGGACAGACGGACGGTTGGCTGTTGATACCAGACGAGCTGGTCTAAGAATTCAGAACCTGCTGAAACCCACAACCATCTCTATAGGGTTTACAGAAAATAAGGAGAAGACTGGGGCTACCACTCATACTGGATCACCAGAACTGGACCAGAAGAGACTGGATCACCAGAACTGGACCAGAACAGACTGGATCACCAGAACTAGACCAGAAGAGACTGGATCACCAGAACTAGACCAGAAGAGACTGGATCACCAGAACTGGACCAGAACAGACTGGATCACCAGAACAGAACTGGACCAGAAGAGACTGGATCACCAGAACTGGACCAGAAGAGACTGGATCACCAGAACTGGACCAGAAGAGACTGGATCACCAGAACTGGACCAGAAGAGACTGGATCACCAGAACTGGACCAGAAGAGACTGGATCACCAGAACTGGACCAGAACAGACTGGATCACCAGAACTGGACCAGAACAGACTGGATCACCAGAACTGGACCAGAACAGACTGGATCACCAGAGCTGGACCAGAACAGACTGGAATACGTGTTCTGGTCTGTTAGGTCTGGTCTAAAACTATCAGATGTCAGAATTTGGTGTCACCATGATGAAAGCTGGATCCATCCTGCCTGGTACCAGCTGTTCACATGGTGGTGGTGGTGTGATGGTGTGGAGGATTCTGAAGGTAAAATGAGGTCCTAGCACCAAACAGTACATTCATCTCACATCTCCTTCATTATGACCAACGGTGAAGAAATGTTGGATGAAGAGCATTTTCTTTCTATTAGATGGACTTCATAATTAACTCCAGCAGGAGTTTTAATGAAAAAAACATCTTAAAACACTAAAACATCCTCGGTCCACAGGAACCTGATCAGGATCCTGATATCTTGTGTTTTCTGTTGTGACTGCTGGGGCAGCTGAAGATGACTCAGAGCTGTGACAGCGCACAGCGGTTGTCTTTGTGAGGCCGAGGCAGTCGGGCTGTCTGCTCACAGACGTTCCACTGCACTTTTACAGCTGTCATTGAGAAACTGCTGCAGGTGCTTCTGTCACATTAATCTTTCATATCTACCGAGGAAACTATCAAACAAACCATCCAAAGCGGACCACAGAGAGTACTGAGTTCTAACATGAAGTGTTAGGGTTCAGAGGGAGTCTGGGGGAACGTGACGACGGGCTTTCTAGTAAAAAATAAAATAACACATCGTTGAGTGGCATGTTGACTGACTGACTGCTCTTTTTTTAACATTTTTTCGCTGTCTTTTCGGTCTAAGACGCTGAAAATCTGAAAACTTAGTAGAGCTTACGTGACTTTAAACATCAAATAACTTTTTTCAAAGCCTTTAATAAAAACTATGAGGTTATAATGATATAAAACAGAAGTAAAAACCAAAGCCTCCACTAAGAATACTTTATGATGAACAGAAGCAGAATGTTTGATGTTCCTGTATAAAAAGACTTCATTTTATTTAAAAAAAAACTAACCTGGCAATAGGCCAGCACAATAATATAATAACATTTTACGCTATGAACTTAGTTGTGTGTGTGTGTGCGTGCGTGCGTGCATGACCGCACGCAAGTGTGTGTGTGTGTGCATGTGTGATTAGTCCCACCCCTCATACCAAGCTGCTCCATATTAAAACATTTGTGTCAAATTATTAATTAGGACAAATTCCGCAACAACAGTTTTTACTGTGTCTTCTATAAAATACACACGATAGCCACAGGACCTTATTTAGGAATATAGTCAGTTGACAGTATGCAAATATAGAGGAACTTTTGGGGCTAAACAAATCAAAATAAATCTCCTGACAGTGTAAAAAGTGAACTGAGGTTGTAGTTGGACTCCTCTGGTCTGAATAGATTCATCATTTTGTTAATTTGTAGTTTTTTTCATGCTGCTTGGTTTCTCTTCACACTGAGAGCTACAAATAAAATACGTGTCACTAGAAACCATGTGAGAATGTTCAGGCTGCTGATTGGTCAGATTGTCTGGGGGCGGGGCTACAAGGAGTAACTGTTGTGACATACATGTGAGAAAATATGCAGTTGTTCATTAGTAATCATAATAAGTTGGTCAAATACCAGAGAGGTAACACGTTTTGATGATCAGTGCTAGCTAAGAGCTACTGACGTGTGTGTGCCCTCCTGCATCCCAGAATGCAATGCAAACATGGCTAAGGGAGGGTGCTTTACAAGAACTAGCAGAGATCAAGTGGTCGTTGTGTCGGATGGAGGTCGGATCCTATTCACAATATAAACAAACCTAGACCTCCTCCTCCAGCGGGTCTCAGATTTTTAGTTCCATCCTAGAACCATTACAGTGTTCACACCAAACAAACAAACAAACAAACAAACAGAACCCAGGAGAAAAACAAACCACAGTCCTTTAAAACAGACTGAACACTGACTCGTTTTCTGTCACCGCTTTGTCCTTAACAGGAGGGGCCAGGGACACCCTGGACAGGTCAACAGTTTATCACAGGGACACAGAAATGAATAAGACATACAACCACTCACCCACACCTAGGGACAATTTAGAGTCACCTGTTAACCTAGCATGCACATTTCTGGCCAGTGGGAGTAAATCAGAGTACCCAGAAAACCCTCGCACACATGGAGACAACTGCCACATTCTTCCCACAATGCAACAGTGCCACCAACTACGCCCCCATGCAGTCCAGACTAAACACTGCAGGTGTGAAAACGCCCCGAGACTAAAGGGTAATTATGATCCCTTTCTCCCACTTTCAGCTTCATCCCCTGAGAGCAGAACACTTAAAACGACATGGCTTTTGGCTCACTAAGCACCGATCAAAACATCACTTCTAGGAGACGCTGCAGACGTGAAGATGAAGATCCAATTTGGCTGGCAGATTCTTAGACCAAAGAAAGGCTCGGAAGGCAACTGGGACTTAGCGCTCGCTGTTCGTGACGTGACCTGCGGAGGATCAGCCATGCGGATGAAAACACTTTAAAAATTAAAGGTTCCCTTCTGCTAAAGGTTGTTGCCAAGTCTTCCCCAGCCTTTGCTCTGCTTTGGAGGGTCGGTTGAATGGCTGAACAGCCTAATGCAACATTAAACAAACAAGTGCTTGCTGCACTCGCTCCACTGTTTGAAACAGGGAAGAACCCAGAGGTCAAGCGGTCATTATGGATCCAAAAATAGCTTTTGCAAAAGGGTAAATATTTGAAGGTGATGTCAATGTGACACCATGCCATGTGCTGACATATTAATAAAAGCAAAAGGCTGTTTAGGACCTCTTTCAAGTGTTAAAAATTTTATATTTGACGTACAATAACAGTCTCAGGACATCAGCTGAGTGGGCCAGTCAAACATGGTGTTCTGAAACGCCGCCACCGCTAACACTACAGCTACATGACACCAACATCTAAACAAAGACCTGGACCGTGGGGCTCAAGCTATGACTGCAGGTGGCTTTCTAATAACAAACCTCTACATCAAATACGTTATTTAGGTATTTTGTTGTCTGGTGGAAGACAATTCAATTCTATAGGATGAGGAAATCCTAAATTTTAGAACCACGGTAGAATTATTCATCAGGTTAAAGCCACTTTTACTGAGGATGGGCCAAATTTATACTCTCTTACTTAATTATTGATCAAGTTCAAGGGTTCAAAAGGGCCACTTAGAAAAGTTTCTACTTGTCTTTTTTTCTTGATGTAGTGCAGACTTGAAGTCAAAGGTGGTTTGACCTGCAACAAACCTTTGTTCCACACACATTTCTACACAAGAGACAAAAAATTCTAACACACGAAAAGAACTTAATCAGGCATGGTATTCTAGTAAAAATCAAACAGAAGGACTACATCTGTAGGAGTATTTACACTTTGAGTACATAGGATACACAACGTAAAGAAACATACACATGTATAACAGCCAGAATCACACCGTTTCATTTCACTTTTAGTTATTTATTTTAAAATAAAGAAGAAAAAGATTTTACTAAATGAAACATAAATCACTAACGGTGTCCAAGTCAGCTGGTTCTTCCACAAAAACTCTTCTGTCAAAAAAATAAATTTAACTCCTTCCCATTAAATTAAATATCAAATACATTTAAATCAACTGACTAAAGGAAAATCTGGGTCATTTTGAGGTGATTATCAATTTATTATCTACAACTAGAACCACACCCATCAGTGATGTCAGTCAAAGAGGGTGGAGTCTCTGCAAACAGGAAGTAGTCCTCTGACCGAAACAAAACTCAAGGCTAGAGACAATAATGCAGATCAGTGACTTATAAACAGTTTTCTGTTATTTTAAAAATCTCTTTTTCTGAAATATACATTTTATAAACAAAAACTATGTGAAAGAAACACAAAGAAAATGAAAGAAATTCTTTGAACTTTACAGATGCAGATTTGTTCTTCAGAGTACAATAGAGTGATCTGGCCTTTGTTTTACCCAGAAGCTATAAGTACTAGCTCCCTTCAGGACTGTTTTTGTATTATTAAGTTGAGGACAACTTTGTCTACATCATAACTCAATGCTTAACCAGACTCTTGCTTTCAGTAGTTTGCAAGAAGCTCAAAATTGCACTGAGAAAAAAAAGGAAGAGAAGCTTGAAAATCAGAGTTTAGTCTGAATAAAACACAAAGACAAGCTGAACTGTGAAGAACAGCAGCTGCTGAGTTTCACTTGTTTTGGTGTCTTTAAGCATAAACCACAGAAAACTGAATGAACAAAAAGTTCTTCTGAGCTCCTGATCTGTTACAGTCAAACAGAGTCCTCTCTAATAAAATGTTACAATCCATTGTGTCCCAGCACCTGCTGGAAGTCAATCTTTAAACTCCTTCTGACAGCTTGACACAAACCAGTCGTGACAATAAGGAGAGAGAGAGCTAGCAGGCAAAAATCACCTTTTGTTGTGTCAAAGCAACTCTGTTCAGTAAGGACGTCCCAATCAGAGCTGATCCAGTCAGCAGCCTGACACGGACCTGACTAAAGGACGGTGGACTTGGGTCTGATGAATGCAGAAAAGGATCTCAGAGAGGCAGATCCAAACTCCCTGGGCTTGTTTTGGTAACAGATAAGAACTAAAACGTCTGCTATCAGACAGGTCACCTGATTAAATGCAAAATAGACTTCCCAAAAGATCATTTCATATATTAAGTGAACAAAGCTATGTATATTTGTAAAGCTGACATTAGGGTTGATCGATCAGATGAATCTATTGACTATCGGCGATGGGCCCGTTTTTTAAAAGCGATTTATTCATCCCCCATAAATTAAATTCTTAATTATCAACAATGTTTGGTTGAAGTCAAAGGGCACAGCCCACGTAAAAATAATAAATAATGCTCTTTTTAAATGTTACACACAAACTCCTCCCAGCTGCGAGCAGAGTTTGTTTCATGGACTAGAACGATCACATATAGACAAGACTAAAATGGGACTAGAACTAATCAGCATTTTAGAACAAAAGACTAACACAAACACTGAATGTCTGATAATGACGTGTGCTGATCTGAAACATTTTTAAAAAAGCAGAAATCTGTGAGTAGGCAGATGATTTTTCACAGCACCGCATCAGAAACGCGTGTTAGTTTTAAATGTGATGCTCACAGCTCTCTATGTGATCTAACCACTGAAAAACAGTGTTTCCTTCACATCCGTTCTTTCATTACTTTTCATAAAAGGAGACAATTTAACCGTCTTCTAAACAGACTTCTAAAATGATTTAATCCTTGATCTAAATCACATGAGGACACTCACATCGACAGACGGCTGGTTGAGAATCACAGGACTGCTCCGTGGGTTTGAGGACAGGAGATTTCAGGCCTGTTTATACGAGGAGCTATCAGACGTTCAGAGTAAAGCCTCTCATAATTAGGCTAATTACACAGGGATAATACGAAGGTTAATCAAATGATAAACACGGCAAATACCGATTTGTTTTCCCCATTAGCTATTGTGAAGAACCTAACCAGCTGATAACCATTACAAATGAGATTTGGAACTGTGACAACTACAAAGACTTCCCCCTCCCTGCACCACTCACCCAGCACCACCCCCCTTCAGCAAAGAAAAAAGAAGTAGGAGATGAACAAGTACTTCCACAGCTTCAAGTCAACTGTTTTGACCTAATCTGAAATGTATCAAATGAATGAAAGGTGGATAAAAACAGACACTGGACATCCTGACCCACTTTCACTTATTTTTACAAAAAAAATCAGACTGCTTTTCAAAACTGGAGCTAAATGTTTGTTGACTGTTACTGACTGATGATGATTTTTGTTTCCTTAAATATCTGCATTTAGCAAAACATATAGATTTAATTCATTTATTGAACAGGTGAAATGCAACAGTCTCATATGATAAAAAAAACTAACAAAACCATGGAAAAAAAAACAAATACTAAGAGAATAAAAACACAAAAACAACAAATAAACTCTATACATATCTAAAGTTATCAATCAAATATCTTTCAAAATGATGCAAAATGGATACAAAAATGTAAAACACAAAGTGGTGTAAAAGTCTAAAAGCTGCAACCCAAAACATCCATCCTGTCATTTTCTGTCACTCATCCAAGTCATGGGGGTAACAGGTCCCAGAGAACCCAGCAACTCTCTCCAGCTCCTCCCCAAGGTGTTCCCAGACCAGACAAGATGTATCATTCCTCCAGTAAGCTCTGGGTCTGCCCTGAGGTTTCCCCCACTGACTGGACATCTGCAGAGGGACGCGACCTGGAGGCATCCTAATCAGATGCTCAAATCACCTGATGAGGAGGAGCACGGTGCCCTGATACTGGGACTACAACGCTGGCATAAGGGTCAGTGTGTGGCTCAGTGGTAGCGTGGCCGTCTGGCAACCGGAGGGTTGTTGGTTCGATCCCAGCTCCAGCTGGTGACGTGTCCATGGAGACACTTCCCCCACCTTGTCTACTGGTGCCCAGTGGCACCAGGTTGTGTTGCAGTGACTCCAGCTGTCAGTCTGCTCCAGCCACATTACAACTTTGACTAAAGTGACATCCACGCTGTAGAAATAAAATGAGCTCACATCCACTTTTACCTTCAAGTGAGCCAGGACTAGAACCAGTCTGGTTAAAAAATAATATTTTAGGATTTAAAATGCTCCCGACCCCAACAATACGATTTTAGAATGTTTGACTTCATGTCTGTGCCTAGGGGTGTCGATTTTAATTAGTAGGGTTTCAGAATTATACTAAAGGTAAGAACCATGTTCTGTTATTATCGGTTTGGTGTATAAATACCTCTGTATGCCACAAGATAGCAGCTATGTTTGTAGAATAAACACATTAAAAGTTGATAACAAGATCTGTAGGATTTTTGAACAGCTGTTGAAGAGTTGACTGGAGTTTTTGGCCTTTGCTCCCTGATGAAAACAAGACAACTTTTTCTGTAAATACGTGAATCTGACTTTAATGCTGACTGACAGCTTGTATTAGCTTGGGATATATCAAATAGAATCGGATGGCTTGCATGACTGGAGTATGTGTTTCTTGAAACTGCAAGTGGTAAGATGTAAAATCTCAGGAGTTTATCTGATCGGAGTCTCAGGAGGCTACTGACTGACAGCTGTAAATATATCACAAATATAAGCACATACCTCTGCAGTAGATCCTTAAAAATAATATCTGGATCAACATCAAGCAGAGGAAGAATCAGGACAGTTCACATCCCACACAAATCAATAAAAAATCACAAAAGATCATCAGGTCATTTTAATGGGAGGCTACAGAGGCATTAACAGCACTGTGGTATCATTCTAAGATGATGCAAAAACATAAGGATCTAGAAAATCTGGTGCAATATTTCAGCTAAAAACAACAATTAATGGAACCAGGTTCTCACTTCTACAAAACATCTGTGATGTTTCTAAAACCAAAACAACAGACGTGTTAGAGATAAAGAATGTTGGTGACAAATCTACATCACCTAAACCAACCGTATCCAACAGAGACGTGATGGATCTGAACCACCAGAAGATACAGTTTGGGTTCAAGATCTCTGTGCTACTGGGACACGCCCGCCCCCATAGCCTCGTGACCTGGATAACTGGAAGGTGAGGTGAATTTTTAAATCACTCAGCCACTTAGGATTAGTAGGACCTCATAAATACACAAGACAAGCAATCGTTTAAATAATATTTTATACATGTAAAAATGTCATAATATTTTTTTCTAAATTAAATAAATAGAAAGAAAAACATTTTGACTAAAAGATAAAATAATGGTGCAGGAAGCTAAACGTCGACATGTGCAGACACCAGACTTCAGATACGGGGCATCATAAATAAATGTTCCCATTATGAGAGATCACAAAGCATCAACTTGAACTTTAATTGCTCTTTAGTCATGAAAACAGAAACATTCTGAGTTTACAAAGCTCTAAAAGAACGGCTCTTCTTCACAAAACACAATTAGATGCAGCCAGTATGCTATCTTATTTCATTTGCCTGATAAACACAGTTTATAAAATACATATCAGTATGAAGCACTCAAACTGCACTACAGCCTTGAAAACACTTATTATTTACATCAATAGACAAGTTCCTCTTTTATTATCGACACAAACTTTACTGTGTTTGAGTTCACGATGAACTCTTTAAAAAGTCTATTTTCTAACAAACTGCACAAACAGCAGTGTAGCCATTAAACCCAACATTAAATCAAATGAAGGAGCTCAGAGCTACACGTCACTCTGGGAGACGGAGCTATGAGAGCCTGTGGTTTAGAGGCAGAACGGGGCAAAGTCACCACAGTAACGCCTGTCTGGGAGGGAACAACAACGCCATCATCACATCAGACTGTCAATAACTAGCATCATCTGACTACACTAACCCATGGCTCCTCCTCATCACAGATAAAGGAGTTTATCCTATCAGTCACTGATTTGATCTGAACTGACCTGAAGAGGCTGGAGAAGAGAGGGATGATCAATCAAATCTAAGATACTTTATTAATCTCATGTCGTAGTAACTCATAATTAAACATGTAGTATTTACCTTATTTTTTTAAGAAAGGTTAAAAAAATAGAAACAAGAATTAGAAACATTTTTATCCATTTGATCAAATGTTTCCTCTCCATCGGTCTGGCTGTTCCTGCATATGGATCAATGTAAGGAATACATTAATTCATTAATTTACAGTAATTAATTAAAGTCCTACATATTTAAAGAAATATCCACAGAATGATGCATTATTAGGTTTTGCGCAGCATCCGTTTTTAAATGTCCTTTCTTGAGTCCTTAGGGACAAAAATGTCCACCTCCAAAGAGATGCTGGAAATTATTCTACTGGTTTATACTTTTTCTGCATTTCTGGATTTAATCTGTCACTCAACTTCAGTCCTGATCAAAACCATCAAAAACAAATGAGAATGATTTCAATCAGACAACAGTTTAATCAAACTGATGCTGCACAAAAGCTAATGATGTATTAAAGTTCTTATTTACTAGACATGTAATAGACTGATATGAAAAAGAAAAAATAATTTAAAAAAAACAGCCAGCCAAACCCAAAGTAATCAAACCAGGATTAAAGGGTTAAAATCTTCTAAATAATTGAAATTTTGGTAGTTTTGAGCAGAACTAAAGTTATTTAAAACATAATAATTTGTGACGTGGTTTTTAATTTTTAAAGTTATTTTGAAGATTGTGGAAAAAAATATCCTGCTAAAATCTTTTTGAAATGTAGAGTTCAGCTTGGCTTCCACATCTCCTGAGAGATGCCTGAACTGCACAGGGACACACTCTGGAGTTGGACAGAGTTAATTATTATCTTGAACTCCCTAACAAGTAGATGGTCTGGTTGCACGCCGCTCGGTGGCCGGGTTTGAGACGACTGCAGCGGTGATATATAATGGAGGCAAGCTTCCAGTTTGAAGGATCAAACCGTCAGCTGTTTTTATAATTGTATGTGTGGAATAAGAGCTATAAATCAATCCTGAATCAGGTTTATTTTAAACTTCTGAAGACTGGATGCCTATGGTTGACTCACTGCATTGATAATAAGATTTAAAGCATGTTTAGTCACATCTTTGTGACTCGAAAATCATATTACGCTGGAAAGAAGAGCACTGGTGTTTCTACCCCTGAAAACGCTGCATAAAAACAAACCTGAAGAAAAATATTTAATGTGCTGCTGATTTCAAAGCTTTGACTGAGTCACTTTCTTTATTCTAATTACAGAAAATATGATCTGAGCTGAACTTAAAACAAAGTGCTACTTTTTTTTTTTTGCATGTTTGCAGCATTACAGTGGAGTTCATAAATACAAATAAAACATATTTTTGCTTTACAAAAATCCTAAAACAGACAGTGAGACAACACATTTTACAACTAGCACTAGCCGTATCACAGATAGTGTTGATTTAGTGAGGAAATGGGCCTGTGTTACACGTCTCACTGGTAAAAGAATGACTCCTCCTGAAACAGCTGTCGGGTTGTTCTATTGACTGAGGACTTATCATCAGTTATCAGGCTGAAAGAGTTTGAGATACACCTCAGGATGAAATGGACTCAACAAGAAAATACAAGGAAAAAAAATGACCATAAAATAAGTTATTTCAATTAATTAGAATAGAGTATAAAAATATAAAATATATAACAAAATCCATCATTTAAACTGCTTGACCAATCTGTCCTAGTTCCACACCTGTTTAATCTTTAAATACAGGAGTATTTAATCAAATAATTATGGCTGTCATTTAATGTTTCACGAACAACTAAAACACAACAAAGTCACCAAGGTTGGTTTTGACGAATGGGCGATGAATTTTACTTCAAAAGAAACTTTCCAAACTTCAGCCATAAACATTCCATTACAAATAAGAATAAAGAACCGTCCTGTCCGACCAACAGCTGGACAGGATTTGAACTTGGAAGTCAAGAACGTCTGAATTCCTTCTTTAAAATTTAGAGCAACCACAGAGAAAGTCAAAATGAAGCCAGAATCACAAATCACTGCAAAACCTCTTCCTGAGAACAAACAGCAGCAGAGCTTTAATCAACCAAACACTGTCAAACACATCAAGCTGCTTCACTGAGGTGAGAGAACTCTAAACGTACTGATGTGTCACTGCAACACAAAGAGACATGGCACAGTGACCAATACACAGTTAAACCAAAACTCATTTCAATTTACTTTAAGGGACATTTCAGTTTCTTCGTTTTTAAAGTCAGTAATTCATTGGCTGACAGTCTGCAACTAAAAAAACAAAACTGCAAAAAAATGCTAATTTTACTGGAATCACTCTGAACTGGTGCTTAAGACACTTCTGTTTTATAAACAGCAGGTAAAAGCAGCTTTGAACACGTCAACAACTCTCTAAGTAAATGTATCTCTAAAAGTCGAATAACATGAAGTTCTCACCTGTTGTTGACAACAACCCATCCAATTCACACACAAAGAAATCAATCCATCCACGTCCACATTAAGTCATAAAATAGAACGACTCAAAGAAATAGGACTGAACAAAGGACAGCTTCAATCTATCAGTCATTAGAAAATAATCCTGCTACTTCAGTCCCACTGAAGGCCTAGACAAGAGGTCTCATTACCAAGGTGTCGCACTAGATACATCTTGATGGGTGAAACCACAAACCGTCACACCCTGATTGATGCTAAACATCCTGATGATGCTGGATACAGAAAAAGTTCTAAAGTACTCAAGGTTCCAGATCAAGTCTATTGTTACATTGACAAGGAATTTGTTTTGGTGTTTGGTGTGGCGTCTTTGGGGTCACTGCGTCATGTCCTTGCGCCGTTCAGCGGAGGCTTACAGCTGCTTTTTGTCATAAAGTAGTCCCCAGTCTAAAATAGTACCTGTAATTCCTTCGTGTTACTTTTTATTTTCACTTACAGTCGATATGTTTATTGAGGTCACTGAGCAGAATTAGTATCATTAGTATCACTACTGAGTGAGTTTTAAGGACTTTTTTCTCACAATGCTAGTTGTTACCATTCACTTACAGTGTTTTCTGCTAAGCTAAAGCTAAAGGAGTACTGCCGGATTCAGGATAACGGCTGGGCTGGTTACCAATTGTTTTTGCCCACTTATCTAACTATGAGGAATATGACAACAGACAAAAATAATCACTTTCTGGTGGAGTATCCCTTTAAATATATGCAGATTTTAATAGGTGAGTCCTAAGTTGACTCTTTAAAGAAGTCAGTGAGTCACTGATCTCAGTGACAGAGGAACAGAGGAGCCACAGTGGAAAATCTCCTCTGGTTTTCAGTCTTGTTGTGAGGACTACTGTAGAGTCAGAGTTCATAAGGAACCTTCAGGATCTGAAGACTGGACCAGAGTCACACCTGAGCAACACCTTTATGACCAGAAAGTACATTCATTTCAGGGAGTCTAGTCATTCAAATTTATCCCGTCATCACAATAGTAAAAATCTGTCAAAAATGAATCCACAAAGTATATTAATAACATCTCAATCTGTTAATAAACTGGTCAACAACCTGTCACAAAGTTCTCCCACCTTTCTTTCAGTTTCAGTCTAAAAGGAAAAGGGTTCTTCTACACCTGAGACGACTTGATGGCTTAACGCCAATTCATCCTCCACGAGAAGAAAGAACGTTGTTCTCGCTGGGGGTCTTCGAGAACATAAACGACATCAATTTGTTCTCGTAGACCCACTTCAGCAGCGCTAACAGCTTGTTCTTGTACATATCAGCTGAGCAGAAATTTTTTCTGCAGAACGTCAGAGAACAACTGCTGTGATCGGTCAGAAAGGGAGAATGAGCGTGGTTAGTGCGGGTAGCGGTTGACGTTGATTTTCTCCGGCGCCTGATGGTGCTGCTTTGGTCCAGGACCAGCGAGAACAGATACGGATACGTACACCTGTATGAGACATCGCTGAAGGAGTTCGGCAGCTGAGTTCTCGGGGAATATGAATGATCCCTTTCAAAACAAATTTTTTCTTGTTCTCGGAATTCCCCCAGAGAGATCAAAGTTCTTGCTTCTCGTGGAGAATGAATTGGCCTTAACATGAGAGAAAAGTTCTAGCTCTGATTTTTTAAACATATTCAAAAATGATGTCTTTATGTGTTCACCATTTATACTCATTTTATTCTTAATTTAGATTCTCTCAAAATGTCAGTTTCTCCTTTTTGTCTCCAATCAGTCGTAGCGGTTTCACCAGACCCTCCTGAAGTTGTCTCACACTTCTGACTCATGAAAACTGAACTGAGATGGGTTTCAGATATCTGTGATGGCTATGCGACTAATTTAAGACAAAAATCTTCCTCACCCATTTAATGAACATATTCCAGAATGTATCAACAAGAGAGCAAGTCCCTGTGTCTCTCATGAGGAAACCCTACTGAATGTTCCAGAGACTCTGGATGCACCCTTCAGTTTGTCAACAACGGTTGAGATCCTAGCTTAAGCGTTCCTTCACTAAATGAATGTCACTTTTTGAAAACAAGTAGAGAAATCTGATTTTCCAACATCTGTTTCTCATCTGTTCTCCACTCCGGACATCTAAATACAAGCTTACTCAAAAAGTACCTTCAAGTAGTTGTAAATAACACCTCCTCTAGCTGAATAACAACAGCTTAAAAGCAAACTGTGGATGTAAAACACAGACAAAAGTCACAGATGGAATAATCCCTGTGGTGAACGAATGGTGGATTAACAGATTTCTGGATCCTTCACCTTTCCTCTCCCTCAGTGAAACATTCAGGTCCATCGGTGGATGAAACCTCAGAAAAGCTCCTTTAGTTGCATCACTCTGTAAGTTATTATCAACACCAGCATCAGGTCTCATTCCTTCCAAAACACAGTGGTTTTGTCTTAAAAGACTGATGGAAACTTGTGGATTTATTATTCTGAGACATATTTTCCAGCAGAATAAGTCTGAGCTTTGCCAACCTTTTCACAGCACAGGTATTGAGCTGTTATTTGAATGTTGAACAGAGCTTATCCTCCCTGTTACAATGAGCGCCGCACATCTATCCCCTTATTCAAACTTCTATTGGGTTTAGGCTTGAGGACATAATCTCTTCTTCGGCTCGCTCGCTGGCAAAGCCACATAAAGTCAACTCATCAATACACTTTGTTTACTGAATACAGATGACTCTGCACAGGAATCTCCTTAGCGTGGCATGGATGAATGAGTGTAGGCTTCAGACAAATTCATCTCAGCTTTTCTGAATGCTTGAGCAACCATTAAAGCAATTGCAGCAGACGGAGATTTCAAATTACAATTGTGTCCAAATAATGGGTGCTGGAGCCGATGAAGGACAAAAATCAGAATGGCTTTGCCCTTTTGTCTCGACTTGCAGGTTTTATTTCAACTGAACACAGAAGGCTGCTACAGAGTCACCTCCTCTGTATTCTGGAGCACTGGACTGCACATCCATATGTAGACAAGACTGAGGGATTCAGACTGAAAACTTCATCAAGTCACCGTGAGCCAGCGTTCTGAGGTGAAGTTCTATCAGTTATTTATCTACAGTAAAGACCACACCCACAGTGACAAATTAGCAGCTTATTTTCTCGCTTCACCTTCCTCGGTCTATCCAGGTCCAGGTCATGGGGGCAGCATCCTGAGTAGGGAATCCCGGACCATTCTCTCCCTATCCACCCCCACCAGAGGAACTGGTGGGACCCCAGGTGTTCCCAGACCAGTATAGGAATTTATTTCCACCAGCCTGTCCTGCGTCCACCCCGGGGGCCTCCTGCTGGTGGGACATACCTGAAGCACCTCCCCAGGAAGGCGTCCAGGAGGCATCCTGACAGCTGAACCACTGCGACTGGTGCCTCGTGATGTGGAGGAGCAGTGGTTCTACTCCAAGTCTCTCCTGAATGTCCGAGCTCTTCACCCTATCTCTAAGGCTGAACCCGGCCACCCTGCAGAGGAAACTCATTTCAGGTGCTTGTGTCCACGATCTTGGTCTTTTCAAAGCTCATGACCAGGTGAGGACTGGGACGTAGATCGACCGGTAAAATGAGAGTCTTACTTTCTGGCTCAGCTCCCTCTCTTTACCGCGACAGACCGGCTAATTTTCTGATATTTAAAACAACTCTTGTTCAAAGCATCCACTCCAGTGCATCAGAACACTGCATTACCTGTTAGTAAACCTCTACAATTTAACATGGGACAGTTAGCTTAGCTTATGGTACTTATGCTGCTGCACTGGTACGTACAGCAGCTTAGTAATTTAGACCTTACTTGGTTGAAACAAACACCACAAATGGTCACATACAAAATTGCAGATGTTTACAAACAGGTAAAAACAGGTTCAGGAGGCTCCGCCCACTCTGAGCCTGGTCCTACTGGAGGTTTCTTCCTGTTCAAAGGAAGTTTTCCTTCCCACCGTCACCCTCCTACTGCGCTGCTCAGAATGGAGGATTACATTGAAGAAATGCTTGAATCCAATCAGCTGGCTCCTTTATAATGAGACAAACTGACTAATTGTCATTTTATAATGAATTTTATTTTATTACAGCTGAATTACACTTAATGCCATCAGTTTTCCTGGATCTGGACCTGAAGTGATCTGGACTTGTTGCTGTGAGATGACTCGTGTTGTGAACTGGAGCTTTAGAAATAAACTGAACTGTATGGCTCCAGTCAGAGGACTACTTCCATTTTCTAATGACCCCACCCACTCCGAGTGATGTCACCAGTGGGTTTGGGCTTTATTGTAGATAAATAACAGACTTCAAAATGACCCAAACATCCCTTTAAGCTTGTAAAAACCCACAAAATGATGACAAATGATTTCTACAGTATATTACTATAAAACTATATTGCACATGTAATTAAACAATGTGATCTTTGATTTTAATACTATTTTCTCTCTAATCACGGATTAAAACCAAGATATATCTGGTTTATAAATATATATCAGAATGTCACAGAGTTATCTGAAACACCAAAACTTGAATTAAAATTTCTGCTGATACATTTTTAAAGGATTTTTACTTTAACAAACATTCTACATTACAAACATGTTTGTATTTCTTGAAAGGCTTAAGTGAAGCACACAGCCGTCTGTGGCGGTGTAAACCCAACACTCGGACACTCTGGACTCCTAAGAATTATCGTTGGAATAAACTGGTGTTTGTGATGCTCCTGAGGAAAAACAACGTGCTGGAATCCTGTTTGGCCAGAAGCATCTGTGCAGCATCAGAAGGTTGGATTTAAACTCCTCGGTCCTCATGTCAAGCTGTTTGGACTCTTACCTAATCTTCCTCTGCAGCACTGCTCACTCTGCAGCTTTGTGACCCTAAGTGACACCCAAAGAAGATTAATTGAAAAGCAAAGTTAAACTAGTTGTTTTTGGGAGGTTTTATCCTTAATTGACTGATGGCTTCTGGTGTTTATTTGTTCCAGCTGCTGAAACCTAATCCCAACCCGCTCACTGGTATGTGGAAAAATCCACCAGGGTATCTATGTCAGCGCTGTTAATCACTGTGAGCTTGTTTTAATCTAATCTTTCCATCTTAAACACGCATTATTTACTTGTTTTCTGCTCTTGACTTTGCTTGCTGTGGGTGATCTTCAATCAGCTGTTGACCGTCATGTGTTCTAGTTTCTAATGAAAAACTCTCTAACATTAGTCCTTCATCTTTAACTAAGCAATATGACGATGGCCACACCACAGATACACTTGATCCTTTTAACTGATCCACAGGAGTTCACATGAAAACCGTTTAACAGATGAGTTCTGAGCTGCTTTTTATCAGAACCATGAGTCTCTGGTCTCAAGTTCAGGGGGACAGATGTCCAAAGTCTGCTCTGTCTCCTTTAGTCTTCATCCTGGTACGCTGCACAACCAGTAGGCTCTGATCATGGACCTCAGGGACCTGCTGGGGGTGAGAAGATCACTGATGGAAGCTGGTGCTGGTCCATGTAGGACCCTAAAAACCAGAACCAGGATCTGGAAAAGAACTCTGGAATTTAGCGGGGTGACGTGGGTGTGTCTGGAAGTGGAGATACAGGTTCTGATATTGTGGACCAGTAAGATTTTGTTTTCCTTGTAAAGTCCTGATCTGCCAATACTACATTGTTTTAATTAACAGAATACAGTTTTTAATTTAAAAGTTGTGATTCTGAAAGTAAAAACTTCCAGATGGGGAATCTTTATTTGCTAGAGTGATTTAGTGCTCAGCGACGGTGTGTTCACAGACCAGGATAAATGCAGCGTTTTGCTTTTACTGCTGTTTGGTAATGGTGTGTTCATGGACCGAAAAACTCCCAAATAATCGCATTTTAAAGTTAAGCCATACGTGAGCATGCAAGTGACACAACGAGCCACTGAGCTCCCGCTGCAGCTCGTCAGTGTGTGATTGATTTGTTGATGATACCACGATGTAACACTGGTGCACGAAGGAGCGCTGCTGCAGAAAGAACTGGTACGCATGCATGATGCACCAGAACACTTCTGTGCACCCCTGGCTATACAAATACAACACATGTACAACAATAAGGTTTTACCTTAAAAAGCATTTAATTCACCATCCTTGAAAATTATTATTTTGTTGTGTTGGATTCCCAAATGAGTTTTTATTAAAACTGGCGTTTCAAACAGTAGAGATCTTTTCCCATGACTCCATTCACCCTCTTGGCTCTAAAACTAATACAGAATGTTTCTTTGACATTAAGGCTGAATTCTGACATTTAGCTTGGTAAAGTCTCAAATGTGAAGCAAGCAACACATAATGTTAAAGAAGTGAAAGCAACAAGCAGGATCCTTGAAAAGATCAAGTACATCCGATGGCCCTGACACGTACTCGATCCACAGATACTGGCCACTTGTTTCCATGGCGATACTTCAGGGACAAAAGTGGCACTTTTGAAGAATTTACTAATGTGCCAAAGTGTGACAGATGTTAATAAATTCTTTAACTTCATTCTTTCTTGGAAAAGACGATTAGTCAGAGCTCCCTGAGGAAAATGCAGGCCTCAAGGCTTTGAAAAGGTTACGTTGTTGGCAAAAGATCTTTAAATATATTTTTAAAGAAAATGTTCTACTTACAGTACCAACAAGTCTGAGGAAAGAACAGATAGACTTTTATCTGTACTGTCAAACCATGGTTTTACCAGAGAGGCGATCGTTAATCTGTTAGGGATGGGTAAGAGAAACCATTTTTTCTAGTTCACTGGTGAAAGCCATGAGGAAAAGGGGAGGTGATAATGTTTTTGCATGTTCCTGTTTGTTTTTATATTTCTTTTAAAAAATTCTCTAAAATCTCTTGAACCTCTGGGCAGAAGTTAGTTAATGTTTATGTATTTGGCAGATACTTTTGTCTACTTACAATGAGAATGTAACAGCAGTTACCAGGAAAAGAGTACAAGCATAGAGGGAAGTGCACAAAGAGTGTAGTAGAGAAGGGGTTAGATTTTAACCCTCGCACTCTCCTTGTTTTTGGGCCTATGGAGTTTTCTATTCATTTGGGGAATGTGTGGCCACTTGCGTTTATACCTCAGTACAACGTAGTGGAATTTGATCTCTGCATTTGACCAACCCTGAGGGAGCAGAGGGCAGCCATTTTGGGTGGTGCCCGGGAGGCAGTTGGAGGTTAAGTATCTTGCTTAAGGATACTTCGACACATGGCCAGGCCGGGGTTTGAACCTACACTCTCCAACACTTTTCCGCATGGTGGCCGGGCTCAGCCTTAGGGATAGGGTGAGAAGCTCGGACATTCGGGAGAGACTCGGAGTAGAACCGCTGCTCCTTCATGTAGAGAGGAGCCAGTTGAGGTGGTTCGGGCATCTTGTTAGGATGCCCCCTGGACGCCTCCCCAGGGAGGTGTTTCAGGCATGTCCTGCCGGCAGGAGGCCCCCGGGTCGACCCAGGACACGCTGGAGAAAATATATCTCTGGTTTGGCTCTGGAACGCCTGGGATCCTGCCGGAGGAGCTGGTAGAAGTGGCTGGGGAGAGGACCGTCTGGGACTCCCTAATTGGGATGCTGCCCCCGCGACCCGGATAAGCGGAAGAAGACGAGACGAGACTCTCCAATATGGGAGGTGGTCTCTCTTGCCACTGAGCCACGGCATTTGGTGGCTAAGGCACTAAGACAGTGCCAGGGTTAAGGAAACTCTCAAAAAATGATAATTGGATGAACATCGACTGATTAGGTTTAGGGGGGACAGTCCCATGATCTAACAGCAATGCCTCCACGGTCGACCCCTGAGTTAGCTGAACCTGAGGCTAATGCTAGCTCACGTCCTGATGGAACCTGTTCATTATTTAGATCGACACATTTTCTTGCAGTTCTGGTCGATTATTTGTTGACAAAACATACTAAGAGTTGTTTCTCCTGGATCACTGACAGTGGATGTGGTTCTAAAGCAGTGATTCCCAACCTGGGGGTCGCGACCCCCACTAGGGGTCGCCAAAGCCTCTCAGGGGGTCGCCAGGACCTCTCTACCTTGAGGGGTTAAAAATGTATTTTTTATATTTTTTAATTAAAGTTTACCAAATTAATTTATTCTGACCTTAATATTAAATAACATGCATTTATTTCATGTTTGTCTAACATAACGAAGTCTTTACAATTTTGTAATAATTATTGAGTTAATAAAAAATGAAAAATAACTAGCGATCTGTACAGGAAACCTGATCGGTACTGCGCATGTGCGAAGCTTACGTATGAACACACCGGTCTAGTAGCGACGCATGCAGCTGCTGCAGAGAGCCCTCCTCCCTGTTGGATAAACTAAAGTTTCCAGCGGAGACACCTGGACAGTCCTACATGATCCAGTAAACTTTCAACAGCATCGCCAGTAACGGACTGGGCACCGGGAGATCTCCTGGTCTCCTCCCGCTAAACCTGACCCGCTCCGTGATCATACCGACGATCAGGACGTTTCTAATAAATAAATAAACAATCCTTCATGGCTCCTCGGGCGTCAGTCCTCCTAAAAGCTGCAAAAACGCAGCAAAGTTGAGTCACAGACCCTCTCCTCTCTGTGGGTTCGAGTGCGCTGCAGACCTGACCCCCCTTCCTCCCCCCTCGACGGCCCGCGCGCGTGTGAGTGTGCGCGTCACCGAGGAAAGAAGCAGACAGGGATAATAGACCTAAAAAGAACTAACAACTTTATAAACTAAAGTTTAAGTTGTAACAAAGGATACTGCAGTGTTAGAAGATGGTCAACTACATACAAAAATACATGATATTAATATTGAAATCCTTGTTTTATATTATTTTAATTAACCAGGTAAATTTAATTGAGATTAAGACTGATCTGTGTTTACAGGAAATAATCTGTTTAGAAAAATGCTGTTTTTAGTTTTATTTGTAATTATTTTTGTTTAAAAAAATCAAAGCATATTAAAAAGTGCTTGAACTATTTTATCGTTTCTTACTGGAAGTGGGAGGTGTGTGTGTGTGTGTGTGTGTGTGTGTGGGGGGGGGGGTCGTGTTGGGGGGGTCGCCCAGAAAATTGACAGGTAAAATAGGGGTCCCTTGGAAAAAAGGTTGGGAACCACTGTTCTAAAGGACTGAACAGCTCAGGTGTAGGCGATGGCATTCCTTCAAGGACATGCTAGGACTTGATTTGTCTACAGATTCAAAACAAAAACACCTTTTTGTTCATGTGTTTACCTAGCCTGGTAAACCACAATATATACTGACGGTCTAGTATACTAGGCTAGTGTTTACCATCTAAAACCTCGTACGTTTTCTCTGCCCTCAACCTTTAAAGTCAAAGTCCAGGCAATCGTTGTTTTTTGTTACTAGAAAACTAAAGTTTTTAATTAAAAGCTGCAGAAGTGAATGAAAACCACCTGTTCAACGTTTTCACATTCAGCTCAGGTTCCCACAGGAGTGCTTTACCATCTGTTTAAATAAAATATATCAAATCCTGGCATTCAACAGCACTGGGGCACCTCAGAGCCAGCTCTGAGCTCATCTCAGTACATCGTTTTAAAATCTAATTTAATGATACACTGTCCAAGTAAACGCCGTTTAAAATGAGCAGGTGACAAAACAATCAAAGTGTGAACGTCCTCAGATACTTTTAAGGTAGAAATGAATAAAACAGCTAGGTTTGTTCATTTCCATCAGATTAAAGAAAACATGTATTGTGACTTAAACCAGTTACACTAAAGACCATTAGTGTTATCAGGGCATGCCAGTGTTATGTGGCTGTCAGCAGCTTATCAGAAA
This sequence comes from Callopanchax toddi, assembly GCA_006937965.1. Classification (NCBI taxonomy): domain Eukaryota; kingdom Metazoa; phylum Chordata; class Actinopteri; order Cyprinodontiformes; family Nothobranchiidae; genus Callopanchax; species Callopanchax toddi. Next base: position 868,006 of record SSNR01000175.1, read on the forward strand.
TGAGACCAGACAAGTGTCTGCTAATCAACAGATAAAGTCAAAATGACTGATTTAAGCTTCACGACACAGAAGGGATCAACAGACGAGAGCAGAGAACTACGAGGAGATCCCACTGAAAATTCATATAAACTGAGATATTTGGTTTATCAATCACTCTGATGAAGGAATGCAACATCTAAAACCATCGTCTTTCATCTGTTTTCAGTAAATGTTCAGTCATCAAAAGCAGTGAACTAAGCACTCTAGAAAACTGATTGATAAAGAAGACACCTGCCACAGCTTCCTCCTCCTCCTCCTCACACATCACCAGACACCTGGCTACACCTGGATTGATCCAGTTACTCCTCATTTCTCCATGGTAGAAATAGCACTGACCTCTGGGTAAGAAGTTCAGATCATTCAGTACACAGCAGAGACGTGGACTCCAGTCTGAGACTTGTCCTCAAGTCACACTTAAAGGACATTTTATTCATTTAGAAAAAGCTGAAACTAATGACTGGTTCAATAGTCAACTAATAAGTCATTATTTTTCCTAATTGGTCGATTATTCGACAATATGTTTCAATCAATATCTGTTTCTTATGGCTCCACCTCCTCCTCTGGGCTCCAGTTCATGTCTGACCTCAACTGGTCCAGTCTGGTCTCACCTGGTCCAGTCTGGCCTCACCTGGTCCAGTCTGGCCTCACCTGGTCCAGTCTGGTCTCACCTGGTCCAGTCTGGCCTCACCTGGTCCAGTCTGGCCTCACCTGGTCCAGTCTGACCTCACCTGGTCCAGTCTGACCTCACCTGGTCCAATCTGGTCTCACCTGGTCCAATCTGGTCTCACCTGGTCCAGTCTGACCTCACCTGGTCCAGTCTGGTCTCACCCGGTCCAGTCTGGTCTCACCCGGTCCAGTCTGGTCTCACCTGGTCCAGTCTGGCCTCACCTGGTCCAGTCTGGTCTCACCTGGTCCAGTCTGGTCTCACCTGATCCAGTCTGGTCTCACCTGGTCCAATCTGGTCTCACCTGGTCCAGTCTGGTCTCACCTGGTCCAGTCTGGTCTCACCTGGTCCAGTCTGGTCTCACCTGATCCAGTCTGGTCTCACCTGGTCCAGTCTGGCCTCACCTGGTCCAGTCTGACCTCACCTGGTCCAGTCTGATCTCACCTGGTCCAGTCTGACCTCACCTGGTCCAGTCTGGTCTCACCTGGTCCAGTCTGGTCTCACCTGGTCCAGTCTGGTCTCACCTGGTCCAGTCTGGTCTCACCTGGTCCAGTCTGGTCTCACCTGGTCCAGTCTGACCTCACCTGGTCCAATCTGGTCTCACCTGGTCCAGTCTGGTCTCACCTGGTCCAGTCTGGTCTCACCTGGTCCAGTCTGGTCTCACCTGGTCCAGTCTGGTCTCACCTGGTCCAGTCTGGTCTCACCTGGTCCAGTCTGGTCTCACCTGGTCCAGTCTGGTCTCACCTGGTCCAGTCTGGCCTCACCTGGTCCAGTCTGGTCTCACCTGGTCCAGTCTGGTCTCACCTGGTCCAGTCTGGTCTCACCTGGTCCAGTCTGGTCTCACCTGGTCCAGTCTGACCTCACCTGGTCCAGTCTGGTCTCACCTGGTCCAGTCTGGTCTCACCTGGTCCAGTCTGGTCTCACCTGGTCCAGTCTTAGGGGTATTTTGATAGATTTGAAGTGAGAGGTTTTTATCTCATTCTGACACTGGAGTGATGGGAAGCGACCTGCAGTGTTTACTGACTTAGGCACTTCATGCACTTATTGAAAAATATAATCTATTGATGAAAGTTATGAATAAATTGAATCTGGGTCAGGTCAGTTTTGGTCAAAGTTTCAAGGAGCCACTGCAGAGGGGCTGAAGAGCCACAGGTTACAGAGCTCTGATCTTGTGACTCCACCTTTAAAACGTGTAACGTTGGACTAGTGAAACTTCAATACGTGCTCTTTCAACCATGTTTATCTCAAAAAGTGTGTTTGCTTTTCAAACACATAAGGGCTAAATCAGGAAGACATCCCAGGATGGTTTACCTGACCTTATTAGGACAACCTCTGGATCTTTAGCCCACTTTCTCTGACGCACAAGAGCAAACAGCAAAGGAATTTAAAACAAAATTTATCAAGGCCATGTGTACAAAGTAAACAGGTTTCTTTTTTTAAATGCAATTCTATGACCATCATGAATAGATACATTCATACAGGTACAGTCTGAGTACATATACAACTATGTTTTACAGTTCCTACTGTAATTTAATACAAGATGCTAATCAAGCACACACAGATCTAGAATAGATAGGCAGACAGAACAGAGTCACAGGGTCACATGTCTGATGCTGGAAATCTAAATGTGATCAGTCATGTAAATAACAGCAGAACTCCAGGAACCGACCTGAAAAGCCATGTAAAGAACCAGAGACGTCCATTAAACACCCAGAGAACTCCATGTAAAGAACCAGAGACGTCCATTAAACACCCGGAGAACTCCATGTAAAGAACCAGAGACGTCCATTAAACACCCAGAGAACTCCATGTAAAGAACCAGAGACGTCCATTAAACACCCAGAGAACTCCATGTAAAGAACCAGAGACGTCCATTAAACACCCGGAGAACTCCATGTAAAGAACCAGAGACGTCCATTAAACACCCGGAGAACTCCATGTAAAGAACCAGAGACGTCCATTAAACACCCAGAGAACTCCATGTAAAGAACCAGAGACGTCCATTAAACACCCAGAGAACTCCATGTAAAGAACCAGAGACGTCCATTAAACACCCGGAGAACTCCATGTAAAGAACCAGAGACGTCCATTAAACACCCAGAGAACTCCGTGTAAAGAACCAGAGACGTCCATTAAACACCCAGAGAACTCCATGTAAAGAACCACAGTATTCCACGTTAATAACTACAGAACTCAAGGTAACACCATATGAATGTCCACAGAATTCCGGGTCAATAATCACAGAAACACCAGGTTAATTTCCATAATGTTTGTGTAATCCCAGAACAAAGTGGTGTGGCCAGTCTCTACTGTTAAAAACTTATTTTGTTGTAATTAGAGTTGTGTGTCTCAGTCAGAAGGAGAGCAGAGACACTGACTGAACTTCAACATTCATCAGCGGTCTGCGATCTCAGAAACAATAAACAAAATCAGGTCAAGTACTCACTCAAATGTTGACTCTGTGACGGTCGGACTGCAGGATCACACACCTGAAAAAAGACAAGTATACATGAATACATAAAAGAAAGATGAACTCTTACGTATGAGTATTTATTTCACTACTAGATGATGTGGATGAACCAGCTGAAACCTCTCAGTGAGAGGTTACAGCAGCCGTTTGTTCACACGTTGTTTACTTTAACAAAGTTGGCTTTAAAGTGCAGCTCTAACTCCTAAAGTGAAACACCAAGTTTTGACTGCAGGGGATAGAATTCAAAAATGATAATTGTGAGTGAAATTTCTATTTCGGGTGTTGTGAATGTCCTACATTCTGTTTAGATGCAGGTAAGGGTGGGGGTGGAGTGATTCTTGTCTCCAGGGCCCAGAGATGTGGATTCCTCTTGCTGAGGAAAGCTTTTGTTCTGATAAATTCAGTGTCAATTTCCCACATTGCCACACTGTGGCATATACTATGGGGAGCAGAAGTGGGAACACAGATGCTACATACGATTGGCATCACTCAATCTGACAGTTCTTTCTTTTCCTGTTCTTTAAGGGGAGGGGGGGGGCTATTTTTCTAAATCTGAACTTCCAAGTCAAGGAAGCAGGAAGGAATAGGAATTAATACACCTACACATCCCTTCTCCCTTTGGAAAGAAAAAGAATATTCTTTGTACTCTCATCATAATTACTGGTGGGCGCCAGTTTGGGATTGTTCTACTTTTCTACCCCTCCAAGTTGAAAACAATATTTTGAGGACACACAGCCGACAACTAGGTCTTTTCTCAACTTCACTTCCATTTCTTTTCACCGTCTTAATTTTAGGAAACAAACTCTGGTTTCCGCTCTCTATTTCCAGACAACAAGCATCTGTCCACAGACCGAAGAGGTGTCACCAAGTTCTGACAGAGGAGTCGTCTTGATGTCATTTAATGGCCTCTCACATTTAAGGAAATGTATTCAAAAAGCAGCACCAGTTACCATATTGTTTATGTTCAGCTCAAAACGTAACCTTTTTATTTTTGGTGTTGGACACAAAACACCAGTCTATAAATAAATAACGTAAAAATAGTTTCCTCTTCTGCATTACATTGAGTAAATGTCCTTTTAGGTTTAATGAATTTTAGTGTTTTGTTGTCCTAAGCTCACATTTGCACTTCATCATGTTTTGGTTACAGAGTACAGAGTTATTAGAAGGTAAAATCACCTAAATCTGCCAAAGAAGGAGTCCAAATAGTCCTCTCTCCAACCTTATTAACCATGCTAATCCATTTATTTGCTGACATATTTGCCGTTTCGTACTTCTCCTTTTGTATGAACCCAGCTGAAGTAAAGTTAACTTCACAGGGAACCATAGAAAACGGATGCTGAACTCTGAAAGCTTTGGCTCTTTAATAGGGCAGCAGGAGCTCAGTAAGCAGACGTAGGTCGTCTCACAACCAGAGGGTTGTTGGTTCGATCTTGTGGCACCTGGGGTCTGGCAGCTTCACCTCTCTCATCTGCCCCAGGGCTGCAGCTCACTGCCATCAGTGTGTGAATGTGTGTATGAGTGGGTGAATGACTCGTGCAAAGTGCCTTGGAGTCCCTGGACTTGATAAAGAACTAATTAAATACAGGTCATTCACCATTTAATGCTCTTACTCGGTTATTTCTGAGTGAAAACGGAGAAAAGAATCCGTCCAAATAAGCTCCGTTTATCTGATGCCAACACAACCAGTTTGTCATTGTGCCTTATGCAAAGTTAACTGAGAATGCAAGCACAACCTGAGGATTTACTGAACCACTTATTAACCCTGGGTAGATTTAGTGAGAGCTAATATTTCAAGTGCAAACAGACTTGAATTCCCCTTCCAAACAATGCCCATCCCTCACTGTCACATCCAGGAAACACTTACAAAAATTACTAAACACAAAAAAATTCAAGGCCTTTAAATCATCTGATCCACTGTTGTGATTATTTTCCATGAACTGAGGAAAAAAACGGATGCTTTTTTCTGAGTCATAAATTAAAAACTGTAAGAAAACGAGGTCATTATTTAAATATTCCAGCTTCATTGAGACTGAAGTGTGCTCATCAAAGGAATCATAACTGAAAATCTTCTAGAGTGTCACGACAGCGTTTCCACCACACTGCTGCTACAGAACGTTCAGTAGAGTGTAGAGATGAGGCTGAAGGAGCAGCTCAGCTCTGGTGGTCAGAGAGGTTTCCTGGCTCCAGATGTGGACTGAGCTAAGGTGGAGGGGACTTCAACGGAAAACAAGATGAAGATATGAATAAAACATTTACAATGATAACCTGTTCAATAAAAAGCTTGAAGGACGTTTAGAAGACATTTTTGACCAAACATGATATTAATCAAGTTAGTCTGATAACTGTTACAGTATGTTTATCCATAATAATAAGAAGAAGAAGAAGAAGAAGTCATTGTTTCTCTTGTGCAGCCATGACAAAATGAACACAAGTGTTGGTTTTTATAGAGTTTCTGCCTCAGTGTTTTTAGGTCTCATTATAAGATGTTTCTATGGTTACTGAAGCTGAATTACAGCCTCTCTTTCCTGTGTTTTAAAGGATATTTTTGATAATTACATTAAGTTAAAACAAACAATAAAGATGAGCCGTGCCGGTGGAGCTCTGATTCTACAGCTTTAGCTCTGACCCAACTCTAGGAGGCGGTCCTGACTTTCTGGACAACTTAAAGCCTTCATCCTAAATGCAGGGGAAACTGTGTGTGTCTTTATATGAATGCGTATGTATGTATATATGTGTGTGTATATAGAGAAACGTTTTACAGACACAACATCATGCACCACCACCTGGACTGGACTGACCGTTAGTTTGAAAATCAACAATAAAAACATTTGTTTATTCTTGTGTCAAACTAAAGATAATTTATTTGTAGAGTCATATATTGTGGTGACCAATGTCCTGTTATTTGTTGTCGTGTGCTGGGAGAAGGGAGCCATTCAGCAGAAAACAGGGTTAATAAAGACTGGCTCCACATTTAGAGAACAACTGGACAGTTCAGCAGGTAGCAGAGGAGAGAAAATGTTCAAACCTGAACTAGATTCTCAGTAACACCCACTAGAGTGCACACTCTGGGAGAGAGACGCACCTTCAGCCAGAGGCTGGTCCCCCCTGAGGTGAAGGACAGATCACTACAGGAACTCATTCCTGCCAGCAGCCGTCACATTGTTTAAAAAATACATTAAAAATGTCTGTTTTAACATGTCATACATGAATTTCCCACAAGAGATTAATAAAGTATCCATCCATCCATCCATCCATAGTAAGGGATTTTTGTCTAACTGGTCGAGTTAATGGAAAAAATAAAAAGTTCACACTACAGTTGTATATTAAATCATAAAAGCAGGGCACTAAACAGGACTTTAAGAAGAAGACACTAGAACATGTAACGGTGATTTCCTCATCCCAAAACATTCGTTGAACCAACAAAACACGTCACCGTCTAAGTAACTGGTCATGTGACCTTCAGCGCCAATTACAGCTTAATAACGACATCTCATGCTGTTCACGGATGAGAAATGTATTGTTTATAACCTTTCAATAGAGAGCCTATTCAAAGTATCCAACATCATCACAACATGTAATAGTAGCTTTATCAATAATCTCACTGAATCGCATCAAAGCTCAAAAATACCAGAAGAGAGGAAATACTGTGTCTGGTTCTAGAGCTGTTTTTAATTTATGAATTGATCAAAAATTTTACTACATTCAGTCACAATTTGCATGTAAATGTGTCACATCTGTTTCATGTGACTAAGAAATGAGTCAAAAGAGCCACAGCTGTAAAGGGACAGTCCTACCAGGAGCCATACAGTCATATTAATTTAGACATACTCAAGTCATTTACTACATATTCTGAACACGCTGAGCTTCTAACCTGGACAGCCTTTCAAACGTTTTTCTTTAATACTTAAATAAAATGAGGCAATTTCACTCAATGCCGAGTCCATTATGATAACTTAAGATAGTCTTTTTAGTCTCGTAGAGCAACGCAGAAAGACAATGAGCTAAATGCTCAAATTATCAAAGCCATTAAATGCTCTGATAAAGTAATTTGCTATCAAACACAGCTGATCATCCAAGAATATTAGACCATTACTGCAATTCTAAAGAAGCACAATCTGTCAAAGAAATGTAATTTAGGTTTTCAAAAGGCCTTTATTCATCAGGTTATGATGGATGGGATTGAAAGAGACTAAAATCATGTGTTCTTTCCTTTACACTTCACTTTGGTCTATTCTGCTGCTTTTATGGATAAAATGTAACTAAATGTCTAAAAAACTCCTTTTCTTTTCTTTTTTTTATAATAGCTGTCAAAACTCTTGTCTTAGAAATCTGCCAGACCTGACACTGGGCCAATTTCCCCATGCAGGCCTGTGGTTTCTAAGGCAGGCGAAAACTGCACACCTACCTGACTTAGAACAAACAACAGGATGTTCCTGCTGTAATTACCTTTGTGACTGAGCTCTGTGATAAACTTTTAGGAGCCTCTTCACAGAAAAAAAACGGAATGATCAAATTGGAGCAGGTTAGCGTTTCCTGAACAGCATAGGCCCATTTCATAGCCAACGGGTTTACAGAAACCTGCCTGAGGGCAGACGAGAACACAGGGAATACCGACGGGGAGAAAAGGCTCATCAACTGTATGTCTGACCTCCTGCTCAGTCAGGAAAGCTTTACCCTGGAATACAGCTGATTTAAAGAATAGATTCTTCCTGGAGAAATAACATGGTTCAAATTAAATCCATTTGTTAAATTTAACACGTCTCATTTTACTAGTTTGGTAAGAAGACCCTGATTATTAGACGGCCCACCCTTTCTAAAATATACCTAATGAAAAAAAGGCTTTATGAGACCCAAATCTCCGTCTTCTAAAAAAAACATACATATGTTAAAAGATCAGATCAGATTTCTTTTATTTAAAGTGTAGTAAAGTATACATTTAAATTTAAACATTTTCTGGCATACCATAAAAATAATCTGTCATGTCTGGATTTAGTAATGTTTGCCGTTAGCTTCAGGGTGACTGCGACCCTTTGAGAGTCTTTCTTTCTGGGCTCTCCGTCTCCTAACACACTCAGACACGTCGAGTTTCTTGGCTGATTGAGATTTGTTTGCTGACTCTGCTGAATTTTTCACCATTAGCTTAAAGCTGGGATCATAGCCAAGGTCACATTATCCTATGGCTATTATGCATACATGCCCAGGGGCCCATGCCCACTGGGGGCCAGCATGAGCATTTTACAAAAGAAGATGAAAACTTTTATCCAGCCCACCATGCAACTTCAAACTAATAAATACAATAACTGAAAACTTGGGGTGAAAAAATATCAACAACTAATCATGTTTCTGCAATGAAACAGACAGTAATTCAAATATCCAAGCCAGGAAAAAAGTCAGTGAACACAACATGAGAGGCCAAGCTTCAGGGGCAGGTCAAGGTGTCCATCATGGAGACTGAGAAGAAATCCAACGTGGTTTATTGTTGTTGTTGTTGTTAAATGCAAAGCTGTGAGTTTAGTTTGTTGGGTCTGACCCAGAGCCATGTTACAGGAGTTCAGACTAAACCAGGAGCTGAACGAAGGCCCCTCTGTGCCCAGACGTTATTATCCAGCTCAGTTAAGAACTTCTCCTCAGTTGCTGGTTCACTTCCAGACTTTTGAACCGCTCTGTTCAGGACGTTCACTCCCATCTTGAAGCTACTGCTGCATTTAGTCCCTGCGGCTGATTTTACCGTACTACTCGCTGTATGTGCACAGCTTTATTTAGGCTGCAAGCAAGTGTAGGTTTAACAGCACACATATGAAAGTCTGGACCTCAAATAATACACAAACGCATCGTTTCTGATGAGATTACAGGAAAAAATACTAGACTTATCCTCAGACCTAAACGGAATTTGTTGTTTTTCTGGAGACATTTTCCAGGGGATAACTGGGATGAAGCTGTAAGTAAGTAGGTGTATTTACTGAAAAGTCTGCTGTTCAGAACATAACTCACTGGGCTCTGACTGTTGGGAGAAAATGTGCAGATTTTCAGTCTGAATCATACTGACTTGCTGCATACAACACTCCTGCAGCAATATGTGGTCGGGTCACATGGAGATAATAATAATAATAATAATAATAATAATAATAATAATAATAATAATAATAATAACGCATTGGATTTATATAGCGCTTTTTCCACCACTCAAAGCGCTTAGATAGGAAGTAATTAAAAACAACTTGCAGCAGCAGTGTGACTAACATGCAACATTTCTTAGTTGAAATTCAGCCACAAAATGTCTCAATTATGTCTCAAACTGTTCACAATTTATCTTCCTTTTGCAATTTGGTAGCAAAGCCCTCCCAAAGTTGTCTCACATTTTTCACATTCTGACTCACAGAAACTGATCTGTGAAGTGTTTCAGAAGATCACGACAACTTAGCGCCCTATCTTAAAGCAAACCAGTTTTTAAAGCACGTCAAAAATTCAAAGCAAAAACCTGCAACTCACTAGAAAACTGAGAACACTCATGAACATTTTAAAAATTCATGATTGCTCCTTGCAAACTGCATCCAACTGTCACAGCCCAGTCAGAAACTGGTTTTAGCTGCAGACTAGTCACACCTACACAAGGCCTTAATGTTGGGAAGTATTTACATTTTCAGCAGATTTTACACTGAAATTCAGTTTCATCATCAGTCTAAAGTTTTTCTCATGTTCTCTTTTACAAATTTTGTTTATTTTTACAGTATTTATGCCTTTAAATAAATAAAAAATGTTAGTTTGTAGATTAAAGTCAAATATTTTTGGTACTGTTACTGCAGGACTGCAAAGTGATTTGACAGCATCAGACAGTTTCACTCATGATGGGAATCTCTAGTTCCTCCACATCCCAAAGGTTCTGGACTGGACTGAGATCTGGTGACAGTGGAGGTCACGGAGTCCAGAGAACGTGAACTCATCATCATGTTCTAGAAACCAGAGATGATCTGAGCTCTGAGACATGGAGCACCATCCTGCTGGACTCTTCTGGTCCAGTTCTGGTGATCCAGTCTCTTCTGGTCCAGTTCTGGTGATCCAGTCTGTTCTGGTCCAGTTCTGGTGATCCAGTCTGTTCTGGTCCAGTTCTGGTGATCCAGTCTGTTCTGGTCCAGTTCTGGTGATCCAGTCTCTTCTGGTCCAGTTCTGGTGATCCTGCCTCTCAGAGATGGTTACTGGTTCAAGTCCCAGTACATCAGCAGGTTCTGCCTGTCTGGTACCAACAACCATGTTCAACGTCTCTCATTTCTTCTCCGTTCTGAAGCTCAGGTTGAACTTCAGCAGGTCACCTTCACCACGTCTAGATGTGTAAATGCTGCCATGTGATTGTCTGGTGTACATGGTATTAGGTGTACCTAATAAAGTGACCAGTCAATGTATTTCAACTCTGTGCTACTTTCCAAAAACATTCAAAGAATGTGTTTACATACCACAAACACATGAAAACAATTCCAGGGGGAATTTTTTTCTTTTTGGGGGGGGGGTGCGGAGGGGATATTCCTCAACCCCACGTGAAAATTTTTGCATGTTTTCTGGAATTTTCCGGCCCTTTGTTCTCCACCTGGTCACAGGTTGCTGTCAGAGTGTCACCAGACCCCATTCACCTGCCCATCCAGTTTTACTGTCCCCTCTACTGTTATCATGAGGCTGCCCCGCCGTTGTTAGCCCTTTGTTTTGTGTGCTAGGGACTTTCCAGGCGGTCAGAAAATACCTGTATGCTTACTGCACACAGCAAGCCCTTATGCTGATCACAACACTCAACGTGTTTTGTTTTCATAGCTCTCACTCCACTCTGCTGGGTTTCCCCAGTGAACCGGTCCAAAGTCCAGACTAACAGTCTCAGACTTTGACTTGACTTCCTGATAAGAATGAGAGGTTGGTCCCATGATAAGATTCTCAGGAGGTAGAGTCATCGCTCACAGATGTTCACATCATTTAAATGTTGCCTGGTTTATTTCAGATTATTTGTTGATCATGTCAGCTGTTTGTATGACATTCTGCCTTTTTGTTGATCACATTAAAGGGATGTTTGAGTCGTTCTGAAGTGACAGTCTGTCCGTTAGTTATCTACAGTAAGTAATCCACTGATGACATCATTTAAAGTAGGTGATGTCTCTAGAAACAGGAAGTAGTTCTTTTGATTGGACCAATACTCATGTCTTGTCAGATCAGTAGAGACGCTGCTGTAGATCTGTGACACATTAGCCGCTAATTTTCATATATTTAACCCCCGGGGGGTCAAACACAATAAAACCAGAAAACTCCATAGGCCTAAAAATCAGGACAGTCCAAGGGTTAAAGCAACTCTTGCTAAAAAAAAAAAAAAAGTCAAACTGACGCTTTAGAACTTTGTATTAACCGTTTGTAAACCTCTACAGTTTAGCCTGAGACCGTTTTAGTTTAGTTCGGAGGAAATATGTCTGTATTACTATGATACTGAACAGCATACAGTAAACACCATGAACTAAACAAACCAAGGCCTAAGGCACAGGTCTGCAACACTCATGACTGAAGTTCATCCATCCATTTTCTGAAATGGTTCAGACAACTGGACTGCCAGTTTGTCACTGATCTGCAGCAGTGTGTCTCCTGATCTGACTAACCATGAATGTCTCTCCAGTCAGAGGACTGCTTCCTGTTTCTACAGACTTTAACATAATGATGCCAGGTGTGTTTGAGTGTCAGCTGTATGACTGGATACCCAGCTGTGGGTCATTCCACAGACACGGCTACAGCAGTATTTTCTGTCAGACCCCCTCTGACCCACTTTGAGTGATGTCACCAGTGGGTGTGGTTCTTACTGTAGATAAATAACTGATTGATTGCCCCATTAAGAATGACCCAAACCTCCTGCTGATGCATCATATCATGTCTCAGTACAGTCAGTGATTCTTTAATTATATTATCCTCAGTGTAGACAGCCATGTTGGCTCTCTAGCCAGCCCTCTGAAAATAAAATAAATTAGTTCAAACATGCAACTTGTACCTTGAAAATGTGTATGTGAACAAATGTTTCCCAATAAAATTAAATGGAATTAAAATCTGTCCCACCCCCAGAGTGTTCAACATGACTGGTATTATTAGCAAAATAGAGGCAGTACTACCATCTAATACCATTACTAGAAGAATTGTTTTACTCATGGATACAGATCAGTGAGAAATTAGCAGCTAATTTTCAGGTCTTTAAAACAACTCCTGCTCAAAAAGTCACACTTAAAAATTATAACACTATAATACCCAGTAGTAAACCCCTACAATTTATCATGGGACTGTTGGCTTACATCCAGTAGCTCAGTAATTCAGACATTGCTCAGTTAAAACAAACTCCATAAATGGTCACATTCAAACTAAATCAAGTCAAATTTCTAGTGAGTATTCGGACAGATGAGCTGTCGGATACACAGACTGGTTGGCTTACCTAAAGAACCCACATCAACTTTTAATTTCATTTTAGTTTTAGAATTCTATCAAACGTTTGACCTATTTATGAAACGTCAACCTGGTAAAGTTCATAAAACTGACAGTTTGTCTGATGTGACACTACAGCTCCTGTACCAGAAACACTAAACTGTTAAAAGTGAGTAAACTCCCACATTGGTCTTCTCTTTATTTAGGGGCCCACAAATGTAATAACACTAAAAATGTGTTTGCAATAATTCTAGTCATTAGCAGAAAAAAAAAGTGTAAAACCAAAATCTGCCTCAATAAAAGGTCCTCAGTTTCTATACTCCTTCTTTAAGTGATGCTTCTACAACAATTGGAATTTGGCCCAGTGAAAGGATTTAGGAGATTAGGGGATGTTTCTAATGCACTGAATCCAGCTGATATTAACACAAGTGACCTTAAACCTGACATGCAAATCCCCTCTGACCCTTAGATTTTACCCACAAGCTTTCAACCTAAAACAGCGAGCAGGGAGCTCAGATAACGACGAGTGGGATTCAGTGCAAAGGCTACGAGTCGATGCTGAGGGTGTCTGCATGCTGGGACTTTGAGTCCACACTAGAACACAAACACAATTACATTTTAAAAAACACATTCTGGGACGAGTCACCAAGACCCAGAACATGACTTTTACCCCGTTATGTTTTTATATTTGACATTAAAAAAATAGTGCAAACACATGCAAATATAGACAAAGTGACAAATCAACAACATGTAAAAGTCCCCGTGCAACACTATTGTTAAAGGAAATGCTTTAAAAATATGAGGGGCTAACTGCAAATGTGAAAAGGGATTCAAATATTTCTAAAAGTTCTACTAAATATCTAGTCTATTTTTATAGAGCCCTGACATTTGACTGGATGGGACCCCACCCTAATCTGAAGACAGACTGAAGGTTTTCAGTCATCCACTTGAATTAACTTCACTTCTCATCTCAGAAACTTTCCAAATCAAACCAAAGAAATCCTAGTTTTTATGGCATTATGTGAGCTAACTCACAGACAAATCATCCTCCCTCTCGTCCCTTCAGATGGTCATGAGTTCCTGTTGTTCTGGACCACGGAGAACCCTGACAAAAACTAAGCGAGGTGGAGCAGTCTTCATGAGAGCTAGCTTACATTAACCTCCTGAGACCCAGAAAATAAAAGTGGTGCAGTTAGGTTTTTTATTATTTGCATTAAAAAGATCTTTCATTTTGAAGAGGCGTTCTATCAACTCTGTCAAATTAGCTGCTAATTTTCAGGTATTTAAAACAATTCTTGCTCTAAAATGTCCCAGAAATGCATCAGAACCTGATCGTTAACCTCTACAATTTAGTATGAGAGTGTTTGTTTTGTTCCTGTCAGAGAACAACTTCCTGTTTGAAAAGACTCCGCTTACTTTGAGTTATGTCAAGACAGGTGTGGTTCTTACTGCAAAGAAATAACTGATAGAATGACCCAAATAGATGTTTTAGAGGGAAACTTGACAAGATTTATTTGTCTTGAACATCCTTTTATTACCATCTTGTATTTACATTAAGAATGAAAATCATTAAAACTGTTGCTGTTTGTTTCGGCCTGGCGTTTTGTAAATTTATTGTCACAATTTTCCACTCAGTACTTCTCAAATAGTGGGGCGTGTCCCCCTGGGGGGGCGTGGTGAGGTGTCAGGGAGGCAGGAGGACTCTTTAGGATTAGTGTCTATATTCATGCTCGGGCGGGTTTTTGTGTTGTGGCGGGTTTTTATGGACTTTGTGGCGGGTTTTTACGGATTTTGTGCTGGGGTTGAACGGTTGAACAGGGGTATTCAATTTCAAATATGAAAGGACCACATGGAGATCTGCTAACGGTCTCACAGTCCAGGAGTGGTGGGGTGGACGCTGCAGTCCGTCACAAGTCTGTGACTCAGAGGGAGGAGACGTGTCCTGCACCTGCAGCAGGGGTGGGGGGGGGTGAAGTGCATCTACGGGGGGAGTCTGACAGAAAATACCTGAGCTCCACTGCTGTAGCTGTATCTGTGGAATGACCCACTCTGATCACCTGGGTCATACACCTGACACTCAAACGCACCTGGCATCGTTACGTCAAAGAAACAATCACCTAGACTCACATTTCATTCCTTTTGAGTTTAATTCCAGTCTTTTCAGTTACTCCTGAACATTTTGACCTCCTAATGTAACGACGACTGGAGCTGTTTTATAGGCTGCCTGGTTAACAGAGCCTCTAAACGTTTAAGTATGCAGCACCACACTGCAACAGGTATGAACTAGATTCAAAGTGTGTGTTCCTGAAAAGAGAATCAACATGAAAGAATCACAATTCTGGAGTTAAATCAAAAGGTAAATCCTTTAACATCACTAAAATGGCCTCATGGGTAAAATGAATCTGTCCTGCCTGCGTTTGGCTTGAACAAGCTGCTGATCAGAGGAGTGGTAGCCTGAAGCACGGCAGCACCGCGGCCTGGTGTGAGTGAGGGGATGTGAAGACTGAGTCTCAGGTGTGGCGCTGCTGGAGCACACAGGGACTTCAGGCCAGCAGAATGATTTGGGTCAGTAGGTAATTGCATTCCTGGACCACAGGGGACTTTTTGGCAATTAATCCTGCCAACGAGCCATGTGAATTATGCACAGGAGACTGATATACACAGCTCTGTTAGTAAAGCTCTTTCAAAGAGTGATGGGGTAAAATTTCTGCTGCTGACATCACAGCGGCGGCAGCGGCAGCAGCGGCGGCAATAGATCCTGGGAAATGTTGATTTGTGTTCCGTCTGATGTGCTGTCAAATCTGAACTCCAGCTAGTCAATTAGGAACACATTTATTTTTATTTTGTCTTTTAAAACACCAGAACTGAAACATCAGATTTTACAAAAAGCGTCAAAATTATTCTAAATTTAATTACACAAAAACTAAAATACCTCACAAAAATAAACATTCAATTCAGGTCTCCCACAGCCGCTGAGATGTTTCGTGTTTATAAAGTATAAACACGCGTTCCTTTATTTGACCACGTGTCTGTATAAGAAACAGAAAAGCTTCCGTCTTTGATCATGCTGATGTGATTTATGTGTTGCCGTTCTAATGTGCAGGCACATCATTAATAGAGCTGTGTTTTGCCAACACTATGCTTCAGTAAACTGACAGCCTTCAGGGTCTGCATCTGTCACTCCGGGCCGAGCGAGTGGATCAGTCACTTTGTGAAAAAGTCTCATTAGCTGCATGTTTTTGTCTAATCTAAGATTAATCGTTACGTGGCATCTGAGCCTAAATGATAGGGGCGCAGAGAAAATGTCCCTCCACTGTGTGGAACTGGTCGCATTATGGTCCTTTGACTCTTTGACCAAGGACTTGTTTTTGTATTTTGTTCATCTGGGGCCGTAAGGTTTATATTCAGGGTTTTACCTTTGTTATATTGAAGGAGTTTAAAAACAGCAGAAATCTGTTCTAGCGTGATAACATTTACTTTTACGATACAGGGAACCTCAGCAATACTGTTCATTATCCATTTAGTCTTTGTGTGTGTAAACCATCACCATTACTGAATTTGATTTTGAGATGTGTGAACCCTATAGAATGGAGGTCTCCTCAAAGCCCACAGTCCTACATGTTTTAGAGGTTTCCCTGCTCCTGCACACCTGATTCAAATGAATGACCTGCTCAGCATGTCATCAAGTTCTGCAGAAGCCCGGTAATGACTTGTTCATCTAAACCAGGTGTGTTGGAGCAGGGAAACCTTTAAGACGTGTAGGACAGTGGGCCTTGAGGAGCAGGGTTGGGGACCTCTGCATGATATAAAAAATATTTTGTTGTTTTAGTCATTTCTTCCTCAGATAAGTTCAGTTCATACGCTATAAGCTATAAGGACTAAAGCGTGCACTAGCAGGTGTTGACCTGCCCGTTTTACAGATTACTGATGTTTACAGGTAACCAGTGTGACAGGTACTGGCCTCAACACAAAGCTTTGGTGAACCTTTTAAACAACTAACATAAATTTGACAAAACAAAAAGATTAGAACTTCTTCCATGATCACAGATTTCTCTGCTGAGCTAAAACATGAGACGATATTTGTTAGAAATTCTGAGAAAAACACCAGAAAGAATGTTTGACAGACGAATCTAATTAAGTAAAGTCATTACACAAGTTTCTAAACCAAAAGTAAATATTCACAATTTCAACCAAATATAGATCATTATTACTCCAGAAACTTGTGCAAAACTGCAGTTCACATAAACAGCTTTACTGAATGGATCTACTTTGCACTGAGGAACAGGATTATGGAAATCAAATTAAAGGCCGTCCTGAAGGAACGCATATCACTCATTTCCAGGGTTTGAACTGAGAGGTAGAGAAATGATGGAGTTAAAGTCCTACTCAGTAGCCAGGTAAACAAACGAGGTCTCCTAGCTATTTTACAGAAACACGTCTCGGTGAACTCACCCCTCCCGTCGGGTCAAATTCATACGCTGGCCTCCCGCCGACATTGGGACCACGGTTTGCAATGGTGACAAAGCAGAGTCTAACTCCAGCTGCAGAAATGTTCCCTCAGCTTTTCCACTTTTCACCTCCAAACGTTTTTAGTTTCCTGCTAGCTGAAAAGGTGCTTTTTCGGGGGGACTCTGGTATTTTTATCTTAGTATGGAATCACCCGCTGGCTCTCTGTCCTACTTCTACTTTCACTTTCACTTCCGGGATGTTCTGCCCCAAAATGTGTCCGGGCGGATTAATGCCAATCCAAGCAGTGAGGAAATGCAGCAGACAGACAGCTGGATTGTCCAATCCTATCATTCGGTCCGAACGATAGGATTGGCTGAAGTTTTTAGAGAACTGCTGGACAACCACTTTATTGATTTCTTTCGGGGTTTTTTTAAATCTCCACAATATATTTATGACTATACTATGTTGGAATGTTGTTAAGAGGCTTTAAAAAAATGTTAAAAGCTATTTTGTTTACCTGGCTACTGAGTATGCCTTTAAAAGTTGTTTTGGTCACATTTGTAGAATAATGTAATGTATCTCACATAACATTAGAAGTCTGAGTTAGTCTGTGGAGTGAACGGCTCTCAGCTCCTAACAGACCTAAGTTTAGCTGTAAAACTGACTGAGTTAGAGACCAGTCAGCTGTGGCGGCCATCTTGAATTGATTTGACCCATGAGTTGTAAATTTCATCTAATGACTACTTTAAGAGTTTTATTCAAATCAATCCAGTGGTTCATGTTATATTATGCCAAGTAATAGGTGGTCGACTCCAAACAGTTAAAGCCAAAATGTTATGCTAAGAAGTTGCGTAGGGTCTAGAGTTCATGGAATTTGTTTGTGGTGTCTCTCAACTCCTACAAGACCCAATTTTAGTTCATTGACTGTAAACCTGACCAGGTTGTGACAGCCATTTTAAATTGGGTTGAATCTAAAGCAAAGAAATGTGTGGAGCTCTAAGCCTGTTTGAGCTCCTACAACACCAAACTGTAGCTTGTCTCTGTATAAATGACTGAGTGGGTTGTGTTTGCTAATGTCAGCTGGTGGTAATCTGAAACTGGGTTGACTCCAGGAGGGCCTCACTCATTCATACTCACAATTCATCAGTCCAGTTTGACTGGTCAGAACCAGTTCATACCTGCTGCTGTTTGGGTCGGGTCAGAACCACCTGACTTTATTTCTCTCTGATTCGGGCCCATAAATCACTTCACTGATCAAATTAAATGAATATTTATGAAATCTCTGATTTTCAGGCTCTGATGGATTCGGTCAGATATTAACAGTTTAACGGACTCATCAGAGAATCAGGACTAAAAACTAAAAACACCTCTAGTTTCATTTAGTCTTCTGATGGATGAAACTATCCACGTATCTTAGTTTTCCCCTCTCTTTCTATTCCCGCTGTAGTTCAGGGACTGGGACTGGACTCAAGTTTCCAAACATAGTTTTCATATTTCTGCTGCTGAGATTCCTGAGAGCTAATAAAAAGTGTTCTGATGAAACAGTATGATCTTTTTTATTTGGTCAGACTCAGACTGCAGATCATTTGTTTAAATGCATGATAATTCATAATAATAGTATGATAATATAATCATTCTATTGAAATCTGTCCCAGAGTAAACCTTGTACTGTGGGTAAATAAAAGATCTGATCAGTGCTGTGTGCTGATTGGTTCTGATGATGATGGATCTGAGTGGACCATGATGACACATCTACAATGTTTCTTCCTGGAGATCGTTAAGAACAGAATCAGTGAACAGATTCAGATTTTCACTAACAGTTTAGCACAAACTAAGTCTCTGTTACCATGGTGATCTAGCCACAATAAAAGAGACCCTCCTTCAGAATGATGGAAACTCCGACTCTCCCCTCAACACAGTCAGCTAAAGAGGAAAGCCTGCTTCATAGTTCAGCCTCCAATTAGTCAGCTGTAGACGTACATCCAATGAGTTTTATTCAAATCTGGTCAATTGTTTGTGAGATATTTCCAAACACTAAAGAAAAACACAATACAGGCAAAAACATGAAATACACCATCAAGTTTCTGTCATATCTGTTAAAGTGGAGCAAGGTCAGCTGATGTAACCTGGCTTTACTTTGTTTTTCTAAGGAATTAAACACAAAACGTGACCACAAGGATCTGGCAGCAAGGAGAAATAAATACAGACTTGACAAAAATAAAAGCTTCCCTTTAAAATAGAAATTAACTTCTATAAAACAAGAACTGAGTCCTTCAGATAGAGCAACGAGTGTCCAGCAGTCCATCATGACATCACCATGAACACACGGATGGAAAGGAAATGATAAAGAAGCTGCTTCAAAGTGTCGGGGACTTTAAACAGAGGTAATGATTTACACTCAAATATACGTAATGACGGCTAACAGCATGCAGACAAATCAATACTTTAATGAGGGGTCCTGCCAACTAGGGCTGCACAATGTTGTGGCGATAACAGGATATTCAGTAGGCCCAGGGCTGTACAGTGCGACATATATGTCACACGTGCGATGAAAAAAACAGTCTGTGTGATAAACTATTTTTAGACGTAGCACTTGTGCGATCAGGGTTTCCTCTACATGTAATTGACTGTGGCGCACCTCCACACCTTCAGAATTAACTTTAAAAAAATATATACATCAATGTCAGGTCAGGTGACCTCAGCGGGTCTCCAACCGAATGCTAGGAGAACGCACGCGCCAGCCCAGAGCATCTTGCCTGGCAGCGCAACGCAGAATCTGCTGGCTCGGCCCCGTCCTCCGTCTTCATTTTGATCATCCGACCAGAGCCATTCTGCAGTTTGACCCGAGGGCCGCAGGCTGGTGACGACCATGACGTAAACCCCGCAACCGATGGTTCGACGACCTCCAACAATCCGTGGCGCAGCTGGCACAAGATCGCCAGCACTGGAAACATTGGTTCACCCAGTAGGCTCAACGCACTGGTGCGGCAGCGGGACGACACCCGACCCTCCGCAGGAGCCGTGATGATGATGATGATGAAACAAAGCATATGGAATATATATAGCCTATATTTGCGCATTGTATGGATTAAAGTTCTGCGTCATGTCGACTGGTGAGTTTAGCGACGGAGTTCCATCAGTTCTGCCAATCCTATCATGTCAGCTGTTCAGAAAAAACTCTTTGTGACTCTGAAAGTCTCCTTGTGCTTTAATCACAGAGAGAGGAACTAATAAATCTGAATGGGTCACACTGATGTCTGTTAACGAGTCCACGGTCCGAGTCAGGGGGAGACGAGGCTTCACACCGGAGTCTGACCCCGCTAAACGCAGCTCAGCCCCAGGGGCAGGGTCCGAAATTAACAGTCGCCACTCGCCAAATGCGACCAAATTGCTCCACTTGGCGAGTAAAATTTGGAGCGTCATCCGCCACATGGCGAGTACATTTTTGCACCAAACTAGTTCTGTTTATCAGTCCTCTTCGATGGATTTCTGTGACGCTCCTCTCATGCCTGCACACGACGTACGTGAAACGTGACAGTCGCACCCGGCGTTTCCACCTATCTATTCACTGTTCATCAAGGCAGCAGCAGTTAGCTTCGTGCTAAAGCTAGCAACGATATGTGGCGGTTTAGAGCTGGAGTCAGCCAGTCTTCAAAAAGAAAAGTAATGGAACTATAAGAGAAACCACCAGGACCAGTGGCAACCAGAAGATTTAATGAAAAGTGGCGAACTGGAGGTGGCGGTGGAGATAATGTTCACGCTGGCTACAGGGCAACAGGTGTTGTGCAGAAGTCTGTTCCCCTGAATTTTTCTGTTCCCCCATGTCGAACCGCGAGCTTCACAGCACTTCTAAAAGATTTCTACAACACGTAGTCGTGTCAGAGTTGATACTTTATTTAGTTCCTAGTAAATAAATTAATACATATTTAAAATTGAAATTTTTTCTTTTTTTGTTTTGTTTTAAACACTGACAGAATCGCTGAGCGTTTTATCCGCTTCCTACACAGGTGAACATAGTATTTCAGGGGAGCAGATTTTAGCACAACACCGGAATCTGCGCAGATGAGAAGCTCCGTTTTCCTCCAGTACGCTAAAAGACCCAAGAGTACCCAGCTGCATCAAAATGGCGCACGGAGCTCCATGACGTCGCATGAACCTCCATGACGTCAATTACCGGAAGTGGGGGTTTTTTACCCGGAAGTCACGTGACTTAGAGTCACGCCGCCTTCTTTTTAGAAAATTCTTTATTTAAAGTTACGAAAAACTTATTCAAAGATATTCTAAAACAGAGAAAGAGCTTTGAATACAAGTAAATGTATTTATGTGCGTTCAAACTGCATCAAATTCCCGGAAGTTACATCACTGACAGCACAATTCATGTGACTTAAAGTCACGCCTTGTCTTTCTTACAAAATAATTTGACAGTTGCAGAAAACGTATCCAAACATGTTCCAAAAACTAGGAAAGAGCTGTGTGATGTTTTTCTGCATTCAAGCTAGATCAAATATATACTTACCATACAGTAGAAAAACCAATCACGTAATTTTTATTGCTAATACAGCAATACGTACATTTGTAAATTTTATGTATAGTTTTTTTTTTTTGTAAACTCACTTCCTAATTATTTTATTGCAGGACCCACCATAGCCTACTGTTTATGTTTCTGTAACTTTTTGTACAGGTGTTGCTCATAAAATTCTATTCAAAAAGTGAAATTTTGTATATTATGTTTTATGTATTTTTATTTACCTTTACTCTTTTTATCTTCAATTTTTATGTATTTTATCCACCATGACATGGCACCTCAAACCATCACTGACTGTGGAAACATCACACAGGACCTCAAGCAACGTGGACTCTGTGACTCTCCTCTCTTCCTCCAGAGTGTGGGACCTTGATTTCCAAAGTAAATGCAAAATTTAATTTTATCAGAGAACACAACTTTGGATCACTCAGCAGCAGTCCAGTCCTTCTTGTCCTTATAAGAATCATACTAGCAATATTGATAATCCAAAAAAGGGTTTTAAATAAAGGCATACACAAGAAGACCGATGGTTTGAGAGATGAGTTAAAGAAGCCATCTATGTCAAATGTGAAAAAACAACTTTAAACAGAGGACTCAGATTTAATCTTTCCAGCACCCATCAGTCTGCTCTGAACTTAATTCCCAGACAATTCACGCCTTCCATCTAATCAATACAACTCGACAGGTCTCCAGTTGAATACAGTGGAGCGAACACCTTCTCAGGAGGCAGGAAGGTGTGTCACAGACAGAGGAAGATGAGCACAGTTTATAAGATTCTCTCTCTGCTACAGACAGAATTGACAAAGTTACTCGGATGAGCAGCGAAACGGAAAGAAAGAAGAAGGAACCAAATAAGTCCAGTTGCCTTTATTTAAAACCCTTTTTGGGATTATCATGACCTGGATGACTGAGAACCTTCACCAGCAAATATTGATAATATGACAAGAAATCTTTTTGGCAATAAACTTTATTAATCCACATTAAAAAACACAGTATCACATTGTACACCTCAGATTTACACTTCTCCCCTGGACATCATGACTTCGGCTCGAAGCCTCGTTAGTCCTTCCTCCTGGAGGATGGTAATCAGGATCTGCAAAACATCGTAAAAGATCCAATCACGCCTTTTTTTTTGGCAACAAAGAATGCACTGGTTTGTTTTGTACCATTTCAAAAGAATATTGACCACAAAGACCAAATCAAATCTTCCCTCTGGGAGCATCACATCAAAGACGAAGTCTAAGTGAGCATCTCCCCCTTTTTGATCCTGGCTCCCAAACCCGTCACCTCTTCAATGCTCTTAAGTAGCTCAAGGATCTGATGAAATAGGAATAAACATTTTAAATAACCACACAAACATATATTATTATGTCCTTTCACAAAAAGGACAATGGAAGTGGCTGGTATCTCTACAGGTCAAATTGCACCTGCAGATTAAGGTTTCTGTAAACAAAAAATTATTTATGTTAAAAATTTGCAATATTGGGACGTTTGGAAAAAAATAAAAACTAATACAAAAATATGAAAGACTTACACCAACACAATAACACAAAACGAATAAGTTGTGGATACATGTTCAACTATAAGATCTGATCAGACACTTTTCACCAACATACCCTGGAAATGCACTGCGTTCTCTGTGTGGTTCATCAGTGCCTCTGATCACATCATCACTTGATGTGAAGAAACTGGGGCAGAGAGGACACCCAAACCCAGACAACAGCAGTTTTCTCTGGAGGAAGGCAGCCTCTTTTACAATCGAGATATGCATCTGCAAAACATGACAAGATCAGTAAATATTGGTATGTAATAAAATCTGATAGGTTGTACATTGATAATGTTTTACCTATAAGTAAAATACAGTAGGGCAAAATACAGCTGTCTCCAGTATCCACAGAACTAAAATGTCTTAAACCATTTTAATTTAATCCATTAATGACATAGAATGCTAAACCATTTTAATTTCTGGTAAACTATGTTGTCTAAGGGCTAGCTTCAGCTGTAGTATTACATTCCTATACATCCCATAAAGCATTAAAAATATATTGTTCACATGATTGCTCATTGTTAAGAAAAACTTTGCACCTCATATATGTTAGAATACAAACAACAGGAAGATAGAGTTGTTAAAGAAAAACAAGTTTTATTTGACAACTGAATCAGTTAAAACAATATCTGACTAAGATATAGCTACTAAAGCTTAATCAATGCTTCTTGTACTTCCTGAACTCCTTTCTCATTGAGAGTTCTCCATAAGATTAAAACGAGGAAGCCCAACGGAACTTGAAATGTTTTGATAAATAAAAGATGAGTAGTTGGTAAGGTTTTATTTCATTAAAATGTATACTTTGTACTGGCGTGAATAACTTCTGTTTCTGGCAATTTATTTGTATTTGCATTTTAAACTTATTTAAATATCCCCGTGTCTGTTAGTTATAATCTGACTTGACCTATAAAGTTTGAAAAGCATTACGAAAAATAACCCTTTGTTTGTGATTAAAAGGAAACATTCAAAAGTCCGGGTTAGCTTACTTTTGAATCATTCAGAGAGAAAAACTCTGCGGAGAAACGAGAAAAAGAAACTCCATTTACCTCTACTCATATGCTACGATTATAAAATCCATCTTTAAAAAGATATAACTTATATATAAGCTACTTACGTTCATTTTGTCTCCACAGCAAAGATTTCGGATAGAAAAATTTTCGGGCGCGCTTTATTGGCTACTACGGTCACGGGACTTCCGGGTCACGGGACTTCCGGGTCAAACGATCACTTCCGGTAATTGACGTCATGGAGGTTCATGCGACGTCATGGAGCTCCGTGCGCCATTTTGATGCAGCTGGGTGCCTCTCAAAAGACCCGTAACAACTCACTGGTCCTAGGAAATAAGACGATGAAGGGACTCCAAATGAGGCTGTAAGACTGTCAGAAGCAGGAAGGCAGATTTTATGGAGAGAAAACAAGGAGTCTGACTAGATTTCATTAAGAGAGTTCATTAAAAACATTTCTAAAAAAATAAAATAAAAAATCAGAGATGAGTAAAAAGTAGTTTTTATTAATGACTATTTAATTAAGTTGTCATTCCTTTCTGTTTGGATCTAACATAATATAATATTATAGAATAACGTGTTTTGGGTAGATCTAAATCATTTAGAATTTTGGCCGGTAAAAAATATGTTTGGCCGGTAGATTTTATCATCTACCGGCCAACTTGGCCGGTGACTCAAAAATTTAATTTCGGACCCTGCCCAGGGGCGTATCTAGAACTTTTTTCTTGGGGGGTCCAGGCAGGGGCAAAGACTGAAGAAAGGGTGGAACACTAAAAGGTCATATTTAAATGCTCTGCAGTCTTGAATTGCAATGGACAGCAGACCAAAGTTTTAATAACTTATTTATTTACTGAAGTAAAACACATGGATCTGTTTAGTAGAACTATGCAGCAGATTCAGAATCAGTAGGAGACAAATGAACATTTTAAAACATCACAGGCTCACTGTACACCATCAAAAACAGTCTGCCTGTCAATGTGCTTTCAACATCAAAATTACTATAAAGTAAAATTATAACAGTTTTTGTATTTTACTAACAACACATCAAAGATTATGACAGCTGAAAACATTTTTTTGTGTGTGTGTGTGTGTGTGTGTGTGTGTGGTTTTTTTTTTTAGCAAAGTGTTCCACAAAACTATATGAACAAACTGATTGACAGCTCTGTTGGGCGTGGCCAGGCAGGGTGGCCAATCAGATTTTAAAGGTGGCCAGTGACACCCCCCTGTGGCCCCGCCCCTGCCAGTACTGTATTGAAACACCGAAAAAGATCAAATCAGATAACTCAACAACCACACATAACTATAAAATATATTCATACAAACTAATATAATAATTCTACATGGCTTTTTCTAAAACTCATACAGTACACACTACAGTGAACACTATTTGCACACATTTCTCAACACACTCACACTTTGAACAAATCTACACTAATTTGAATGAATTATTGTTCTTTTTGAAATTACACTGACATATAAACACGTTTGAAGATATTTCTTGTTATTGTGTTTTCATCATAAGCACTTTGTCAGTGTGTTAAAAACGATAAGTACTAATGTTGGCTTTTAGATATTGTAGCTGAATTTTTATGCTGGTGCTACAACTTTTTGTTCTGTGCTACAAAACCTGCAACCTTTGTAGCACCGGTGCTATGAGCTAAAAAAGTTAACGTACAGCCCTGCCATCGCAAAAGATGTCAAAAACGGTGATAAATGCAAATGTTTCCATACATCAACTCTTTATAAGCTAATGTGCTGTGTTATTTACAAGGAGGTATTTGACTGATCAATTGTAAGCCTTCCCATATGTGGTCAGTCAGATGGATCCGTTGACGTCAGACTCCCGCCCCTACCCGTTTGATGGTACCTGAGTTAGCGTAGCTTAGCTTAGCACTGCAATGGCTGAGAACAAAACAAGTGAGGAAAATGTCGGTGACGACCTCATGGTTAAAAAAATCATGCCTCATTTAGAGATACTTTGGTTACTAGGGAGATGAAGTTCAACAAACATTCTCTGAAAGACAATGCACGGGCTATCTTTTATCCCATGGATACCACGGGTTTCCCGACCCGCGGGTTGGGTCAGGTCAATACATTTTTACTTCAGTGCAGGGCGGTTTGGGATGGGTTCATCAAATCAGGGGTTGCACTAATGAAAAATTTTCCGTCCATCCATTTATATGTATCTATTTGTGTGCAAGTGTGTAGGACCACACTGTTACATAGTGTGAAAATGACAGCGAACCGCTGCAGCTATACTGTAATGACAGGCTGAGAGATGTCCGTTCCTCGCTCCGTGACCACTGTAGATACGACACCTGGAGCCTCATTTATTAAACTTGCTCATGCAAAAGACGGGTCTGAATGTTGCGTAAGACACTTTCTCTGCAAACTTTGGGATTTATAAAAGAAAATGTGACAGAAAAATGTGGTAAATTGATGTAAACTTTGAACCTTGCATAAGCATATTTTGGAGACGTCAGACTAAATAAAAGTGCATTCAGTCAGAAATGAAAGTGCAGAATTGTACCTTTTGACATCACTGGGGTGGTACCCTCAAAAGTACAATTTTGTACCGTTAACTGGGGGGTTGTATGCTAAAGGGTACAAAAATGTACCCTAAGGTACAGGTTTGACTAGTAAAAGGTACAAACTACAAGGGTAAAAATTTGTACCCCCAGTTAAGGTACAAAATGGTACCCTCAAAAGGTCCCCTTATAGGGGACAAATATGTATCCTAAGGACTACAAGTATGTACCCTATAGTTAAAAGGTACAAAATGGTACTTTTGAGGGTACCACCCCAGTGACAGCAAAAGGTACAATTCTGTACTTTCATTTCTGACAGTGTATAACGTGTTTTTAATGAGGCGGGCGGGTTGTAAAAATAGACACAGTGATGCGGGGAGGTTTGGTGTGGGTCAGAAGTTTCAAAATGTGCCGGACCCACGGGTCAATAAAAAACCTAACCCACAGGTATATGAGCAGTGTGTGTGTGTGTGTGCTTGCTTGCATGTGTGAGTGTTTGCAAGAATTATGAGTTATGAAAATGGATTACACGAGGAGTGATATGTTTACTCTAAAACAGGTTTGTTCATTAACTGCATGTGTTATTGTCATTGTGATATTGAGCTCTGTTATCTAATATTATGCAGCCCTAGTGCCATTGCTTTAAATCTACTGAAAAGTGGAATGAAAATCTAGACGCAATGATCTACACAAACATATACACATACAATATTTCAAAAGGTAATAAACATCCATTTCCATCATTTAATGAAATGAAGGAAACCAGAGTTGGATAACACATTTTACACAACCTCAGAGTTTGGTCTGTAGCCTGAAAGTCTGACTGACCGCTGTTCAGATGGCATCATTAATCGTACGGTAAACAAGAGTTTAACACACAAAGTAATCAAACCCTAAAGTCATTCTCCTTATTAAGAAAGATAATCTCCACTTCAGCCCCAGCCCTGCTGACCCTCGCTGTAATTTCTCTTGTTAATCAGGCTTTAATTTATTGATGAGATTCATTTGGAGCTCGACTTGAAAACACACAATCTCCTCCAATCTGCCCATGCTGAAATTAAGGACACGGAGTAGAGAGTGAGCAGATTAGGTCTGTTTAAAAGAAACCACGATCAGTGTTCATCCCCGCTTCTTAAACCAGAGCCAGCTCCATTAAACAAGTGTTGGTAAAACCTGCATAGAAAACCAATGACTTATCTAATCTGGAGGGTGAAGTTAAATACTTATCTAGCACATTTCACTCTCATAAATCTAGAGTTCAAATACTTCATAAAACCAGCTACAAACAAAACGTCTTCTACTCAAACATTATGAGAAATATGGATTCTAACACGTTACATAAAGACTGACATCAACTTCACATCAACTGCATCTGTCACTGTTTGCTCTACAAAATGCCTACAAGTGACAAAACACTCAAATGTACTGATGCAGTAACACAAATAGAGCGGCTGGATCAAGTTAAAGATCTGAACAGCAACCAACTCTTTATAATACAAACCTCCATTAGAACTTAGAAAGGTCTTTAACAACTAAACAGACACTCAGATCAGTACGCCTTCACTTTACTGACATCAGGACCAGAATTCAACAGTTTAACCAGTTAATATCAAGAGAAAAACAGCAAAGATTTTATGTTTTTTCTTCACTTTTTATTCATTCAGAACAGTCATTCAATCAGTCCCAACACGTTTATAAAGCTCCAGTACAAAACACAAGTCAATAACATTAGATTAATTTAAAAATCCCAATGAGTCAAATTGTGTCTTTAACACGCAGCATACTGTGAGGGTGACAGTAGAGAGAAAACCTCCCTTTGAACAGGAAAACCTGCAGGAGATTTGAGTCAGACTGACTAAAAACTACATACCCACAGCAGCACAGACTCCTAAGGGTTAAGAAAACCTGCTCTAAAAAAATAAACAAAAACAAAAAAATAATATTCATAACGTCTGTTCTTTCCATTGCTGCAAGCCCAGGGCCCTCATGATACATAAACCTTCAGAAAATACCCCCCTGAGCTTGGATTTCTGGTGCATCAACTTTTTTCTGAAAACTTAACGGATTTTGATTCGTGCTGCTAAGTAAATCCAGAGAGTCAAATGGAGTTGTTGAGGAAGTTTCTGTTTCCTGAGGTGAGATGGAGAAGCACCTGGGATACGTGAGGCAGGAACCTTAATCTAATCCTGTGGTTTACTGTAGATGTCTGTGACCTGTCATCATCCGTCGCTGAGGGCAATTCACCTGAATGTTTTTTCTAATAAATATTAAATCACCCGTTGTGACTTCTCTACCAAAGAGACACCAATCACCACTCTAACAACACTGTGATGAAACAAACCTTTCTGTCACTTTAAAAGATATTCAGTCCATTCAGACATCACTCAAGGTGGAGGGAGTCTCTAGAAAGAATAAGAAGCCCTCTGACTGCAGCAATACTCAGGGATAGTCAAATCAGGAGAGACACTGCTGTTACCTGTTACTACCTGTTAGTTAACCTCTACAGTTAGAACTCTATATTACCTGTTAGTTAACCTTTACAGTTAGAACTCTATATTACCTGTTAGCTAACCTCAGTAGAACTGGATTCCTTGCGGTCAGAGTGCTTTACAGTCAGACCTAATTCTCTATTTAAGCAAGGAGCAGAGAGGAAAAAAGCCAAGGTGGAGCATCAGCTCTAAATGTCCAGACTTAGTTATTCTAGACAGGTTCTGTTTCCAGCATAAAGGACTCACCTGTCTTCAGACTGATTCAGTGGTAAAGAAATATTTACACTGGAAAGACAGAAAGTTTTGGATTAATGGACCAGCTGTTGTATTCAGGAAGACTAAACATGGAGTTTTCAGTGAATTCTCTCAAATACCTCTCTGTACCTGCATAAACAGTTTAACAGAGCTGCAGACCTGATGACTGGTAGCTTTTCTATAAAGAGTTCTGGAAAGAGTTTAGCTGAATAATAGTTTAATTGGTCTTTAGCAGCACCTGGACATATACGGGTACACAGAGCGCAGCAGAGGAGGGATCGTTTCTGTTCCTGTTATAACAGGTGAGGATGGAAGCAGCTGGTTGTATATTGACATCAGAGTACTCCAGGAATCGATGGATTATTAAACAAAATATTCAATGCCTACATTAGTCGATAGTTGCAGCCCTACATTAGAGCCAGGAGGGACTCGGACATGTCGATGTACGGCTTTCAGACAGCGAGGACGTTTGCAAAAACAGAATTCTTCAGTAAAACGAGCAGCTCTAGAGATCTACAGGAAAACATGTTTGGCTATCTGACAAAAATGTGTTTAATCTGGGCAGATCTTTGACTTTTTCTCCTCCTCCTCTAACCTCACACCTCTGACAATTAGAAGCACACAAACTCCACTCTGTGAGTAAAATAAAAATCCTACTGAAGCACTGAGAGAGCCTTCAGAAAGAAAAAATATATATGGATTTAAGGGTGAGTCTGTGAAACAATCCCAACCACTGACTGCCTTTTCCACACTTGCAGATGTGCACAGGAACAATTTGTGTGGCAACAAATGCACAAAACTAGCAGTGACACCTCCATGACACTGCTCAAACTTTGGATCAAACAGCAACAAATAATGAAACAGCTGCAAAGCCCCAGAATAAAACCTAACCTGTAAAAAACAAGTCAAGCATTTCAGCATCTTCTAACTCATCCTTTAAACTGAACACAAACGATACTTACACTTTCCCCTCAGATCACTGAAGCACAGAGAGCTTTACTAAATGGAAGTCACTTGGAAGACTCCTCTCAAGCCTTGAAAGTCTTGTGCAGCTGAAATGACTCACATCCCCTCTTCCAACCTCTGTCAACCATCATGAGGAGGTAAACATTTCCAAATATGGAGAAAAAATGAAGACAGTATTGAGGGCAATATCAGTTTGGTTTGCTTTTAGCTTGGAATGCCAAACTGTGAGCCAGAGTCACTCGGCAGAGTCAGTTCTGTGGTGCATACCTCTCACTTGGAATAATAATGATGATTGCAGACAGAACTTTTCACAGTTGTTTTGAGTTCAGTCTGACCTAAGATGGGTAACATGAGCCTCAAATATCAAGACCAACTGGTAAACACACAGAGTGCATTCTGTAGAGGGGACCACACCCACTGGTGACATCACTCAAAGAGGGTGGAGTCTCTAGAAACAGGATGTAGTCCTCTGACTGGAGCCGTACTTGTGGCTGGTCCGATCAGGAGAGACGCTGCTGCTGACAAATGCTGCCTGACCAAATTACAAAATAAATAAAGTGGAGGCATCGTATAAACCAGGTGACATCACGCTGATCAGGTGTTTCACCGAAACAGATACTAGATCATCATCAGCTCCACGTCTCTTATAAACAACTGGTGTGTTTATGATCTAAACTGGATCCCCTGCAGTCAGACCAGCGCTCTCTGATTGAGAAAGGAGGAGAGAGAGGTTAGGCACCGTGGGACTGGCCCTCTGCTCCTCAGGGATGGGTCAATGCAGAGAACCAATCCCACTAATTGTAGAGGTTTATACGTATGTGGACACCAACCACCTCCCTTTTCCCTAACTTGTCAGCAATCTGCAGCTGTGTCTCTCCCGAACTGGCGAGCCATGAGTACTACTACTCCAGTAAGAGGACTACTTCCTGTTTCTAGACTGTTTATTTGGAGTGATGTCACTGGTAGGTGTGGTCCTTACTGTAGAGCGACCCAAACATCCCTTTAAACAGACCTCGTCAGGCCACGATTGGCAGGTAGAGTTGGCTGATTTCCTATGAGAAGCCATATTACTACACAGATTGTCTTCAAGTGACTAAGAAGATGTAATTAAAGTCTGATTACTCCCATGAGTGTCATAGGTCAAAGGCTTAACAGCTGCTCAGGGAGAAAATTAGAACGTCCTTCCTGGACTGAGACGAACAGAGGAGCGACTTGGCCTGAGAGTCCTCGTTTCCTGAAACAGCTCGACCTACTTCATCTACGTCCCTCAGGACAGGAATGTGTTCGAGGCTTAATGCTCACACTTTGCTGGGAACCACTTCCATTGACTTTATCTAGAGGCGTTTTCATTCAAGGCGTTGGGAAGCCTTTATAAAGATGCATGAAGAGGACAGAAACATTGTTTGTAGAAGTCCTGACTAAAATGTAACAGCTGTTTTAAGACGTGTATTGTTCATTCAACACAAACACTCGAGAAAACATTTAGAGAAAGGACAATTTCAGGCACCATCTTTTAATGGAAACCCAAACCTAAAAAGACTGTGTGCATTGCATGTTTGGAACTGAATGATTGGACACAAACTGAGACAGTTTATTTATATAATCTTATAATACTTCAGACTTTGATCTATGTAGGTTTTCTTCTCAGTCCAACCCTAAATGCTCAGCTTCTTCCTACAGCTCCTTTTAAATCCATTATTCTATCAACTAATTATCCACTGATCGATCCATCTAAACTATTGATTTTGTTCCAAAACTCTAAATTAACTATTTGACCTTAGTTTATGTTACTTTTAACAACTAACTTTGGGATTTATTGTTCATAAAATAAAATGTTGCATATTAATGTTTAAAATATAACTAAACTGCCAACTCCAGTGTGATTTAAAAAAAAACTAAATAAAAGTTTAAAATAAAAAAACTGAATGTTCAGCATGTTGTGAATGTCTTCTGATCTACTGTTGGACCTAATAATAATAATAATAATAATAATAATAATATTTAGAAACAGACTAATTTCAGTCAGAGTGTATTATATGCATTATAAATGAATTTGTTTGATTGAAAATGTATTTATTAACTAAGATATTTACATGGGCAACAGGATTAAATCTGTTTATTACAGGATAAAGTTAAATCAATAAGTGAAGCTTCATTAAACACATGCAGGCAGAGGTCACTCATCAAATGTGGCCCCAGATTCTGGTCTAAAAGTTTCCTCAAACATTTATTCTCTGCAGTGGATCCGTGACTATTAGACCAGAGCCTTCAGCACAACAAACAGTGAGGTCACACCATCTGCGATTCGCCTAAAAAAAAACCTGCTGCGCCTCTACACGCCTCTTTATGTCTGCCCATGTAACACGCGGTGGTGAATTCACGGTGCATTCAAGTGCAACACGTAAACTCAATAATCCGCACTGAAAAAAGCAGCCACTCAGACGAGAAGACGATCTTGAAGTCCCTGATTTTAGCAGTTCTTTGTGACGTGACCGGATTCAGAGAGTGTGTGTAGTGATGGACGAATAGAGCTTGACCTCTGTTGACCCCGGTAGCAGGGTCAGATGCACCACCCACAACGAGTTTGATCTAAAAACCTGCTTCTTTTTTACCAAACTACACAAGCTGCATATCCACTGAACAGGAAGAAAATCAGCTAAAAGACTAAAACAACAGTTACTGCCCGAGTTCCTGTTCAGATGCTCGTCCAGCTTTAGTGAGACAAACAAACCTCACAGAGTGAACCAAGTCCTCCTAGACCTCCGACTCCTTCAGCCTTTTACACATTTATAACTTGGCCAGTTATGGACTTCAATTTATCCACCATGATCAATTTGAAACTGAAACTAAGAGAGAAACCAACAACCAGAGCGGAATTAGACTACTGTGTGGAGGAAAGCTGTTGATTTCAAATTAAATCTAAATCTGTAAAACTTCTTATGCCGATTATGATTATGACCAGTATCTGCAGCAGCCCTACTTTGGCTGTGAGCATAAATACTTTCAGGACAAGCCTATAGTACAAGAAATAATTAACAACACATGCTTGTATTTGCCTCTTCATTAGTATGACTGAACGAGGTGCAGGTCTGAGTCATGTAGAGAGCGATACGTAAACCACTGTCTGGTCTGTTCTAGTACAGAGACCCAGGAGTCTAATCTTTATGAGCACAAACGCAGCAGCAGAACGTGTCACTCCTCTAATCTTTCTCCCCTTATTTCCTGTCTGAATGAAGGGGAAATCCCACGCAAATTAAAAATAGATTGGTTCAGTTTGCAAACTGAAATTATTCTGCTGCAGAACAGATAGTCGTGTTTATTTCACAAGTTCTCTCAAAACATGATGCTACGTCTGCCCCATAACCAGACTGACATTCAGCTGCTGCTTAAAGCAACTTCTTATGACTCCAACTTTCAAAACACTTTAACCTGATATAAAGGTGCAGCAGCAAAATGATAAGATCAATAATAAAGTGTAGTGGAGAGGAGAGGAGAGGTGCATGCTGAAAGCCAATGATTAGAACATTTTTACGTCTGGGCCAAGCTTACCACGTTACAGCAAAAACAGGGGCTTTTAAAATCTTACAAGGTTCTACCAAACATGAGAGAGAGGACAAAAAAAAAAAAGCACTATAAAAGGAGAACGGTCTCCTCTTACCTTTCTCCCGTTTGGATGTCAGGGGTTTCTGGAAGCCAGCTGAAGTCCTTTGCAGCGTGTTGAAATCTGTTGACGCTGAGAAATAAAGACAACTCTGTGTTACTCAAATCGATTACCTAACTCTTATTGTGCTGTGCTGGACCACGCCAGCATAGTAAACAGACACCGTCATCTGGGAGGCATTATTTCCCTGTGATTGGGTCATTCATCAGTGGAAAGATGGGACCCGGCCCGGCTCAAAGAAATTCCACCTATGAGCCACAGCACAAGCTGTCCATTTGTATTCCAGCCTGACAGGGAACTGTCAGAGCGCTGGAACCAGAACTACCCTGGAAACATCCACAACAGGCAAAACAATGCTGACAGCAGTCAACCAATGAGCTCTGATCAAACCTAATCAAAGCGCATCCTGGTGCATTAACAACCAATTGGATCCAAGTCTACTTTGGACATCACAGAATAAACAGGAAGCAGAGGCAAGCCCACCTGACTGGATGCCTGTAGAGGCCTGATGGACACACAGAGGCCCAGGTTCACTCAAATGCACTGCATTGGTCTTTCCTCCATTTTTCATGCATCATGTTTGTTTACCCATTATCTGCTCCTTCCCAGCGTCAGACTCCAGAAGTAAAGAGCATCAACTGGTCCACACACTCTCAAGATGTATAAAGCACACTACATAAGACATCAACACACAAATCATTAAAGCAATCACAAACCAGAAAACGAACCAAATACATAAAACGATTTTAAATGGAGAACCATGAACTAGCTAAGATAAATTCAATAGAATAAAAATGACATTAACATGAAAATTTAGGCCCAAATCAAGCTCAAATCACCTGATAATGAAAAAACTACCAATAAATTAAGAATATCTGAGTAAGTTCAACGCTTTAGGAAGGAATTATCATTTTTCTGACACTCTTGCCCACTTTTTGTTGGAGCAACAGTCCTACAGCTTGCTCCTTTTCTTTCCCATGAGAGGAAAATACAACCAGCTCTCAGGCAGAGGTAAATATTTCAAGATAAATGAGTTTCTCAAACAGCACAGGTCCTTTTTTAAATGAATGCTTGATACCTTGTTTAAATGTGAACAAATTGCACCAGACACTGCTTGGTTGGCAGCAGGGCCGTGCCATATTACATTATATTCCCTTGAAATGTTGTGATTCGACTTTGAAGCTATATTACCCATCTCTATGCAACACTGTCTGTCTGAATTACATCACCGGAAGAAAGAATGAATTCAGATTTTCCTGACCTGCCTGCCCTCATTTTGTTGGGGCAACATTCCAGCAGGTTGCTCCTTTTTCTCATTTCTTTTCCCTGAGACAAAATTAACACAAGCTCTCAAAAGAAGGTAAATATTTCACCACAGGCCTTTGAGAATCAGAAGTTTTTGCTACAGCAGGAATTTACGTATACATTATAAAGTAGAAGCAGTGACTGACTGGCACGCCTGCCTGACTTGACATGCTGTGGTAAGACTTGCACCTCACTGGTAAAAACACACGGCTGTAGACTCCATCAGCATGTTTACGCAGTGTTTTCTGATCTGAAACTTCAGAGCGAGCTGTCAGAGTTAGTGCACAAACCAGCATGTTACATGTCACACCCAAATCTAAGAGAAGAATGAGGCGCGTACTGACATGTCCGCTCTGTCTCATACAGTATGTTGAGTCATGAGTACAGAGGTGTTTCTTAAAAAGCCTTCCCGCTTTGATGCAGGAATGTTCACGGCCTTCAGTCGGACAGTGAACCCTCTCCTGCTTTGGCCTGATCGGTCGGATACAGTGGGTTTGGAATTAGAAAACATGAAGAGTAAATTAATTGTGTTTATTCTCAGAAGGATTTTTTTGTCTAAAACTTTTATTAAAATAAATAAAAACATTTTTGCTGATCACTGTGAAAAGTTTAACAATAATGTTTTTGTGTTGATCCACAGTGTCATCAACATTTCTCATGAACCACTGGACACATTTTAAATGAAACTCTCAGAAATTAAAGCTGCAGTCTGGAGTATTTGAGTGAGAGAGAACTTTTTTAATCCAGCGTCCCAAAACATCCCTTCTCCCCCCTCCCGCTCCCTCTAACCCCATCTCTACACACTCTGGTCTCTAATGCGTTTAGTCTCTGGACTTTTCTTGTTTTTTTTCTGAAGTTGATGTAGCCCTCGGTAGCCAGGGAATGGATAACTTTTTAGCTGAAGTTTGCTCTGACTTTTCCATGACCGGCCACGTTCTTCTAATGTGGCGACTGTAAACAGGAAGACACGGGGCGTCCTGTGCACAGCCACACCTTTACAGGTTTGCACGATGTGCATGCACGTTGATTGAAAGCCACGATGCAGAAACTCAAATTCTATTGGCTTAAAACATTTGCCGGTCAGTGTTTGGAGGTTTGAATGGGCTGCTGAATAGCGCCGCGTTTTTAGTAAAACAAGAGATAAAGAAAGCAAAGACTCACCATTAAGTTGATTAAATAAGGACAATCGATTGGCAAGGGCATCAAAAGCTGCCAAGAAGTATTCTTTGAGTAAATATCCATTTTAATAGCGCAGTGCCAGACCGGAACACAAAGGAAATGGAACGAAACCCCTTCAAAATAAAAGTTCATGTGATCAGCGAAGAGTCGACCTTTGGTTTAAAAAGTCACTACAGCCCACAAAAGTCGACTTTTCAACTAGTCGACTAGTTCGTGCAACCCCTAATCTGTTGTTGACCAGCTGATAATCCACCTCCTTTGCAATTTCTGCTCCTCTTCTAATCTCTGTCTGCTGGTGTCGTCTGAAAGCCGGGCAGAGAGACGTTGGAGTCTGGATCTGATCCTGAACCACGTCTCAGTGAAACACATGATGTTCTGGATGGATCCTCATCAGGCTTATTTTACCCAGGAGAGAGATCTCACTTTTCCCATTATGATGGATGGAACTTCCTCCTCCTCTCTCTCCTATTTGCTCCTGTTCTACATCCACGTCTCTTCTTTAACTCATCTAGGATTTTGGGTCACAGCTTTGGGTATTATAGGTAGAATTACAAGTGGACAAAAAGTAGAAAGGTTACACTGAACACTCCTGCACACAAACATGTGGGTAACAAAATAGATGGATTCCTTTCTGATTAATGGCTGATTCTACAGGTGCCTTCTCTCTCTCTCTCTCTCTCGCTCTAAAAGCCCAGCACTCTGAATCAAACTCCTTCATGAGCATCCTCTTTAAAATATGTCATGAAACACAAACGGGACAACAACTTGACTAAAGCTACCAGGGGGGCGCGAGCTCAAAGGCAGCTGAGGAACACGTCTTTTAACTTAAACATCATCAGCGCTGTCAAACGAGCCCGTTCTAGCCAGGGATTTTAAACACAGCTCTGTTTAATGTTGCCTGAGTGGAAAATGTGTCGGAGCGACGCAGATGTATTCAGTTT
Organism: Callopanchax toddi; assembly: GCA_006937965.1. NCBI lineage: Eukaryota > Metazoa > Chordata > Actinopteri > Cyprinodontiformes > Nothobranchiidae > Callopanchax > Callopanchax toddi. The sequence continues at coordinate 905,453 of SSNR01000175.1, forward strand.
GATGGCAGCTCTCCTGGGGGAGACCTCCATGTTATTGATTTGAAATTCACATCTAAGTCAAAGTTTGTATTCCATCTTTTGGAGAAGAAAGTGTGATTTATTTTTCCATTTTATAAGAGAGTAACATCTAAAGTGCCGACCAATATTCTCTTTCCACTCACAGGGAGGAGGACAATACTCCAAACTTTCACAAAGGATTTCAGTTCAATCAAATGTTGGGAGACCGAAATACTGAAATCTGCAAGAAAACTCTCGATCTACGATGCTAGAAACGCTGTGTTAAACGCTATAGTTTCTCCTGGCTTTAACTTGTAACCAAATAAACAGATTTCACTAGTTGTTCCTGGCCTTTAACCTTATCTAGAATTTAAATTTAGCCTTTAAATATCAAGTCCAATCTTCAACATGAAATTAGATGATGGTTAGATGGTGATAAGAACTCTCCAGCCTGCATCCTTGTCTAAGAGCATAAAAACCTTTAATGCTTGATGCTTTAATGTTTGAATCCGATTTTAAATTACAAACACAATCGATGTCCTCAGCAGGAAGGATGGCAAGCTGAAAGAGATTTAGTTATAAACAACAAGAGTTCCTTTTAACACTGCTCATATTTTTATGTTAATTATTAACATTTGTATCCAGTGCACACAAAAAGTGTTTCTCGTTTCTAAATTATTTCAGCTGAATCAGTCAAACTTCAAAGTGAACTGCCGCAAAAGTGAAAGTGCCACTCACGCTGCAGTGGCTACGCCCATGTGACACTGTGACAGGTTGTCAGTGTTGTTGCCATGGAGATTACAGCATCTTGTAGTCGTCAGGTTATTGCGTAAACTGCTGCATCTCTGCAGTCAATTTAATAAAACTCCTGATTTTAGTTATTTTACTAAATAAAATTACTGTCAGGGAGAGTGAGTGAGTGAGTTACATTTTTGTGCAAAAGTCATTTCAAATACCAGAAAATGTGTCTCTAATTTGTCACCAATCTGCAGCAGTGTCTCTCCTGATCTGACTAGGCCTTAAGGGAGATTGCGCCCACTGAGTGATGTCACAGGTGCAGGATGATGCTCCATGTCTCAGAGCTCAGATTGTCTCTGGTTTCTAGAACATGATGATGAGTTCACTAGACTCCAGTGACCTCCACAGTCACCAGATCTCAGTCCAGTCCAGAACCTTTGAGCCTGGTGGACTAAAGATTCACATCATGGATGGAACTGTGTGATGATGTCATGTCAACATGGACCAGAACATCTGAGGAATGTTTTTCCAACAACTTGTTGGATCCATAACACCAACAATAAAGGTGATTCTGAAGAGACTCTAACCTGTAGTAGAAACTTAAATAGGCTGGTGAGTGGAGGGCTGTTCTGATCAGATCTGATTTACCATCACATTTGGCAACTTTTGAGGTGGAGAGATCAAATAAAATCATGATATGCATCAACACTGAACATGAAATAATGATTAAACAATTAAATCATCAAATATGTGATTTAAACAAACTAATAGAATGTTGTTAATTATGGCACATTTCATTAAATATTTATGTGAAATAATTAATGACATGAAATAATGATTTATTGCTGAACTGATTTATGTATTCATTGAATTGTGCTACTGTCGTCCCTCCATTTCTGTTTGTAACCTTCATGTATGTGATAATTACCACCAGAGCTGGAAAACCTTGAAAACTCGCCCTGGAAGTGCTTGGACTTGATTTGGGCAGAAGAGTAAGAAGCCTAAACGTGGCAAATCTGTGCACCGTAAACAAGAAAAGTCCCTGAACACAGCTCGTTTTTTTCTGTAACCTCAGAGACCGCTGAAGTAAAACTCCGCGAGCAGAAAGGGGCTCTCCTCCGGTGACAGTCTGCGTCTTCCGCATTGCTCAGCAGCGGAGCACCTAGCTAAAAACAGAGCCCCCCCGGAGCCGAGCCTCCAGCTCCGGCTAGCTACACGTTAGCTTAGCCCGGACCGTCATGGAGCGCTCCTCCCGGCCGAGGCTATCCGCTCCCTCCGGTCAAACTCACACCCTCACCCAACAACACAAGGCCGAGCGAACCGGGGACCGAAAGCCAAACTAAACCCCGCTCCAGATTTTAAAAGAAAGCGAGTCGGTAACCGGTAAATCGATGAAAAGTGCGACGGGACGTTCGCTTACCTCGCTTTCTAGGAAATGGGACAGAGGTTGAAATCCCAAGGAGAAAACACAAAAAGTCAAACTTTCTAGATCCAAATTGTGGGAGAGTTGTTGGCAGTGACGTCACGCCCTGAAATTCCAGCCGTCTCAGTCAGTGAGAGGTTTGCCCATGTAAGGCAGCAGGCCAAAAACACACACTGTCATGTTCTGGAGGGGAAAAGGCCGAATGACACATGCTGTAGAGGGCAGTTCCCCTTCTGGCTAACGCTAGTTTCTCATTATGAAGAACTCCATGAGAATAAACTTAACTGGAAGATGTCTTAAGACATTTTAAAGGGTGACTGTGCAGCTATTGCTCAAAATATCAACGAGTTTGCAAAATCTAAGCAGAAAATAAAGAGTAAATAAAAAATTTAGGCTGTTTGAAATCACCACTCAGTCACAATTTAGAGAGCCCCCTTCCATCAAGGCCCAATAAATCAACATTTATAACATGTTACGTTGGATTTTTACCTTTTTATTTAACTTTTTTCTAATATGCACATATATTGTCGTAATCTGGTGAAAACCTCAAATCACCAAAAACACAACTTTTCAGGAAATGAAATTTTACAAACAACAAAAGCTGGATTGTCACCAGCCTTCTTCACACTTCTCTTTGAAAAGTCATCCGTAAAACCACTGATAGATGGAACATGACCAATAGAGCTGATTTATGGAAAAATAAGGAAGTGAGGGGAAAGGGAAATACGAGATTTTAGTCCAACCGCTACAATATATAATGTGGCTTTGTGTCAACTTTATTTTCTATTAGTTAATTTGCATTTGAACAAGAAACAGTTTTTATATATTCATTTATAAATGTGTGTGTTTGAAAGACAAATCTCTGAAATATATTGCCCTGTGTACACCAGTTTGTAACAGCTCTGTTAACCCCTCATCTAACACAGAGGAGGACATTTTGATTTCAAAGGTGGGGGACACAACAGTAGAGGTGGAGGGCTGGAGGTGGAGAAGAGGGGCTTGAACTGTTTAAACAGAGCCATGATATCAACCCTACGCGTAAAAACAACAGCCAGTATCCATTTAATATAGTGGAACTTTGTTTTAGACAGTAAAAACTAAAAGGCTCAACACTGACTTTAAAAAGTGCAGAGGACATGTCCCCTGCAGCTTCTTTTCCTTGTAATTCTATTCTGTGTATCTCTGTCCAACTTGTTGTAAAGTGTCTTGTGATTTATGTCTTCAAAGGTGCCATATAAACAAATCTTATTTTATTTTTTTTATTGTTGTTTTACTGTTTTAAATCATTTTGCAGATTGAAATACTATATTTGTATTGTACCTTTATTTTCCTTTGAAATGTTCTAAATCAATAAATAAATGATTATTGTTCTATATTATTATTATAATTCTAGGTCTTACAGGAATCCCTGAGCACTTGGATGTTGTTCACAGGGGAACGTGTAGTTGGTTGAACGTCTCGACGCTCGTCCCGATCACTCATCCAATGAGGTGTGAATTGCTGCATGTTATAACCTGAACAGATTCAAATACAAACAATATGCATTGCATGGTGCAGCGCTCACATATCCTGTCATGCACCATCTATCTTCTGGAAACGTGAGCAAGACTGTGTCTGTGGTTCCGTTCTCAAACCAAAGTCTATGTTTACTGGCAGTAGTTCAGTAAATATCAATGAACTAATATGGTACATCTGAGCAGCTAGTAGTACTGAAGGTATTTAGCTTGCTGAGATAAAGTGGCTCGCCTCTGATTCTGGGTGACAAGAATTTAAATTCAACACCTAGAATATGGTTAAGTTTGGTTTTGACTTATTGAGTTTTTCTCCAGTAATCTTTTGCTCTGTATAGTTTCTGCTGGGCTGTGATGACCTCCACAAACATTCAGCTACCTGTAAGCGTTCATGATGGATGGATGGATGGATGGATGGATGGATGGATGGATGGATGGATGGATGGATGGATGGATGATAGGGGAGAAGTCCAACCCCTAGTGGAGGAGTGTAAAGGGATGTTTGGGTCATTTTGAAGTGGCTTTCTATTAGTTATTTATGTAAATGTCTCACATTTGTAAAGCGCTTTTTGAAGTCAGTGGACTACAAAGCGCTTTACATCAGTCAGTCAGTCACATGCTGATGGAGCTACAGAGGCGAAGTGACCAGACACAGTGGCGCCACCAGCCCTCTGACCACCACCACCAGCAGGTAATGAGGGTAAAGTGTCTTGCCCAAGGACACAATGACAAAGTAACCTAGCCAGAGCGGGGATTCAATCCTGCAACCCTCCGGTTGCAAGTGTAGCGTGATCAATATACGCTCTTGACCTCTGACCTCTGACCTACGTGATCATCTAAAATAATAATCCATCTTCTTCCCAATAAATCGGATTATAACGACTCTTTTATTATGTTTTAACCTGAATCAACATTCCTCCAAGGTCACGGTCGTACCGGAAGAAGCCACCGGACCTTTAATAATAATAATAATAAAGACTTTGGTGTCTCTTCCTAAAATGACACTTTAATCTGTTACAGAAATGTCTTAAATGATTAATGCACTTTCTCTTACAGCATTGTGAATGTTTGATCCAGCTTCAGTATTATTGTTACTTTGCTAAAAGGTTAAATCAGTATTATTACTTATTTCCACCTTGCTAAGGATAAATAAGTAAACCTTCCACACTCCCACACGGAGGTGACGTCTGACTTTAGAGCCTGAGTCACGTGTCTTGTTTAGAGTCCCCTGATAGGTCCACGTTCACTGACAGCTCTCAGCTGTCTGCCGACACGAGAAGAATCCAGTTCTTCTCTAGCCTCAGAGAAGACAAGACATACCCACCGTCAACTCGCTACACGGTGGGCATTGATGCCGACTGCAACCGATAACGGGTCAAGCCCCGTGGCAGTCGAAGAAGCTTCTTACCCCTGAGAGCAGGAAACATCCACCTGCCTCTCTAACTCAACCAGAATGGGTAAGACAGCTAGCTACCAGCTCGCTAGCCATGGGTCCCACTGATCTCCTGTATCCACGGACGTTCTCCGCCTGGCCGGCGGGTCCACGACCTGTCAGGCCCCCAGATCGACCGAGGGGGAGTCTCCGCTTCCTCGTCGAACTCCAGCAGCCGGACGCGATCCAGGAACAAGGTTCAGTAATTACCCATGACCTGGTAAAGCAGGCTACTTTGATAATGCTAACCCTATACCACTAGGCCGCTCATCAAAGTAACCTCTCCACCTTATCCCTGATAACCAAACCCTTAAGCTAACTCCTTAGTCTTAATATCAACACGAGACTCAAGTTCTAAACTCAGAAGATCAATTTCATAACATCTATCACTTAGTGAATGCTTATCAACTTGCTACCTCAAATGCTAATCTGTTTACAAATGTTCGTCAGCTTTTATAATAAATATTGAATATATTTATTCTTGACTCAGCTTCCATTCGTCGAATAACAGGTACATAACTACTCCCTGCAACTAAATAGAACCTAGAATTCCTGCTTTTATCACAACCAGTGTTCAAATCCAGGTATCCGGAGCACACAGCCTCTCGGTTTAAACCCTCGGTAGCTGAAGTGAAACCAGCAGAAGGTGAGTAATAAAACATAGCGTTTATACACACTATATGTGGCGAGACGGCCACTTATTACCACTACACAAGACCAACGCCCTAACCACTGAGCTACTGCAGCCCCAGCCATCTTATCTACAGTAAGGACCACACCCACACTGTCAAAGTCTGTGAACTCTATAGAAACAGGAAGTAGTCCTCAAGTCTAATCAGGAGAGACACTGCTGCAGATCAGTGATAAATTAACAGCTAATTTCAGGTATTTAAAACAACTCTTAGATCTTCTTCTATCCTTTCACCATTCCCCTTCAGGGTCTCCACAGCCAATCATCTGGCTTCATCTAACCCTGTCCTCTACATCCTCTACTCTCCCACCAATCAGCTTCATCAAATCAAATCAAACTTTATTTATATAGCACCTTTCATGCCCCAGCGAGCAACACAAAGTGCTTGACAGATTAAAATGACCCATACAACCCACATTCCCTCCCTTTCCCACACATAGAACAATTATGACACTCTCCCCTCCCAGTCCACAACCCATTCCCAGGCACACATACACCCACACTTACACATAAAAACCACAGTAAACACTATGTTGAGCTCAGAGCTTCATGTCCTCTTTCACTGCATCCATAAATCTCTCCTGCCTGGCAGCATCCTCCTACTGATATATTCACTATCCCTCCTCTACATGTCCTAAAGGTCTAACATGGTCTGTCCCTCTGATGGACTCAGTCCTGATCCTGTCCATCTTTGTCTCCTAAAGAGAATCTCAGCATGTTCATCTCTGCTACCTCCAGTTCTACCTCCTGTCTTCCCCTCAGAGCCACAGTCTGTAGACCCTACAGTACACTGGTCTCACTACTGTCTTCTACACCTTCCTTTCATTCTAGCAGAAACTCTTTTATCACCTCTGACACTTTTCTCCATCCATTCCAACCTGTTTGAACATGTTTCTTTACCTCTTTTCTACTCTCTCCATCTCTCTGGACTGAAAGTACCTAAACTCCTCCATCTTCTTGACCTCTGACCCCTGTAACCTTACTGTTCCACATGGGTCCCTCTCATTCACACACACGTAGTCTGTCTTGCTAGAGCTAATCTTCATTCCTCTCCTTTCCAGGTCAAACATCCACCTCTCTAGATGTTCTTCTACCTGCTCCCTCCTCTCACAGATCACTGTGTCCTCAGTGAACATCATAGTCCATGGAGATTCCAGCCTAACTTCATCTGTCAGCCTGTCCGTCAGAGAATCAGAAGGAGCTCAGAACTGATCCTTTATGCAGTCCTAACGTCCTCCTCTGACACTCCAGACCTCCTCATACAATACTACAGCTCCTCTCTTGTTACCCTCCCTGTCATATGCCCGTGTCACATATATAGTCCTATAATGAGAGATATTTTTTTTATTATGCCAGTGATGTTGACAGAACTAAACAGTTAGCTGTAATATAATAACAGTAACTGTGATCCAGAGCCAGCAGACTGTTTTCACTGCAGACAGTCTGGTAAGTCGAGCTCACTAATGTTAGTATTGGCTCTGTTCTAAGTGTCCACTGGTTTATCTCAGAGGAGTACACCAAGGAGAGCCCAGGTCTGACAGGACACAAGGCCGATGATGTAAAAGGTCTCTGCAGTCCAGATCACCTGGATGTTATTCAGTTTGTTTTATGTTTGGCTGAACCATTAATATTTCATCAATTCTGGCCTTGTTTTTTTCTTCTTCTTCCCTTTTCTTAATGTAACAAAGCATTTATGTAAGCTGGTTAGAGTGGAAGGTGGGTGATCAGACGACTCACACAAGACTGGGTTTTTCACCCACTGGTTCAGGAGGAATAAACAAACATTAGAGTCACTCCCTATTACCAGGAAGTAGTCCTCTGACTAGAGCAGTATGGTCAGTCAGGTCAGGAGAGACACTGCTGCAGATCAGTGACAAACTAGAAATTTTGTTTTAGGTATTTTAAAGAAAAAAACTATTTCAAACATGTAGTGGCCCAGATGGTTCAACGAAATGCAAAAACCACAAAACAACAACAAAAGTACAAATACAACATGGGTAAAGAGTTTTGTCAATTTTATACTTTTGAAATAGAAATGATGGCAGAATTTTTAGGCATCAATTCAAATAATTATAGCAAAAATAAACATTTAGAATCAAATCTAAAAATAGAAACTTTAACTGAAATATTTCAGATTACAATGAAACAAAAGTAGCCTAAAAGTAAAAGTGAGGCGAAGCGATCCCCTATCTAGGTTTGAGTCTGTGTATCCATGACATGCTGATGTCTGGCTTCTCCTGCACAGCCACAAATAATCCTCACTGATCCAACCGTCACACAGACCTGGGATCCCTTCTCCTCACTTTTACTTGAATTCATTATTTTTGTTATACAGCAGCAAAACTAATTAACTTCAGCATTCACATCTAAAAGAGGATATTTACATAGACTTGATTCTAAATGTTTAGATTTAACAACATGTTTAGACTTCTATTCAATTATTTATTTTATCATTATTCTCAGTATTCACATTTTAACATTTAGATGCTATATTTTAGGAGGAGCTAAATGTGGGAGAAAAATAGGTGTTCATTTTTATTATGAAGTTGCAACTGTTTAATCAACCAAACAAAGTCTGAATTACTATGCTACTGTACACGCCGCTGCAGCAAAATTACCACCATAAACTAAACAAATGCTAAATAGTAGAGGTTTACTCCTCCTGTGTCCTGCACTAATCCTCCACAGGTGTGTCTCATCTCCCTGATCACCTCCCTCCCTATACTGTACTGTATATGCTGTTTAGTTCAGTCACTGTCAGGTTTCGGGGGGGTTGAAGGAGGATCCAGGCGCAGATGTAAGAAAAATAGGTATTTATTGACAACAAAACTGACTAGGGCAGGGGACGAGAAGACGAAGATCTGACAACACCCAGACGAGACAAACACACTGATATACTGGGTGGTGATGACGAGACGAGACACAGGTGAGAGGATAACAATTGGATTCACCTGTGGGAGACAAAAAGGCAGAAGGCTAAACAAAGCACAAGACAGGACACTAGAGGGAGACATATGACACAAGTGAGGTGACATATGACAGTCACTCCCTGTCAGTTCCTCATGTTGCATCCCTGGCCTTGTTTGTCCTGTGTCTCCCTGAGTTCTGTTCATTCAGCAATAAAGCTGTTTCCTGCCTCCCCTCCACACTTGGGTCATGCATTTACCCCAGCCATGAGAGAAGGAACCGACCACCATGGACCCAGCGGAGGACTTCATCCAGGAGGTAAAGCAACCTGCTGCAGCCCTTGGAAACTCCAGTGCTGCCTCAGAAGCCTTCCTCTCCTGAGCCAATCTCAGTGAGGGTCCAAGTGGACGCTCCACACCCAGCTACAGAATCCCCGAGTCTAGCACCAGTGTCCCCGAGTCCAACTCCAGTGTCCCCTTTTGGCATCTGGGTGCCGCCTTTGAGGGGGTCATGTCCTGCCCCCTTCGTGTTCAGTCTTGCCTGTGTGTTCCCCTGTTTTTTCCATGTTCCTCCTCCTGTGTCCTGCACTAATCCTCCACAGGTGTATCTCGTCTTGTATCCCTGGCCTTGTTTGTCCTGCGTCTCCCTGAGTTTTTGGATCACCTCACGATTCCCTGCCCCATCCTCCAGTTTGTTCCTGCACTACCCCAACTCTGACACTTATTCCCTTCAAAGATCAGTTTTTATCCATTAATTCATTTTCCTGTCTGTTTCTTTATTTCTGGGATGCTATGATTTTAATGCAATTAGGAAATCATTCCTTGTTTCTAATTCGTTCTTTTATAACCTGTATTTATCCTTCTGTTTCTGTAAAGCCCTTTGAATAACCTTGTGTTTTTATTGGTGCTTTGCAAATAAACTCTCCTTGCATTTTGATTATTTCTTTCTAAACAAACTTTGTATTTTAAACTGATCTAGTTTTTGTCACATAGTTTGTGATGTTTTAAACATGAACAGATCAGGCACTGTGCAGTCAAACACACATTTCTCCTACAGGAGCAATAAAAGCAGTTTATGTTCTTTTTTATTTCACAGTATATACAGGATACAACAGGTTTGAACATAGCTCTGAGGCTTTGAGGTTTTTATACCAGTTCTGTTCTTTATTTGCTCAGACACGTTTGGATCTCAGCTTTGAAAAACCTTCCATTCATTATTTTGTTACTAAAGACCTTGTCACGATTTTTAGTAAAAACGTTGTAAAAGCAGCTCATTTGAATGACCCTGTAACAGTTGTGGGTAGTAATGACCCACCACTCCTCACTTCACACCACTCCAGACATGTAGTGAACAGTGGTCAACGTGAACGAGCTTCTCTCAGATGCACAAAGCTCCTGTTTCATGTGGGCTTTGTCTGACCTCGGTGATCTCTGCCATGCAAACTAGACAATTAGTTTGCATGCTTGTGATTGGGTGCAAATACAATAACTGCTTTTTGTGCCCGTGATTCTGCTCTCTACCATAACACTGATGAACATTGTCTTTTGTTTGTTCATGCCAGGGAATTCAGATACAGCTCATCTTATCTCTTCTAAAAGTGAATCTGATGGATGAACGATACAACAATTCATTCATTTTGTCAATTAGAAGAAAATATTTAAAAGAAGTTGTTTTTAAGAGGACAAACGTGAAGTGAAATCTTTTTTTCTGAGTGCTATCTTTTCTCAGATAATTTGCACTTTGCTGCAGCTGATTACATTGTGCTTCAAGCTGTGAGCGTACTTCTCCTTCACCGTGCACGAAGACAGCATAAACAGCGCTTTGCAGATCGAGCACACTGATAAAAAACAGACGATTGGAGCTATTTTGGAGTCTTACCCATGCATCCCCCACTCCCCTCAAAGTTTCAGGGCAATCTGAAAAAGGTAATCTCATTTGTAATGTGTGACAGCTTATTTGCAAGTATGTACACTGGCAATTTTTAATGGGGCCGCCAGTGTTGCTGCTACCACTCATAAAGCTGATTTCACAAAGACAGCCTGGAACAGTTTAGATGACACATTGCCATCGCCTGTGAACTCAAGTTATCAATCAAGCACCAATTAACACGCTCGGTTAGAGGGGATCGGGCGCTCTTTGATGTTCTGCAGTTGGTGAGTGGCGCTAAGCATGTCGCTGACATGATGGCTTTCAATTTGATCCACAAAATATGAGAGGAAAAATGCTCAGAGACAAGGTCCACTGCAAAAATATCTTTCAACATGATGCATTTTAAAGAAACTTTGCTGTTTTTAATGTTTTTCTGCAAAAAAAACTGAGTATGTGGAAGAGGGAAAAACTCAAAATATTATGTTTGAATTGTTCCAGCATCGGATATCCTGTTTTATTTGCTGGTGACACCGTCTTCTCCCCCTCACCACTTCCTCTGAAGGAGGTGAACCTCAAACACAGCACAGAGAACAGCAGCTGCACAGTCAACCTGCACTTCCTCATGACGCTCAGAGGAGCTGCTCTCAACATTCAGGTGATGAATTTCAAAACAAAACAAAAGAAGAAACCAGTCGTCATGTGTATTCTGATAAGGCCCAGTTTTCAGGAATCAGAGGGTTGTTTTATGATCACATCCAACGAGGAGAAGAGCTGCTGCAGACGAAGTGACTGACTATTATCCGCAGGCAGACAAGGCATGGTGCTTTATGCAAAAACAACAACTTACACAGGAAAAACAACAAAACAAAACAACAAATCAGCTCTGTTAATTACAGCTCAGATAGCTGAGCTTAGTCTGCCGTTTAACAGGGAAACGGAAGCAGAGACAGGCAGACTCACTACAAAAAAACAATGTCCCAAAGCTACTAATCAAACAACTCCTGATCTAGATCTAGACCTCAGATTACACTAATGAATTCTAATTCTTGTGTTTTAGCATGTAAATATGTATTAAAGTGGTAGACAATCCCTGCCTCCAGCTAAGGTTTTAGCATAAATGAACTTCTCCAGTGAGCTTCGTGCTGAAGTGTCTCTGCACAGGCAGAAATTTGCAGTTATATCCTGAGATCAGTTATTTTGGAGGGATTTACCATTTAATGCCCCCCCCCCTTAACGTTATTAACTTCTTTAGCTCTGAGGGAAATGCCCCCAGCTGTCCAGTTCTCTGCAACAAGAAGAATTCAATCATAATCCTGGACAGGTTGAATTTTTTTAAACTACAAATTTAAACTAAACTAAATAATAAATTTGACATTCCAGCAAAAACTTTTTTTTTTTTAATCATTTTAATGGAAGTAAGAATTTCCTGTTGGAGAAGAAAGACTTGTAGGATGAAAGCACTTCATCAATGAAGGATGTTGTCATTTCTGAAAGTCCTAAAAATATCAAAGACAGAATCAGAGGTGTTTGATTTGTTTTAGGTTCAACATTAGCCTTCAGCTGTATAGAAACAGAATTCATGGATTATTTGACTTAACCTGATTTAACCCTTTGTGGTCTATTGCTGTAAACTGGCATCAAACCACTTCTGGCCTTAAAAAAGAAGAAGTTTTATTCATATAACGTCTTTCTAGATATGAATCACAAGGTGCTTTACAGTCATAAACAATAGAGACAAATATACGTTACACGCAGAGTTGACCATTTAAAGGTGCAATAGGGAATTTGCAGACAAGCTAGATAACTAGCTATTTTACACAAACACTCAGAGCTCTCACCTCCCATCAGCTATAATCCCTATGCTAAAAGGAACATAACATTACGTGGCATGAGCTGATTGGCTGAACGTGCAACTAACGGGAGTGACGTCACCACGTTTGTAAAAGTTACGTTTGCACGTTGACGCTGAAGCTATTGATTGGTCTGGATAAATTCACGGCTGTAGTCCTTTATTGGAGTAAGGACTACAACTTCTTTTTGACTGAATCTTTAGATTTATTTAAATAGGAACTAGCAAAATATTCAGAAGAATCCTACATTTATACAAACGGCCAGGCCTGCTAATTATGTAAATACATTTAAAACATTCACATATGAGAACTGTTATGCTTATTTGGCACAGTCTGATGTTGATTTGATGTAGTTTCAAAACAAAGACAACATTGTGTTTTTATTAACAAACTACAGATATAAAGAAAAACATTTAGGTGGTCAGAATCATGTTTTTAATAACAAACCTGCTAAACTCTTTCCAAAACATGTGTGAAAGAACAGTATCGGCAGAGATTTACAGCGTATTTTGTCCGAGTGGCTTTGCCGTAGTGTGACGTCGTCGGTAGGAGAAGGACCCCGAGCCGATCTGGCAGCCCGAGCAGATCGGGTACCTACACCGGCATACCTTTAGCTAACTTTGGGCCAGTCGCACTGCCCTATTGTCTGGGTGATTCATTTGAATCTACACTTCCTGTGCTCTATGGTCGCGCCACCAGGACAACCCCACAATGGCGGCGTCTGTACAGAACATCAGCTGTAAACGCTCATGGTGGGCTGCCATGACCAAAAATGCCCGGGCCATATTTTGGTCCCAGTCCAGTTCTGCCTACTGGCGATGCTGCCCTCTTGTCCTGGAACTGGATAAGTAGAAGACAGCCAGGTGAGGGGAAACCTAGACATAATAAATGCTTCACTTTGGGCCAGGATGATCAGTAATACAACAACACAAACAAACAAAACTGGTAGCAAAACTGAGAAAATCCAGGAAGAATACATCACATTAAACTAAATCAATAAATTCAAAGACAAACCATAAAAAACTAAAGACCATTACAGTAACGTGTTCTCATGGAGGAGTCAAAGACTGGAGCGTTGACATCAAAGCTTTTATTTTGTTGTCTTTTTTAAAGGGTTTTTTTACTTAATAAATAAATGTCAGATAATGCAAAGCTCTGGATTTGTCTCTTTTGACCTTTATTAGAGCTGATAGCTGCAGCCATGGATACCAGGGAGCTCCACACTGGCACAACAAAGGCTGGTAGTGGAGCCAGATTACAGATCCATACCATAGCAGGTGAGTGAAAGTGACAAGCTAGTAGCATTCCTTACTGATGTGATAATTACCCGCAGCAGACTGTCTGAGGAAGGTTATCTTAGAAAGCCGTGTTTGTTTATGGTGGGTCTATTAATTCTAATCCTGTAAACATGTCTAACAGGTTCACTTCATTGGTTGATTAATGGTATAAACAATATTTGCTTCTTTATAGAATTCTTCTGTTTTTACTTACTTTTTTGTTGCCCTCAAATGTTTCAGATCAGAAAACACATCTCCATATCCCATCCCATTCCAGCACCGCCCGCAGGAGGAAGCAGAAGAGGAGCAAGTACAGAAGTATGTGGGTTAAGGTAGCAGCTATGGCCGACCATCATACAAGTCATCGTATGTTCCTTGGACATGCTAGACTACCTTCATCTACTTTGTTCATCATCAACGACCGTTAGTGATGTCTGGACAATCAGACCACTCCACTCAATGTCTGCATACAGACCACTGGTTAAGGTCAGTAAGGAAGCAGATTTGCGTACAACCAGAGGGTCTACTGAACCAGTCCAGGACTGTTTCTCCATCACTGACTACAGGAAGCACCCCAGACCTACTCCACAGACCTCCAGGTGTAGACAGAGACTGCCAACATGAGGATGTGCATTGAGGATGTTGTTATCACTGCATGTTGCATCGTGGGCCTGGGAGGACACATTGTGCTGTATGTCTGGCATATAAAGCAAACTGAATAAAGCTGACTTTTGATTCTCATGGCTAGTCAGATCTGAAGAACACTGCTGACTAGCCCTGAGTATTGCTCTTCCTTTATTTTGCCAGACGCTCTGATAAGAATCGCTGAGGCTTCCTGTGAAGAACAATGACTACGCTGACATTTCTGAGGGTGAAATCCTGGATCGGACTGTGTTCAAGCCTGTCTGGATTAAAAACAAAAAATAAAAACCATTATGAAATCAAATCACATGGGAGTTTTAAAATGTTGCAGCGGAAATTTAAAAAAAGATCACTTTTAAAGAATTTGGTTGATCCGTGTTTTGTTCATTTGGTTAAAATCATATTAGACGACAGGATTAATCCAACATCATCATCAGCATCAAAATGAGTTTGACGCCACGCGGCCAGGCGCTGACGGGATGATATGGATTACACTTTGCAAACCGACCTTGGCCCCTTCTCGTTTTTCTGCCTGCCACTCGAACACAGCGATGGCAGCGTGTGTCGCCACATAAAGCCCAAATATCCCTCTGATGATTAAGGTCACTCATACAGAAGCCCTCCTGGTATAAGCCTCAGAGGGCAGAGACGGAGGGGGGTGGAGGGGCAGGATGAGACGTTGGACTCTTGATGTCTTTATTGTCAGGTCTCTCCAGGTCCATCCAGGTTCTTCCTGCCTCACCGTGACGGGAGGCACCGCAGCCAGAGCCTCTTCTCTCCGAGGCAGCGTGACCTGTTGTTGACTTTCATTTTTGTGTCATTAAGAGGTTTAAGCTCCTTCATGAGTTTATCCTTGGATCACAGGGATCTGCTGGGCTCACCGGTCATTTGCTGTCAGCATCCCGAGAGCCTGGATTGTTAGGGCTGCTTTACTCTGAAAATGATGGAAATGTGTTGGACTAATTTGGCTTTAGTAGGATTGGCTGAATATTAGTCCACTCATCCAGCGGATTATCCCCCTCGCTGCAGCGAACACATTGCACATGGCGAGATCTGTCAAGCACCCGAACACATCTCATTTTCCTCCAGTATTTCTCATCACAAACGTGCATTCATCCCATATGTGTGCGCTCCCCGCCGTCAAGCCGTGCACCATCTAACCGTGGTGATAATAAGAGCTTTGGGAGCTCCTACCCAGTCAGACGAGCTTATCTGCACAGACAGTGTGTGTATTCATTTAATCTGAGTTCAACATCAGGTGTCAAGTACGATTACACACTTATACATTCAGCAAAAAGGATTCATGTTAACACAAAATTCACATGCACTGGTTTAAAAAAACACAGATGGAGGTTTCCTTCAGTCATTTATCACCGATTTGATGTTAGCTTTATGTTTTGACTCTCAGATATTATATTTAACCATTTAAAACCTGACATGTGGGATAAAAATGATTTGGAAATATGGTTTTTAAAACGTGGCTAAGATTAATTAAACCATATACGTACATTTTTTATTTTTATCATATAATTATAAAAATATAACTGTAATTAATAAAGGGTC
The DNA here is from genome assembly GCA_006937965.1 of Callopanchax toddi. Taxonomy (NCBI): domain Eukaryota; kingdom Metazoa; phylum Chordata; class Actinopteri; order Cyprinodontiformes; family Nothobranchiidae; genus Callopanchax; species Callopanchax toddi. Next base: position 921,353 of record SSNR01000175.1, read on the forward strand.
GTTTCCACCTGTAGATCCTCCACCAGGGGGCAGCACACATGTATAGGACTGGATATAACAGCTTATTGAAGAAGGTACTAATCCTGATACTCCATCTGGTCATAATTAATTCAAATTAAAGTGAATCAAAAATATGTTATTAATTAAAATAGATGTTTAAGATACTCATATAAGTTTTATTCATAAAGTCGCTGTAGGATGTTCTAGGAAGGATCTCCTGTAGTGGTCTGTGATGGACAGGAAGGATCTCCTGTAGTGGTCTGTGATGGACAGGAAGGA
>SSNR01000175.1:926083-944417 GCA_006937965.1 Callopanchax toddi
GGGGGGGGGGGGGGGGGGGGGGGGGGGGGGGAAGGATGACCCCTCAGACTGTTTTTTCCGCCTCTCATAACCAGATGAAGCTCACGTTGTGTTTTTGTGGGGCTGGGACTTTTAGCTTCACACATTACAGAGAATTTAAACCAGTTCTGCTGCTCTGACTCTTTAACCGTTTACTTTACTACAAACTTGTTGACAGTGGAAGAATTTACTGCTTCTATAGGAATATACTCTAATAGGTGCCTGAACTCTGCACAACCTGAGTGATCAGAGTCTAAAGAAACTAATCTGATATTAAGATACTTATAAAGAAATATGAAATAATTAAGTCATCTACTTTTAACAACAGAACTACTTTTTGGCTAATATTAATATAACAACTATATTATTAATATTTGATTATGTAATGGCATAATGTAACAGTAATAACTTAATAAAATTGGCCCTTTCCTCCCATAGATCCTCCACCAGGGGGCAGCAGACATGTGTAGTATACTGGGTTTGGCAGGTTTTTGATGATAGTACTGATCCTGATTCTCCATCTGGTCGCTATGACAACAGAAGTGGTTTGAAGCATGTTAGCATTACTAAATAATTGAAATATTAAACCAGGAAACTTAAAAGTTGTCCTGTGAAAACCTTCAGCACAGCCACCACCACCATCATCATCATCACCTTCTTCACTATTATCACCACCTCCACCTGCCACGACAGGAGGAAGGAAGGGGAGGAGCCTCAGCACTATCTAAAAGGTGACAATAAACTCCGCCCTACTGCTGGAATCTCACGCCACACCTTTGCCATCCTTAGAAGAAATATCTAGATGAGCAACTGGCCAATCAAAAGGTGTTTGTTGTCTTGCTGCTCATAATCACCTCAATGATGTCCATCACAGCTAGAAGCCACAGGAAACCAGCCTGAGTCTGTTAAATAATAACTTCATGTTGAGTTTAGATCATTATTTCTACTTTTTGAGTCGGTTTGGAAGCGTCTCCCTTTACAGTTTGAGGACAAAAATGCAGCCGATCCAGAAGATTCCCACCACACACCCAGCCTGCCACAGTGTGCTGCTCCACGCTGACGGCTGCATGTTTTGACAGTTGAGCAGAAAAAGGGGGTTGATTCAGACAGATGGTTCTTATTGGATCATTATTGAGGGTGGCGTGGCGAAATAAGACCCACTTGTTTACTATTTCAATCCCAGCACTGAAGCATCCTGTCAATTAAAAAAAGATACCTCTGTTAAAAAACAGAACCAAAGCTCTGAAAATACACAGGAGTCGCCCCAAATGTAAAAAAGGAGAATAAAGGACTCCGGCTGTAACGTTTGTGAGGGTGGCGGGCCTTTTTATCCTCGTGTTTTGTGGAGGTAGCGGACTCGTCATCCAGCAGATGGCTCGCTGACAGGATGCCGTTTGAGGAATGCGTGGAAATTTTCACAGAGTTTGACTCTGCAGGTTGCATTCCAGTCGCCTCGCAGCTGGCCTTGAAGGGGTCCAGAATCTACAAGCCTCAGTTTGACTGGACGCCTCAGCTCAGATCTCAGCAGGCTCAAACAAACAGACTCAAGGTGAAACCACCAGAAATCTTAATCCCTGTTTAGGTTTTAAGGAATGTGTTTGAGTTTTAGTTTGTTCACTAAATTACCTCAAAATCTTATTTGAACATCACTACAGTAGAGTACAGTACAGCTAACAGGTAATATCGTGTTCTAAGACATTTGTGGGAAGATTTATTTTTATAGATTTTAACTTTTAAACATAACTTTGTGTGCTGTGTTTAGATGTGATTCTCATTATTGAGATATTTTTTACATTAGATATGGATTCCTGATTGGTTTGTTGGTCTTTGTCAGCTGATGTCACACTTACGACAGTGCAGTGCATTTTGGGTAGCTGATACCACGTGAGCTGCGGAGAGCACATCTGATTTCCTCCAACAACAGCATCTCTTGGAGGGTCTCATTTCCTCTAACCTGAGTAAAAAACGACTTTCAAGTTCTTGAAGGAGCACACTGAAAAACCTGCTGTGACCTTTTGAGGAGAGGAGACACTCCTGAAAGGAGAAAACGCCACAGAAACGAGTCACTATATTTGAGTCTGCCACAGATATTAGGGTCCGGACTTGTGTGTAACGGGGACAATGCTTCTAAAGTTGCAGCTTCCCAGCCAGTCTTTCTAAACTGATTTTTGACTACAAGTTTACTCCGTTGTTACCTTTGGTGTGACGACTATGTTCAGGTGGTTGAAATAAGGAGAAGCCCTTCGCCCAGACATTGCAGATGTTTTGTGAGCTTCAAGTGATTTTTAGTTCTGAAAAGCCTCGAAAATAGGAGTCAATGAAACCAAATTCTTAGTTGTGAGAATAGAATAGAACCTTTTTTGTCCCTCAGTGGGGAAATGAAGGTAGACCAGCAGCAAAAACAGGCAAGTCGAAGCATAGCCTCACACAGCAATAGAAAGGTTTTTAAAAAACAGAGAATGAGAGAATGTACAATAAGGGTGAAATTAACAGAAAAAAACGTACAATCAATAAAGAACATCCTCAGATGAAAGACGAGTGGGTCTGTAGGATGGTGTCTGTCCCTAACAGTTTAACAACAGACCATACAAATAACCCAATGAACTGGAAATCACATCTAAAACATCAACAAGTATCATGAAACACAGCTGTATTAACTAAAGCTTGACGATAAATCACTATTAATCCTGACTAGTTCCTCTGTTATTAGGCTGTTAAATAACGACATCACTATAACTTCTGTCCTCTGCTGGAGACAGCAGGCAGGGTCCTGGATCCGGCTGTAGAGATCACACACACTCACTGTTATGATTCAAACCTAAAGTGAACATCAGCCAGACAGAAACAGCTCTTTTTAAACTCTCTTATACTAGAAAGTATTCCAAATGACAGAGGGAGGAGACGGAGGTTTCATTATAAAACACACTGAGGGTTCTGTAAGGTTCAATATGAAACAATTAAATATAAATCTTCACGATGAAGGGTTTGAATTACAGAGTTCTTGATTTTCTTACAGACATTTGTACTTGTGATTGGTTATATTTATTTGTTCACTGAACTGATTTGTTAATGTTACTGAAGATTTGTTTATTTCAAAGATCTCTGAAATCAGTCCACCATGATCCTCATGAGCTTCATGTAAGCTGCTCAAGACAATGTTTTACACAGTACAAGCACCAAAAATATTTTCTCTAATTTCATTTATTACGTCTTCATTTCTTTACCAAATGATGCATGTGTGTTGAAGTGCGCTCAAAAACAAACTAATCGGCTCCAACCTTCAGTGGAAGCGCCGTTCAACAAATGCAGAGAGGAGAAAAAGGAAAAGGGAGAAAAAAAAGCTTCTGGGATGCATGGAGTTAAAAAAGTGAAACTTAATATAAAAAGAAATTCTTTTAAAGAAAGGAACTAAAAAAGACCTCTGTAGCTAACAGCATTATCTGTTTGGTGTTACAGCGCGGTTGCATCATGCCGCTCAGAACAAAACTCTGCACTCATCTTTGCTGACAATGAACACTGAAGTTGGCAGAAATTTGCTGTGAAACGAGACAAAAGTGTGCAGTTTATAAAAAAGAAGTGTAAAAAAACTGAAAGGAAAAGTGAGGCAACCTCCGGGCCTCGGGCTTTTGTCAGTGGGCATCTGTGTTTGGTGACCGGCTGATTCAGACTGGAAGTAGAAGATCTGTTAGTTTTGAATGAAACCTGATTGTTTCTGAACACCGTGGCGCTCTGACAAAGACACCAACAGCCTGATGTCATGACCGCTTAATTATCCACCCTGAATGGAGATCAGAGGGGATTAACCGCTGGGCGTATTGATCAGCTGCTCGGCTCTTTTTCACTGCTCCTCTGTAAAGTGGGTCATTTATTTTTGCGAGAAATTGGTTGAGTAAAAAGTTTGCCAAGGATTTGCAGTAATTATCTCATCCCTGTATAGCTGGGGCGCAGCATGAGGCCGTGGTAAATTACACATCTCTCTCCGAACTCCTGGATGCTTTATGGCCGTGCATTATGCAGAACAGTGCTGGAGCGCCTTTAACATCCCCCAAGTGGATTGAAATAAAGTTGACGCTGCTCTTTGTTTGGAGCTCAACACAAGCCTTTATTTGGCTGTGCTGAATCGGAGATCGCTGTGGAAAAAAAAAAAAAAAAACACGTGGAGGAAAAAGGGCTCATCTTAATTATTTTGGAGACTTTTTTCCTCTTTTTCCCCCCAAATGGTTTGTGAACACCTGAAGTGTTTTTAGAGGGAATCCGGATCCAGATGTGAGGATGTTGGGGCACTCCGCTGGGAAACAGCACTCCCAGTAAAGAAGTTGCGCTAACAGTGTTTTCTTCTTTTCTTTTTTTAAAGAAGAAAGAAAAAGCTTGCTGTTCACAGAGAGAGAGACACATCAGGCAGCTCTCATAGACTTTATATTCTCCTTTAACTGGCAGGTCAGCCTCTTAATAGATCATATTTTAGTCCACATATGTTATTATAAAATGCATAACTGAAAAAAAAATCAAGTAAATTTTAAAAAAATTCTAAAAAAATATGGTGTCTCATTAAAATGTCAAACATTATTATATTCTATCATTATTACCTCAATAATATTATTATCACTTTATTATTAATTTGCATTAAACCCTCATCACCCCAAATAAATAAAACAAATACATAAATATTTTCATTGCTTTAATTAAATGATTTATTAAGATTATATTTGAGCACATTATTAGAAATGTTGAACATTTTCAGCACAAAAATCTGTTTCTGTCGTTTTTGACACAGATCATTAAAAACCTGTCAAACACTTGAAGGTTTTTATGAATTGTTTGACTGTTTGTGGCACTGTTACGTCTATTTAAATGGGTTTTATTTCTCCCCCAGCCCAGCAGATGCTCCTCCTCTGCCAGGGAGCGAACGGGGTGAAAAGAACTGGTGAATCTGTGGTTTGGAATCACCACAAACAAGGTGAGTCACTGGCAGTAAACACGTCTCATGAGGTGTGCAGAACTTTTTCACGTGCTGTGCTGTCGTCTCACAAAGATTCACCTCTGGTCTGCATGCTCAAACTGTTTAATTCCATGCAAGTGTCCTCCTGCCTGCTGGAGGGGAAACAACAAGCAGCATGAGGCTCTGAGATGAAAACAAATCAAATAAAAACATGATTTTTTTTCCTTGTAGGAAATGATGCAACATGGAGCATTCAATCAGTTTTCCAGGATATTTTTATTTTTAAATATCATGCAACACTGTGATATAATCTATATTTTGAGTGAACACATGCTCAGTACAGTCAGCTCCAGAAACACACACCTGACTTTGGAATCTGGACTTTACAATGTGCACAAGAGCAGCTTTAGACTCATGCTTGTTTCGTAGCAAATGCAACAAGTTTAATTTTCTACGCAACATTTGATTCAAATACATCACAAGAATACACAATAAAGGCTGCGAAACAGTCACACAGATCATGTAAAAATAACTAAACGTCAATTCTAACCTGAGAAAAACATCCCATCCACTCGATCCGTCCCCTGAAGGATCATAAATCTACTCAATTTAAGGAATCTGGACGGAATAATCAGAGCCTGACAGACCGAACCGTCCGTCTGAGCTCCTCCTGCTCATGTCTCTCTCTCTCTCTCTCTCTGAGTGTGTGTGTGTGTGCGCGTGCGCGTGTTGAATGCAACGACTCGATGCGCCGCTTTAAGTCCCGGAATATAAATTAGTTCTGAGAATTTGGGGGGGCGGGGCTTCACAGAGCCGCTGACGTCGCCAGCTCGTCGACTCGGACTCAACCATCAGCGTAGGGGAGCTCAGAGGCTCCGGAGCGATTTAACTTGCTTTTTTGACACAAATGTACCGTTTAAATCGCCGGTTTAAACGCGGGATGTGACTGATTTTGCTCCTGAAGCGTCTCGGTGCTGGATGTGTCCGAAACGCCGCCGCGGTTTGAGAAGTTTGCGGGAACGTAGCTCACCCCTGCGCCGGGAAAGTGGTGCGGTCTCAGGCTCAAATTCCGAGAATTGTGCTCGTCTGATTCTTAGAACAGGGGTTCTTAGAAGTGGTGATGCAAGAAGTTTCTAGGAAAGCGCTACCAGGTGATTTTTAAACCTTCCTTTTTCCCTTTAATTTGGCGCGAAGTTTTTCATCTGCTGTGTATTGTTGATGTTTTAGACTTTTTAGGCTGGCGGAGTGTTTGTGGACCCGGTTCTGTGTGCTGCTGCTGCTGCGGGTGACAGCCGGAGCGCCGGGCTCTGACAGCTCTGCTGCCCCGGCTCGGCGCTCCGCCGGCCGGTCAGCAGCCGCCTCCTCCCCGCTCCTCGCCCCGGCTCTCGGTCGCGTTGTAACACCGTAATAATAATGGAGCTGTTAAACGCCGGAGCTCGGTGTGTTTGTGATTTAATGTCACACGAACTTTGCGCGGCAGCCGCAGATTCGGGACGTTTCTGCTGGGCAGTCTCAGTCAGTCGCTCCATTGGAGCGCAAAAACTGCGCAGAACAAGTCCCCCTGTTACCGTAACGCTGTAGCGGAAATATCACTGCTGAGGGGGGTGTGTGTGTGTGAGCGTGAGTGTGTGTGTGTGTGTGTGTGTGTGTGTGTGCGCGCGTGTTTTCCGTGGTGGAAGTTGTCTCTTATTTTTTTTCCATCGTGGCAGTTTGACAAGTTAACAAGTTTTCGTGCGAAGATTCGGTTAAATTCAGGCTAATAAACAAAAATAAATTATACTCGGAGTCATTATAAAATGTGATGTTTTTATTCCAAATCCTGACTAAAATAAGAGTTGTCATTTAAACGTGTCCGGTGCACTTGGACCTGTGTGGTCCCTGGCAGACTTTCCTAAACTCGAGTTTCTTGTGTTTTCTTTATTATTTACTAGCGGCAGTTTGAACTGTCCCGGTGTTTTGTCAAAATGTGTTCCCTGCTAAAATCTACGTCCCCGGCTGTCTAATTAATAGTAGATAACCATGTGTTCAGCCTGATAAATATAGAAATTTTGATATAAACTGATAAAAATTATATGTTCACCAAGAAGTCCGTGATGTTGTTTTCTTACTGAAAACGGAGGGAAAACTATTTATTTGTGATCTTCAGCCGTCAGTTGTATTTTTCTGCTACAGATGACATAAATAGATAGGAGTATTTTATTTTAGCCATTTCCTTTAAATACGAGAGCTTAAAACGGTAAAGCTTTGAGGAGAAAGCGGAGAGAAGCAGGTGGGGGACTTGTTTTCGACGGGGGGACACATTTCAACACAACACCAGTTCTATTTACGGACGTGTCCGGTTACAGACGTGGATTTCAGGCTGACCTGACCCCGCCGGGGTGTTTCTGGGGTTTATTGTGTGGTACTGATACGCTCCCGTAAAGTAAACCGACCCAGAGAGGGGCGGCTCCGGTTTTTAATCACTAAACTTTACAACACCTGCACGCGCTGGTCCGGTGACGGCAGGTCGACGAGGACAAAATTAGGATGTTATTTGTGGGAAATGAAGGAGTGAAAACAAACCTCAGCTGCCTGTTTGGACGTTTAATCTGATTTATCTGTTAGAAGTAAAACGTGAAAACGAGCTGAAAACTTTCTTCCGTTTCTTTTCGGTTTAACGCAGAGTTTATATATGTGTCTTTTTGTATTTAGTGCCGGTTTTAGGTAAATATTAACATCTAGTTCCGAATTTTTAAAACAGAACAAAATAAATTACTGTATTAAATATAAAAATATAGCGTTTCTATTTTAAAGGAAGGACCAACGCTGATATATTGACGGTCTAATAAAGTAATCTGAGCCTCGTTCATCTCGAGCTGTCAGCCGGTGTTTCCGTGAGAAAGTTTTTTGTTTTGTTTTGATTCTGTGTGAAAGTGAGAGTCGGTCTGCTGGCAGACTCGTTGTTTTAATAAACGGCGCCGCCTTCTGGTGATTCTTCTCTCCTGTTTTATTCCTAGTCTGTCCTCTCTGGAGGAGCTGACACTGTCTGAATAAAACCTTTAGCAGTAAAACGAGCCGACCTGGGTGTTTACGTTAAATAATATGTTCATGTCTGTGTTTGTTTTTTTTATTTTTTACAGAACTGGACAGAATGGCTTGCGCAGCTGACAGCTGCATACAGTTCACACGCCATGCAAGTGACGTTCTGCTGAACCTGAACCGGCTGCGGAGCAGAGATATTCTCACAGATGTCACCATCTTGGTCAACAGGCAGCAGTTCCGTGCACACAAAACTGTTCTCATGGCTTGCAGGTGAGTTGTAGAGCATTGTTCTGTGGGTGTAGGCTCATCCAGGGTATGGCAGTCCTAAAAAGTTTCAAAAAGACAACTGGACTTCTTTTTCATTTAGAAAAAAGGGAGGGCGGAGAAAAAAGCATGAGTTAAATTGCCTTTTTGAAACTTTTAAAGTGGTCTCTTTTTTTTTTTTTTGCTGCTGGTTTAAGTTAGAGAAACTTATTTCCTGTGTGTTTTTGTTTTGCAGTGGGCTGTTTTACACTATCTTCACTGACTCCCACAAATGCAACCTTAATGCCATCAGTCTGGACCCAAAGGTGGACCCTGAGGGCTTTGCCATCCTGCTGGAGTTTATGTACACCTCCCGTCTCACACTAAAGGAAAGCCTGATCATGTCCATCATGAACACAGCCATCTACCTGCAGATGGACCACGTTGTGGACACCTGCCACAGGTTTATCAAATCCAGGTTGGTAGAATGGAGCCCGTTTGGCTGTAAATCCCCGATTATCTGTGTGTTCCTGACACTCTTGTTCTCGTCACAGTGATCCGACTGCCAAGCTGCCCAGAGACGAGTTTTTGGTCAGTCCCCTGGTTTTACCTCAGGACGTCCATGCGTACCGGCCCCATGATGTTGTTGACAGCTTGCACAGCCGCATGGCTCCGTTTAGGGATGGTAGGCCTTACGGCACTAACATGTTCAGCGGGGTCAGCACCCCCAGCAACTACCATCTCTACGGGCAGTTCCCCATGCCAGGATTCCCCTTCCCTCTCTGCAAGCTGACTGATACCAAAAGTACTTTTGCTGACCTCTCAAAAAGTGGAATCCACCACAAGCACTGTTCTCCTCATGATGGCGCCATCAGGGCAGAATATGCCCGGGCACTTGGCTCTGGCTCCTCCAGCATCATCCACTCCACCACCTACGCCTCCAGAGAGGTGGGGAGAGACGGCGAGGTGAGGAAGGAGAGCCACGAGGGCGTCGGGCAGCCTATCTGCTCAAGGAAACGCTCCTTTCCTTTGTTGACGCTTGAGCACCAAAAAGACAGGGAACATGCTCCGCAGGCGGAGGAGGACCTCATTCATCAGCACTACCCTCTGGGAATCTCCTCCACAGGTCGCAAGAGTCTCATGAGCAGCCCGCAGAGCCCCCTCAAATCAGACTGCCAGCCCAACTCCCCGACGGAGTCCAGCAGCAGCAAGAACGCTGGCCTGTCTCATATCGGTGGAGGGCAAGCTTCGCAGGGGGCACCTGACCCCAAAGCTCGCAACTGGAAGAAGTACAAGTTTATCGTGCTGAACCAAAGCGCGAAGGAAGACGAGACGGGGCTGAGGGATCCGGGGCTCCACTCCCCTCAGCGCCTCGGCCTGCAGCACTACCTTCACCCCGGTGACTCGGAAAACCTCGACCCTCAAACGATGAGCAAGAGCAGCGATCACAGCGAGGATCTGCCTGTGCCACAAGCAAGTCGGCTCAACAACATCATCAATAGGTGAGACGGTCTAAAGCTGATTTTAGTTTTCGTTACATTAAAGTTCAGAAGCATCATTTTAACCTGAGACATGGTGTGTAGAGAGTTTAAAGTATCTGATTCATATCATTTCAGTGCACTTGAGGGGTCACTGAGGAACGGCGATGGCCACCCTCCACACTACCTGAACCGTCGCAGCTGCTCCACCTGTGGCTCCCAGTCGCCGCAGCACTCAGACGTCTGCCCTAACAGCTCCCGCTCCCGCCTCTCAGAGGACATGGCCGAGCTGCACTCGGAATACTCCGACTCCAGCTGCGGTGTGTTCTGGAGACCGCTCACATCAGAACTCACTCCACCGGTCGGATCACCAGTAGCTAACGTTTACTTTGATTTCTCCTGGACAGAAAACGGAGCGTTCTTCTGTAACGAATGCGATTCCAAGTTTGCAGACGACGAAGCTCTGAAGCAGCACATGCTTCAAGTGCACAGCGACAAGCCATACAAGTGTGACCGCTGCCAGGCTGCTTTCAGATACAAGGGCAACCTCGCAAGCCATAAGACCGTCCATACGGGTAAAAACACGCAACAAAGACATCTGATTACTTTGAGTTTGTGTGTCTTTTTTATGGAAGTTTAACCAGATTTCTTCTTTTCAGGAGAGAAACCGTATCGCTGTAACATCTGTGGTGCTCAGTTTAACAGACCAGCTAACCTCAAGACTCACACCCGCATCCACTCAGGAGAGAAGCCATACAAATGTGAGACGTGTGGAGCCCGATTTGTACAGGTAGCGACTCTCCTCAGAAACACCTCAGCCTGCCGTCGTTTATCCCTTTAACCCCTCTGGTCCAGAAGCACATTTTAGTCCCAGTATCTTATGGAGGCGTGTATATAAACTACAGGGTTCTGATGTGAGCTGGAAATCTTTAAAACGTGCTTGAATCTTTAATAAAACCCTTGAAACTAGAATTACAGCAAATATATTCTAGTGGTCTATATATGCCAGGATGATCAGTTTAACTGTCGATTGGCTGGTCTGATTGACAAAAATGCAATTAATTTTTTCATTCCATGAGCTCATCATCGCTAAGCTCTAATTATTGAAAAGATGTGAACGTTTTTACTTCCAGAATTATACATTTCAAGTTGGTCAGAAATGTTTGAAAAAGTATTCTGTTATTTATAGTACTTCACAACTAAACACAAACCAGAAACTGGAATCGGCCCTTAGAATCTAAATCAGTGCGTCTCGACTTAAAACTGTAGCTGAAATTGGTTGTAGCTTAATACCATTTACTTATTTGAGAAAAGAGAGAGTGAAATAAGCATTTCGACCATATAAGGAGTGTTCACGTGTAAATCATCACTGATGGAAGGAGATGGAAAAGCTTGAAAACGTGCCTTAAAAGTGCTTGAATGTGATTTAGGCAAAAGTGTTCAAACCCCGAACTTAGCTGTATAAAAGACTATAAAAGATTATTTAAAAAATTCTTTAATTTTTATGAATAAGATTTGTCTGACTTTGTCGTCATCATCCCATCATTATGTTTATTATTGTTGTTATTATTATTATTATTATTATTAATGTCATTGTTGGTCAGAAACATGATAAACATATTCAGGTTAGTTTTGTTCTTTAAAAAAAAATCAGAAAATGCCCAAACTGACATCAGCTGGTCAGGCTGATTATTGAGGTGATCGGTATCGGCCATCAGAACCAGAATCGGTGTCTTTTTCTTTTTTTTTTTGTACTAAAACAAAAATAGATTTTAGAACAAAAGCATTTGCTTTAATAAAAGGAGGAAGTGAAATAATCATTTTGAGTATTTTGTCAAAGAACCCTGAGACGCTGTGTAAAATCATGCGATCGGTCTAAGCTGATTTTCAGCTGGATGGTGTAATCTGATTGGCAGATCTGAAATTTTAAAAATCTATTTTTTTTTGGTCCATGAATGCACCGCTGCCAAATGACTGTTAGAAACTCTGACATTTTTCTCAGTTTGTGAACTCTTCCTAGTTTTTAAGTTACTCAAAGCTAAAACCTAAATTATTCAGTTAGTTAACGGTCCCTGAGATAAATCCGTGTCGACATCGACTCTCAAAACCAGGATCTGTGTTCTCCAGTTAATTACTGTCTGACAGATTTTCTTGTTTTGTTTGTGTTTCAGGTTGCTCATCTTCGTGCCCATGTTCTGATCCACACGGGCGAGAAGCCATACCCGTGTGAGATCTGTGGAACGCGCTTCCGTCACCTGCAGACGCTGAAGAGCCACCTGCGCATACACACGGGAGAGAAGCCCTACCATGTAGGAACCAGAACAGTTCACCTTTCACTTAAACATCAAACACAATAAGGCATCAGAAACGTCTAAAACAAACCTGTCTTTTCTTACTTTCAGTGTGAAAAATGCAACTTGCACTTCCGCCACAAGAGTCAACTCCGGCTGCATCTGCGCCAGAAGCACGGCGCCATCACTAACACAAAGATCCAGTACCGGATGGCTACGTCCGACGTGCCCACTGACTTGACGAAGGCGTGCTAAGCTAAAAGGCTTTTCATGCAGGCAATCTTGACCTTTATAGACCCCAACTTGTACAATCATCCAAAAGTGTAGTGCCACACTGTGTTCATTAGACGGTTCAATTGGCTGCGTTCACCATTCGAAACGGGTTTCCACTACATGTGAACATAGAGGCTTCTGAGTCACTTTATGGTTTCTATATACTATAAATAAATATATACATGTATGTATGTTGGGAGTGTTTTTAAGCTTTGAAGGCATCTATATAAAGCTTTATTTTGAGATGGATAAAATGTTAACGTGTTTTTTTGAAAATACAGTATTTTATATCAAGAGAACTTACTTTTCTGAAAGTATTGAACATTTTGACAGGTGGTACATATATTTTGAGATAAAGGCTGCGCAGCTGTACACAGTCTGTATGTTTATACGTTGTCGAGTTGCCATATTCACAGGAAGCGATGGATTCAGACGTATCGGGTGGCTGCTGCTGCCTGAAACACAAGCATGAGGTGTTTCTCACACGGAGTGGGCGACTGCATAAATATTGTGACATATTGTGTTCTATCTGTGATTGCTCTCTGCTGGCAGAGCCAATCCAACTCTGTTTCTGGGTACTGCTTTGTAATGACCAACATTTTGCTTCAGATGTATTTGTATAGATGTGATTTCTCCTTTTTTTGGTTATTTGCTTTTCATAAGTGAAGGTTTACAGTTTTTGCTCTTTGTTCCAGATCCTGCCGTAAACTTGTGTCAATGTTGAGTTTGTAGATACACTGTGTATTCAATGTGCCTTTCTCTATGCTGACTGAATTCCTCTCCATTCAGCCCAGTTCTAATAAGGTACAACTCAAGGACGACACATGTCCTGGATCCCTGTGTGTGTGTGTGTGTGTGTGTGTGTGAGTGTGTGTATATTTGTACATGCTTGTCCGTAATCTTACAACATGAAATGTTATAATTGTACATTTTCAGAATTTTCTTTTTTTTTTCCAGTTTGTTTTTGTAAAAAAAAAAAAAAGGGGGACGAAAAAAAACGCATTAAAATTGTTGTACGTTATAAATGTATGAATGTAAAATAAAGGTACTGAATTTCTATGTATTAAAACCAGAATCTGTTGTTTGTGAACAGTGACCACCAGTAAATGAACAGTTTTACTACAGAGGCATGTTTGTTGTAGCTCTGGCTGACAGATGAATGAATTCCCACGGCGTACAGCGAACAGGTTTCACTCTAAAAAGCTTGAACAAAAAAAAAAGACCTGTAAAAGCAAGCGATCGGATTTAACGCATCAAAAATCCTTCATCAACAACAAAAAATCACAGACACTCTTACACTGATTCAATATGTAGTCAGCCAATCACAAGACAGCAATTAAATACATTTATTCCTCTAGATGTGGCGAGACACCTTGATGCACTGGAATGGAGAAGAAAGATTTAAAAAGATATTTGGGTCATTCTGAAGAGGCGTTCTATCATTTTAAGACCACACTCACCAGTGACATCACTCCTCGTGGGTGGAGTCTGAGTTTAAGTTTATAACAGGGGCGTTCAAACTCTTTAACATGAACACTGAAATCATCTAGTGTAAAGACTTCAAGGGCCACAAAAATTAGAATTTTAAAAATAAAAATGAAGCAAAAAAAAAAAAAGATTTATTTTTGTTTGTTTTACTAAACAAAACAAAGTCTTCATTCTTTGAAGGATCAGGAAACCTTTGTCAATGTGAGACGTACAAGAATCTCCTTTGTTTGACTCAATGTTTAAAAAGCATCAAATTCCCTGGATCTGATTGGTCGATTGTTTTCTCGTCTCTAGAAACCACATTTTCCTCTATCGTCAGCAACAAGACCTGGATCTGGGTTGTAGTAATGCTCCTGGATTTAGTCAGGTTTTAAGAACAGAGCTCACAAGTCTGCTTTTAGTAAAAGTCAGTGAAGGTTTGTGGTTCATCCATCCATCCATCCATCCATCCATCCATCCATCCATCCATCCATCCATCCATCCATCCATCCATCCATCCATCCATCCATCAATACATTTTCTCCACTTATGAGGTCAGGTCACGGGGAAGCAGCTTCCCTCTCATCCTGACACTTCACACTCAGCTGTGAACTGTTAGAGATCACGGTCCGATGAAGCCAACAGGATCACATCATTGGCAAGAAGCAGAGACTTGATCCTTAGGCCACCAAAACAGATCCCTCAGCATCTTGGTTTGACATCATTCATCAACTGTGAGGTTTGTAAACAACATGTGGATATGTGTTTGCGTTAGTAGGCGTCTTTGGAGCCGCTGCGTCATGTCCTTGCACTGTTCAGCGGAGGCATACAGCAGTGCTTTGTCATAAAGTAGTCCCCAGTCTAAAATAGTACCTGTAATTCCTTCGTGTTACTTTTTATTTTCACTTGCAGTCAATATGTTTACCGAGGCCCCGCGATGGACTGGCGACCGGTCCAGGGTGTCCCCCGCCTCTCGCCCCTTGACCGCTGGAGATAAGCACCAGCTCCCTCGCGACCCTCTGTGGAGGACTAAGCGGTTACAGATAATGGATGGATGGATGTTTACTGAGGTCACTAGGCAGAATTAGTATCATTAGTATCACTACTGAGTGAGATTTAAGGACTTTTTCCTCACAATGCTAGTCGTTACCATTCACTTACAGTGTTTTATGCTAAGCTAAAGCTAAAAGAGTACTGCTGGATAAGGATAACAGCTGGGCTGGTTACTAATTGCTTTTGCCCACTGATCTAACTATGAGGAATATGGCAAAAGACAAAGCATCACTTTTTGGTGGAGTATCCCTTTAACTGTTACACAGTGACGTGTATTTTCTGCTGCTTTCTAATGGTGTCCAGATCAAACAACTGTTTGACTGAATGGTCTTGTTTCATAGAGCAAATGATTAATTTACCATAACAGCAGCCAGTTGTTTCAGTTCACTGTGAACGAAGAGCAGAAAACACTGATCCTCCCTTCTAAAACCTTAGGACACATGTTAAGAAATGAGAACATATTTCACAACTAACGTGACTGGAGGAATGACTACCATGTTACCTAACTCTGCTGCTTTCACTGTGGGAATGCTGCTTCTATTCCCCTCAAATGAGCAGATTTAGAGTTCCACTAAAGGCTACTTTCTGCTAATAAACTATTCGAAATCATGGCAGCTTGGTGGCAGATTCTAACGATGAACCTGTTGGGACAATGACAGAAAATGTACACTCATGAAAATATTTAACTCAAGGTTTTATAATCCAAAAAGAAAAATATCAGATGGGTTTCAAATCTACCTCAAATGAACAGCAGCACTCAAAATATATCAAAATGTTATTATTATTATTATTATTATTATTATTATTGGAACAATAATTTAGATAAAATGATGAAAAAGTGTGGAAAAACAAGTAACACCCTTATTTCCTTTAAAAATGAACAGGTAGCTGCCAGGAGCTGCTGATCTAAGGTCGATTAACTGATCATCAGAAAGTTTGAGCTCTTCTTAAACGTAGTTTCGTTTATTTGCTGGCCCGGAGCACACAGCTGTGTTAACACAATGTCAAATAGATGAAAAGGCATCAGCAAATAACTGAGAATCAACTGTTGCTGCCAGTTAAATGGAAAGTTAGGCCATTTACAAATGATTTCATTGAGTCATTCTTCAGTGTAAAAGATGACTCACGAGTGAAAACATGTAAGACAGCTGACCAGCAGCCCAGGAGTGAGTCAGGTCACCCTGAGGTCAGACTGTGTAGTGCTCAGAGGAATGGTCTCCTGACACTGCAGGGCCTAGCTAGCTGCTTAACGCTTATGACAGTGCAATTAGAGACATATGACTTGGCTTCAAATTGAAGTCAGGATAGAGGGTTTTTTTTAAGATACAGCAACTTAACTTAGATTTGCTAAGTTGCAGCTTAACCAAAGTTATTGCTGCGACTCATCAAGTGATCTTGTTTTTACCTGCTTTCACATTTTGGCTGATTTTTGATCAATAAGAACAGTGGAGCACTGGGAGTGCAATGTTTTACAAGAAGCCATTTTGACTTTCTGATCACTTGACTGGTCCCTCCAGAGGGTTTATGACCTGGGTCTGGGGTGTCCAGTACTGAGCCTGCCTGGTCACCTACTGTCTACACCAGACTGGGGTCTGCGCCCACTGGGGGTTCCTGACCCTGCTTGGGCTCCCTGGGGTGGCCCTAAGAATCCAAGGGTGGCTCCTTGTTCAATCTACTGTATCAGTGAGGGTTTGTGCAGCTGCTGAGCAGATCTGGCCCCTACACCACATAGGTGGAGTTGTGGTTATTGGTTATTATACATAACCTGGCTGAAGCTCGGCATTATGTAGAGTTGTGAATACTACATCCTTTCCAATGAAATATTAAACTCATTTAAAGATGATATGATAAGTTAGGAACTGTAACATTAACCCTTTTCAAATGGATAATATTTATTGAGAGTACCTAGCTCCTTTTTCGGTTGTATTTCAGGGAGTAATACCTTTAATAATCTGAAGCAAAGACAAAATAAAAGATTTTACAATCATTTCTTTTATAAAAAGGCTAAGACGGTACATGGAGAATGTAACAGTGCTGAATGATGAGGTAGATTCATTTAAATCATAACAAACTCTTAAACATGATGAGAAATGTTGTAAGATGTGTAATTATGAGTTTAAAGGAGAGCTGGAGTAATTTAAAAAGACGAGGAGGAGTTATTTTAGTCTAGATGTCAAGTTTAGTTGCTATTTTGACTTTTTAGGACTTGACATTTTTTAAAGAAACATTGAAACCTGCAGTGCTGTCCAACACACGAGTGACCAGACGTCCCGTTTTGTGCAGGATTGTCCTGCATTTACAGGACTTTTCACATGTCCCAAAAATTGACCCTTTAACACCAAGCGTGTCCTCATAGATGCATTTTGTACTCTGCATGGTTTGTGCTATAAAAAATTCAAACGGTCTTTGATAGAAGAGAAGTTGCTCTTTCAGGCCAGCATAGTGTCATTAGGGTTATTTCTGTTCCGCGGTTACATTAGGACCTGAGAGTCAGCCCCTCTCACACAAACGTAGCAGTTAGGAGAAGAAACGAGTGACAGAGAGCAGAATGAGAGCATATCTGAAGAATGGGACTGTAGAGGTAAATAAAGTGCCCTTTCACACATTCCGAGCCTGGATCTGTGTCATCCATAACCATTGAATGTGCTTATTTTTAGGTACAATGTTTAAATTTTGACAATCCTTTTGTAGTTAACATGTCCCACATTATGCTGGTTTGGATCTGGTCACCCTAGATTAACATCATATTTTAATATTAAATTAAAATAATTGAAGTCCCTGTTGAGATCATTCAAAAAGCTGTAGACTGATTCAGATTGAAAATGGGCCAATGAGTGATGACATTTTGGGGATGATCAGGCATTATCAGGGAATCTAAACTAGACTGGTGGATGTCTGGGCTCTCCTAAGCTTTTTAAGTTATTTATTGAATATTTTCTGATCAATTCAGTCCTCTTTTGCTATGGCTCAGCATTTATCTTGCCTGGCTGGGCAGCTCTCTGGTGGCTTAGCACCCCTAACTCTCTAATCCTAGAATCACCCCTGCCAGAGACCCTGGTTGCCAGACCAGACTGTCTTTGCGGACAGGTGCTTTCATGGTCCCAGCAGCCCGCGATCATCAGACAACTTCCCATCATCCAGCTGTGGAGCGCTGTGAAGGAGTGGTCAGATATCCAGAAGCTTGTTGACACACACCCCCTGTGCCAGCATGCACACACGCTGCTGCACCAGAACACACACACACACACACACGCTACAGCACCAGAATGCACAGCTGCCTACCCCCCCACCCCAAAGTCATGCTGAGGTGATTCGTACCAAGCATCAGCACCAGGTTCTCCCAGAGTACCTCAATGAACAAATGATGTGCACCCTGTAGGTATCATGTCATGATATACGACTTTGGCTCCATCTAGTGGGATGGTATATACACACACACATATACAGTATATGTTGTATTGAGGGATAAAAATTGTACTGTGGTATATACGTTGTACTGAGGTATGTGTTCACAAATCCCCCCCCCCCCCCCCCCCCCCCCCCCCCCCCCC
>SSNR01000175.1:944427-1027027 GCA_006937965.1 Callopanchax toddi
CCCCCCCCCCCCCCCATGTCTCACCCCATCCTGTTACTGGGCCTTCAGTGACGTCAGGGTGGCTCATCTGTGCACACAATGAGCAGGGCACTGCAGGGAATCGAACCCTGCCTCAGGACTGAGTGTACCAGGGCCTTTTGGTTTTCAATGTGGTCGACGACATCACAAAACAAATTATGTATCAAGCAAAAAACAGACTTCTGCCTCATCATGTCCAGACTCTGTTCCACATAAAGAAATCAAGTTATGACCGTTACTATTTCAAGACTCGTACTACGGTGAAAAGTCATGTGTATCTGTTAAAGGTGTAAACATATGATAGTTGTCCAGTTGCATTATGGCTGGCTTTGAGAGACTATTAAAAAATGAATGCATAAAAAGAAAATAATTTTTGTTACAGCTATGGGAAATTATTAAGTTGAAATTCCTTGTGTTACTTTTGGATTGTGTGTGAAACAAATTTAAGGTTACTGACAAAATGTGAATTTGCATGTTTTGGTGATATTAGGGGTAGGTGAACGCTCCAGCCATTATCCAGAGCTGCATCTCTAAAATAAAACCTTAGACATTACTATTTTAATCATCTTACACATCCTTGTGCAGATGACCAAAAAATATATACATCTCAAAGCGAACTGTGTTTCCAGATATTAAAAATGCATCATCCCTGCTGCTTCTGCCCCTTTTCTCTTCTACATAACATTATATCAATATGCTTTGATAAAACACTCTTTGTCCATGTTTTGGTGGATGTTTTAGTTTGCTGTACAGTCATAATAATAATAATAAATCCATAAGTAGTCCAGAATGTCATGAGCCGCACCACCACGGAGTTCGTTATGAAATACAGTCTGATGGCACTTCAATCAGCCCACAAATAGTAGTAATAAAACAAAAAACAATCAGCAAACATGATCAAAATATAAATAACTTTATTTTTTAAGTGGCATTAAAAAAAAAAAACAAGTCTTTTTACTCGAATAAACAAAAAGTCCACATAAACATCACAACAGATCATTACCTCTCCTCTCTGGACTCGAAACTGAATTTGGCTCGATTTATTTTAAACAAAAGACAGAATCAAATAAACTTCCTCTGAGGTTAGGACACTCCTCCATCATTACTGCGCTGCTAATTATCGAGTATCAATAACAGGAATGCACTTCCAACTCTCTGTGACAAACAGAGGCTAATCAACACTTCTGCTCACAAACAAAAAGTTTATTTTACTCCAAATGACCTCCTAACTTAAACGATTCATTATTCTGGTTACAAAAGCCCAACCCTCGACCCATCCCACTGCCCCATCACTGCTTCTGCTGCATGGCTTCTTTCCGCGCCGCGTCCTGCAGCAGCTGAGTGTCCACTTCATCGGCCGGTAGCTGGACGTATCGGACCACCGATCCACGGATGAAGCAGTTTTTCACCGACAGCTGGAGCACAATGAAACAGGAGTTTAATGCAAAGAGGGTGAAAATCAGCTTCAACTAATTATGTCCAGAACAGGGTTGGACAGCAATGTGATCTAACCTGAAAACAGCACCAGTTTCAAACCTGATCAAATTAATGTGTTTTTATATATGAGATAGTCAAGTGAGTAGCAGGCTTTCTTTTTAAAGGCCAGTCGTTTATGAGGGAGACTGGTGCTCTGCCCTGGTGAAGAAATAACTCACTCACTCTGTGACCAGGAAGAGTTTTGCTCATTTTACCGTCACATAAAAGGATAAAGAGCGTCTGTAGTGACAGAACTTTGTATGAAAGTCAAATAGATCAGAACTGAGACTACAGAGGAGCAGAAAGCCCTGAAAGCTAAACCCACAGAAAGCTCACAAGACAAAGTTGCAGAAGAGGTAGGGCTGGAACAATTCATCGAATTATTCTAATAATTTCATTACATAAAAATCCTCTGAGGCAAACTTAATAAAAAGGGAGGCTTCATTTAAACCAGGTGACTTCACGCTGCTCAGTGATTTCACAAGGACGCTTATTAGATCATTACCAGCTCATCGGCTCCATCTCAAGATCGGTACAGAAATAGATGAAAACTCTAGATCGGGTATCGGTGACAATGGGGCGATCTATAGGGAGAGATCTATTCAGTCTATTTCTATGTGCTGTGAGTGTCGCCGCGCCAGTGCTACGAGCACGTGGAGTCCCTTAAACGAAGTAAACAAAAGGGAGGCGACATGAAGCAGCTGACTTTGAAGGAGATAAGAGGTGAAACGTTTCCACCTGATGAAGGAAGCAAAAATCAGAGGATTCTGAACTTCAATGTCATGGATGGACAGCCGCCGATGCTCAGACCAGACCTCGACCAGCCTGTGTGTGAATGTAGAGGTTCGGTGGCTCATGGTGTTTACCTGATCATCCTTCTTTTTAAGCCATTAGACGACTCAAGAGTGTTGGTCTGCTGTGGGGCTCTAGGTTTTCACAAACACCTGAGGGACATGTCTCAAGTACACAACAGTGAGACTTACCATGTGTGGGTATTTCTCCGGGTCTGTGACGCTGATGTCTGTCAACTTGATATTCAGGTACTAAAAACAACAAAGAATATGGACATAAACAAACAGTCAACGCCTAAAATATTGACAGAAAAGAGTTTTATGGATGCGTGTTTCCAACCTGGTCAACAGAATGCAGAGTTCCACAGATGCTGAAAACAGATGATGGGAGAAACATGTGAGAAAACAAACCATTTTAAAAAGCTCACCGACCTCCAGCTGGCTCATCTTGTGACGTTTCAGTAAACTAGAAGTGCTTCAGATGAGAAGAACGCCTGTGCTCTAACTTTGGGCTGTCTGTCCATTTGAAACCATCTCAGTAGCAGCTTGTTTATAAAGTGCTGTAGTTTATTTAGGCAGGTCGTGTATATATATTAAAACACCGACTGTCTTAAGGTCCAACATGAGTCATCATTTGGTTCAAAATGTCAACAACTGGTTTTGTGTTTATTTTAAATAATGACTCTGCACTTTGTAGGTCCAGAATGTATCTTTAGAGGCTAAATGATCAGACTAGATTTAACCTTAAAGCACTAAAATCATGTCCCTCCTCCTGTTTCTGACTGTGTTTAACTCACATTTGATGCGGTAGCAGCTGAGAGTCAGTCACAACACAGTAAGAGCTAACTGATCCCATCAGATCATGAATAATGCTTTAGATTCACCATAACGACATGATCTACGTTTAAACCTCTGGTATCAAAGGTGGATGTCTGTCTAGTTCGACTTTAACCTGATCAAACCTTTGTTGGAGCTGGAATCCAAGAATAAAAGTATGAAAGTAAAATCAAAATGACAGCATGAAACAATAAATATCTTTATTTGTGTTTCCTAAATAGATTTGACGTAATCTGCACAATAACTGAAGGTGTAGCGATGAACTTTTCTAATCTTCGTTGTGCAGGTGGGTCTCTTCTTTGACTGTTTTCAAAGGAGCAAATGTTAGCTTTCTGTCAAAGATTAGCTAGTTCACACATACATGGTGCATTACGGTAAAGGAGCAATGATGGTGCCCTTGCAGGCAAATAAAAGGGAAAAGAGAAGCCAGTTCACTGAGCCCAGGAGGCAGTTAGGGGGGTTTGCCCAAAGATACTCATGACTTGGGGTTTGACCCCTGACCTCTGATCAGTGGACAACCCTCAGCCACAAGGTGGTCGTGGCTGACGGGAAAAAAGGAATGAAGAGAAAACAATAACCATCAAAAATCTACGTTAGTTTAAATACCTTTTACTTTCTCATACCTATATACTATATCCAGAAAAAGTATTTGAACATTTTACTGCAGATAGTAGCTCAATCTCATTCCAGATGTTTTTCTTTTATCTCACTTCCAGGATTTCATTTATTTCAACTCCTCAGAGGTGACACGCACTTTTCATTGGATCCTACCAGAGGAACACCTACCATGTCCAGAATGAATACATTTCATTTCACTGTGAAATTCACAAGTGAGATCAATAAAGTAATTCTATTCTACTGTAGGTGTTTGGAGATGGACTCAAGACAAAGTAGCTCAAAACGACAGTGCCAAGATTGGTTTTTCAGAGTTTAGCTAAATATCAAACACGATTTAACCCCCTGGCTTCAGGATTTGATGATTCATATGAGTTCCATCCATCCATTATGTTGTGGAAGGTTGCAGAGCAGCTGGTGCCAATCTCCAGCAAACATTTGTGTTAGAGACAAGGTGCACACACAAAATCAAACTCAAAAATAATAAACCTACTTTGATAGATAACTACACCATCCTAAACACACAGACTTGACCTATATTTACAGATTTGATGTGACAGCTGCAGTCGGTGGTACCATTTAAAATGCTTACAGAAAGATCCAGCTGGCAAATGTGAAGCAAAGAGTGGGACTGCCTGTTGTCCAAATTAGATTTATTCAAAGTTACAGAAGTTATTTCCTGCTTTTTATGAAGTGGAAAAAGTTACATACATTTGTCAGTGTGTCATCTAAAGTGATGAGAAGATCTCATTTATTTATTTTTACATGAATATATATTTTTACTGTATTTAAAATGTCTGTTCTTGTTGGGTTTTTTCCTAATTTTCTGACCTTGCTTATGTTTTCTAGAAATTAGGAGCCGCTTTTAAGTTGACTGTTAATTTGTTTTTAAAATTATATATCATTTAAATTTATTGTATTTAGGAAAAATTATGTTTTCTGTAATTTATTCTATATTAAAAATATTTTTTGTGTTACTGGTGTTAACTACAACTTATATTTATCCTTTGTAAACTTTAATCCCTGAAGCCTGGGGATGAAGATCCTGGATTGTCATTATGAGCTACTTTGACTGATATGTGTTGCTTTGGCAGAATCCAGTGAGTTTTGTCTCACCTGTCAGGAGTTAAAAGGGAAAAAATCCTGGAAATGAGACAAAAGAATACCCTGGGATATCAATATGAGCTACTTTAAGTCTATATCTAAATATCTACAGTGAAATTATGAAACTCCGGGTATAGCACAGTAATGTGAAAGTAATATTTATGCCATAAATTAACAGATATTTGATGATTATGCTTCTAATTTTCTTTTTTTATTCACCTGCAAGGGCAACAGTGCTACCATCCAATGTTTAGGAGAGTTAAGGTCGGCTGGCTTGACCGCAGTCTTTTTGGGG
Organism: Callopanchax toddi; assembly: GCA_006937965.1. Lineage (NCBI taxonomy): Eukaryota > Metazoa > Chordata > Actinopteri > Cyprinodontiformes > Nothobranchiidae > Callopanchax > Callopanchax toddi. The sequence goes on from SSNR01000175.1 coordinate 949,564, forward strand.
CTATTTAAGTGCTGGTTACTGGTTTAAGTGCTGGTTACTGGTTTCTCTTTCTGGTCAAACTGATTCAAAGCATCACCTTTTGATGCCCACTTGTTCCAAACGTGGTGCTACACTGACTCAAATTGCTAGCGTTCATTCCAGCACACAAATATCTGCAGCTGCAGCGAATAATCACAGCACCGGATGGCCAAGTTGTTGTAAAACACTAACCTGAGGTCGTTTTTGAGCTCCACCACTACGTCCTTCCCAACCAGTGACTTAAAAAATGAGTAGAAAAGCTGCGGAGCACAATGACATGCTAACGTTAGCATGTAGCAGCATGCTACATGTCCAGCACAGCACTTTATAGGTAGCACTAGCAATAAAGTCAAAATACTATCAATTATACAGTGATTACGTAGTTGACTTGTATACCTTTATGTGGTTGGCTAAAACTAAAATACTGAAACTGGTTCGCTCACCATTGTTGCTGTAGCTTAGATGAATAGCCGCGTCTGCTTTTGATGATGTATAAAGTGCAAATACAAGCTAGCTCCAGCAGGGGGAGCCAGAGGTCTATCTGCGCTCGAACGTGCTCACTGAAGCGTTTATTTCAAAAGGCATTTTTCTAACAAGGTCTTTTATTATGAAGAACCGGAAATACTTTTCTATAGTCACGCTAGCTTAACAGCGAGAGACGCGTCGTGCACTGCATCTTTATGCACTGAAATGACCAGTTACTGAGTTTTGGTTCACCAGTGTAACCACTGCCTAACCCACAGCTACTGCACACTGCGGGATTTGTCCTTGTAGACTTGCCGTAGTTTACCATTAAGCTAAACGTGTTAAATGATGACAAATCCTCTGTGAGCAAAATATCCACCACAGTCACTCAAAGCGTGCGCTGCAGAATAAAGCAACATGTACTGTAATGCTGGTCCCAAAGTTAGTATCACCGGGAAAATGCCTGATGGTCCACCCAGACTCAGAGCAGGTGACGTAGGCGGCTCTGTGCGGGGTGTATGGAAAGTATATAATCTGCCACCTATTACAAACAAAATTCTTAATAATTATCTACTAAAGTTACAGTATATATAAACTCATTTTTAAATTAACTTCCTGTTTCAATATTTCCAAAATAAACACAGTCACTAACTTAGCTTACACTTTCATAATTTCTCAATATATTTGATTTGAAGAATCTTTTAAAAACATGAAGTGACTTTGATTCTTTCATTTCCATATTAAGGTTGTTCCATAATTTAACACCATTCACTGAAATACTCCATTCCTTTGTCTTGGTTCTAAATCTATGTTTATTAAAGATTTTATTTCCTTTCAATAAATAACTACTTACTCTTTTCACAAACATATATATATAACGTATATGTTAAAATACTGTAATTTTAAAAGAAACTCATAAATCAGGGGAGTAATGTTTGAAAACAGCTAGCTACTTTTACGGCACGTTTATCTTAAAAACCTTGACAAATAAACAGTAAATTAGAGAATACCATCTCTAATCTAAAACCATTACTCAACCATACTTAGGATATGTTAAAAATACTGTAATTTTTTAAAAAACTAATAAATCAAGGCAATAATGTTTGAAAACAGCTAGCTAATGAAGTGAAATGTATTCAACAAGAATGGTAGTACAAAGCAGTGAACTATCTTGTGACTTTTTGGTCTTTGGTTTCTGTTTCTGCTGACACACACCCGCCCTCTTGTGGCCGTTCGGTGACATTACAACAAGCATTATTTACAGTGTTTTTAGCTGAAAAATCCTTGGTTTTTGTCACCCTCTTGTGGCAATAAGATGAAACTACAACACGCATTATTTACAGCGCTTCTAGTTTAAAAACCTTGACAAATAAACAGTAAAGTAATGAACACAATCTCTAATGTAAAACCATTATTCAACAATACTTAGGATATGTTAAAATACTGTGAATTTTAAAGAAACTCAAAAATCAGGGCAGTACTGTTTGAAAACAGCTAGCTAATGAAGTGAGATGTATTCAGCTGGGATGGTAGTACAAAGCAGTGAACTATCTTGTGACTTTTTAGTCTTTGGTTTCTGTTTCTGCTGACAAACACCCGCCATCTTGTGGCCGTCTTGTGACATTACAACAAGCAATATTTACAGTGCTTTTAGTTGAAAAACCTTGGTAGCTATCGCCCTCTTGTGGCAATAACGTGAAACTACAACAATCATTATTCACAGAACTTCTAGTTTAAAAAAACTTGAAACATATACAGTAAATTAAAGAACACCATCTCTCTCTTTATTTTAAACTTTTTATTTTAAGTTCACAAATCATCCCCCAACATGTAAATACAAAAACAACACACCTATTCCACCCAGAAAACAAAAAAAAAAAAAAAACAAACAAACAACAAAACAACAACAAAAAACTGGCAACAAATAATTATAACAGAGATTATCCTAAGTAAATAAAACAACAAAGGTCTGTAAGGCACCTTATCCTAATCCTTTTCCATTTTACTCCCACAACAAGCCATTATATCAGTTTAACACAGTTCCACCTTTTGGTTCAAAAGATCAGTTTTCATTTGTAGAATAGAAGTCATTTGTTCCATTAAATATATTTTTTGACTCTCTGTTTCCATTCATTTACTTTTGGAGACTCTTCCATTTTACTGTTATTGTTTTCTTTGCAGCGAGCAGCAGGATGTGTATAATGTATCTTTGGTGTACACTGAAAACCTCATCTGGTATCACCCCCAACAAATAAAACATAGGGCTTGATGGAACCTCCATCCCTAAGATCTTCTCAAGCTCCCCTCTGATGCTAATGAACAGTCCCAAAATACTGCATGTGTGTTTGGTCACCTATTTTCCCACAGTGTCTCCAACAGAGTGCTGTCCAGTTATCATTTACAAACTTAGACATGGCAAGGGGAGTAAGAAAATATCTAACTTTTAATTTCCAGTCAAATTCTCTCCATAATTGACTCTTAATACTTTTATGACACTCTTTGAACAAATTGTCCCACAAATGATCTTCTATGATCACATTTAACTCCAATCCCCATTTCTCTTTTATGTACCGGGTATTCTTTGTGTCACCAGATAGAAGCCTCCCTTATAAGTTTGAAATATGTCCTTTTGTAGGTGACTTCTTTTCTATAATATTAATAAAGTATTGTTTGATTGCATTTGGTTCTTTAATCATTCTCTCATTTTCCTTATGGTTTATAACGTAGTGTCTGATTTGAAGATATTTATACATACAGTATTTAGCATATTGAAGATGGAAATAGGAACTCTTATGGGTAAAGAGTGAAATAAGAAGAGAAAGCGAGGAAGCAGATTTATTTTTATGGTTTCAATTCTACCTAATAGCGACAGTGGGAGGATTTTCCAGCAGGTCAGATCAACCTTCAATTGTTTTACTAATTTTGTATAGTTTGCATCAAACAGTGCTGTAGGAAGAGGTGTCAAAATGATCCCCAAATACCTAAAACCTTTTTTAGACCAGTGGAAAGACACCATCTTGTTTAATTCCTCTGGCCATCTCTAACATAAAATCATTATTCAACCATAATTAGGATATGTTAAAATACTATAATATTTAAAGAAACTCATTATAAATCAGGGGAGTAATGTTTGAAAACAGCTAGCTAATGAAGTGAAGCGTATTCAGCAGGAATGGTAGCACAAAGCAGTGAACTATCTTGTGACTTCTTGGTCTTTGGTTTCTGCTGACAAACACTCGCCCTCTAGTGGCGGTTCTGTGACATTACAACAAGCATTATTTCCATGCTTTTAGTTGAAACATTTGGTATCTGTCGCCCTCTTGTGGCAATAAGGTGAAACTACAACAAGCATTATTCAAAGCGCTTCTAGTTTAAAAACCTTGACAAATAAACAGTAAAGAAATGTTAAAATACTGTAATATTTAAAGAAACTCATTATAAATCAAGGCAGTATTGTTTGAAAACAGCTAGCTAATGAAGTGAAGTGTATTCAACAAGGATGGTAAGCATGTCTGTCCACTGGGCTGCACATGTTATTTGTGGGGATACAGCTCTACTTCTGCATCCTTGGACCGAAGTATTGGTGAGGACACTTTAGTGATAGCTGGGTACTGGTGGGGACACGTCACCTCAGTCAGTCCATGACAAATCTACGCCCATGGAATTTGAGCAAGCAGGTCACAGGATCTGTGAAGTGAAACAGCTCATTTTGTTACTTTAAGAGAAATGGAGGCCAGAGTGACTTGGGAGGGATTTTATTTTCATTTTAATATAGAATGTTAAATATTTGGCACAACGTGCAATGTGTGTTATTTATATATATATAGATGAACAGAAAGGCTTAATGCCACAGGAGAAACCAGCCGTCTGAGATTTTTATTTAAAAAAGATGAGAATCACAAAGGTCCAATTTAAACCAGTGGGATGTAGGATTTTTCTGAGTATGGGGCCATCAGGGGGACACATGAGGGCCCAGTATTAGACCAACATCCTTACATACATTCCCTAGATTTGGTATAGTAGATACATTTCACCACCCGCACCATGTTGACACACTTTACTGTAATTATGCATCCATTCTTACTGTACACAGACAAACAAACACACAGCATTTGAGACATTTCAGAATTGTATTCATTTTCAAAGCCACAAATACAATCAGTTGAAAGTATGTTTGTGGGTGAAAAAAGACATGAAGAAGATCTGGGTTGTTTAAAGCAGGAGAGTAAAAAGGAGAGCCATGAGAAGACTCAGAAATCTGAACAAACTGGTCTCCATGACACATTAACAGGCATGTAACAAAGATATGGAATCAATATGGAAATGGCAGCAGGCATAACAACATACAGAGTCTCTGATGGAGTACTCCAACCATGTGTAGTCTCTGGACCACGACTCACTGAAGGCCTTCGTGCAGCCGCCATGTTGGGAAAAACGTTAAGGACAGGCTGAACACACCGTCTGGTCTGACGTCTGGTGGGAAGCAAATTCAATCAAATATCCCTTAACCTCTAACATTCATGGCATTCACAAACTGCAAGTGATTGAAAATTCAATTTAAAGCGCATTTACAGAAATAGAAGCAAACCATCAGGTCACAAAATAAAACACCATACAGCTACCGAAAAGTAAAATAAATGTGTTCGATTTCATCCTGAGAACCAACAATATATTTAAAATGTACTTGATAAAGTTTCAGTGATTTTAGGAAATGCAAATACAACAGGTTGTATCTGAATCATCGGTTTTACAGCACTGATCATGAAAATAATCCAAAAAAGAAAAGAACTAAATAAATTACAATGTTAACACAAAAATAAAATTTGACATAAGATTTATTTGATTTGATTGTACTAAAGGCATTTGGATGTCTGGTTGATAATACTGTGTGATGAGCATTCAGTGGGCACAGAATCATGTGAAAGTCTTTAGTGAAATGGTTTGATTGTTTTCTGGGTTTAACAGAAATAATTGAACACATCCCTGATGTTAAAAGAAGTAATGTGATTTAGTGACACCTAGTGGGTAATTGGTAAACTGCAACCAACTGAATCCTCTACCAATCGCTCTGGGCGTGTTGACTTGGTTTGTTCATTCTGGTCAACTGTAGAAACAACATTTAATGGAAATGGACCCAGTCGTTCTGCACCAGTGAAAACACAAGTAATGCTAACGTTATGCTTTTAGATCCCATGAAATGAAAACGTTTCAAAAGCAGTTTGAAAAATTAGGAAGTGAACTCGTTCTCTTTGTTATAGAAATTCAACCCGTCTCTTCAATATGAAGCTGCAGCCACTGGCCAGCAGAAAGTCTGAAACAGGCAAAGACGTTCAGAATGATCAGTAATGACATCGTGGAGCCTGCAGGTGGACGCAGTACGAAGATAAACTAACTGACAGATGGGTTAGTCTGCAATCATTTCTAAGCATCAGGTATGAGAAACAAACAGCTGATCAGCAGTAAAGGGATACGTTCTAGACCACACCCACCAGTGACATCACGCACTGTAGGTGGAGTCTCTAGAAACCGGAAGTAGTCCTCTGACTGGAGCACTACTCATGGCTAGCCTGATCAGGAGAGACACTGCTGCAGATAAGTGACAAAGCAGCAAATTTTTAAAAACTTTTGCTCAAAAAAGTCATCCTGATGCGTTAGGACGCAAGATGACCTGTTTGTAAACCTCTACACTTTAGCGTGATATTGTTTGTTTCAGATGGATAACATCCAAATGTCTATTTAAATGTGCGGTACGCTGCAGCACAAACTAAACCAAAAGGTCCCATGAAACGTTGTAGAGGTTTATAAACAGGTCAAATAGAGTGCTAACATATCGGTGGGGATTTTTTGAGCAAGAGTTTTTTTAAATACCTGAAGTGACTGAGTATATCTCCGGTCCTGTTCCTAGAGACTCCACTGGCTTTGAGTGATGTCACCAGTGGATAATAACTGACAGAATGCCACTTCAGAACGACTCAAACCTCCCTTTAATCAGTGGCTAAAGCTTTAACTTCATGCATTTTGTTTCTATAATGCGGGACAGGAAGCTGCTCTGTTAACGCCGGCCTTTGTTGCAGCTTCATCTCAGTTCACAGGACGACCCGTCTTTGGGAAATCTGGATGCACTGAAAAAAGAGAAATCGTTAGTGTCTTTTAACGCATTTAATTCATCTGGAGATCTGAGCGTGTTCCTTACTGTCTTTGTGAGGTGGGAGCTGATTAGGTTTTGCTGGTAGCCTGTGCTTGCTGGGGAGCTCGAAGCTGTCCCTGTAGTCTCTGGGTTTGGGGGTCTGGGGCTCCGTTCTTGACTTAGTGGGTAAAGGAGGTCTGCTTTGTGCCAGCCCTGCCTCTGAGCGTGAAGGAAACACGGGTTTCTTGTGTACTGAGATGTGCAGGTTGCTAGGCGACGGAGGCTGAGGTTTGTTCTCAGAGCAGGTGAAGGAGCGGTTGCGTGGGGTGGGTAATGGGGGGCGGTCAGGTTCTCCATCCACTGTGGGTGTGAGGCGGTCTGTCTGCAGGTGGTCTTGGTCCTTAGACTGACCGTGTGATTTATTCATGGAGCCATAGAGAGGATTGTCTAACATGTCTGATAGCGTCTCGTCCTCGCTTCTAGCACAAACAAAAGGTCAGATTTAATTTCTTTATGCTGAGTCATATCAATGTGTTCAACCTCTCTGTGTGAGTGTATAACATACTGAACCTCAAAGTTAATACTGAATGAACCTGTACAGCTGATAAAAGCTTGGAGTCAAACCCATTCAAGATGACTAACTGACCTTAGAAAACACAAACATTGTTCAAACCCAGAAACTTTAGAAATATTCAGCTTAGAGTCTGTGTGGTACTAGTTAAGACTCTTTAACAACCCATACCATGAGAACTGACTGACTGTACAGATCTAGGCTTAAAATGTAGCCACTGAAGGACTATTTGGGCCATGGACAAACACAACGTCTCTGATGGTCCAGTCAGGTCTCTGTAGACCTCCTTCTACTGAAACAGGTCTCCAGAGTCTCCAGAGACATTCTGACTGGAAGTGACTCAGGAGAAGGTTCTGTTCTGGTTCTGGTGGACCTGACTGCAGCCTTCAACACCACTGACCATCACCTGTTACCTGATAGGCTGAGACACTGGGTAGACCCATCAGGACCTGGACTGGAGTGATCCTGCTCTCAGACTCAGTGTCTGTGTTAGAAAGCAGCTCAGAACTCCTCTGTTAAACTGGATATCTAATCCCTCCAAGGACGTTTGGGTCTGTCCCTGGGTCTCCTCCCTGAATGTGTCTAGAAAATGGAATTGCAATGGAAGACAACCAGAAGGCATCCTATCAGCTGCCTGAACCACCTCAACTGGTTATTTCGATGTGGAGGAGCAGAGGATTTACTCTAGGCTACCCCTGAATGACAGACCTTATCTCTAGGGCTGAACCTGGTCACCCTAAGAAGCTCATTTTAAGCTGCTTGTATCCGAGTTCTTGTTCCTTTAGTCATGTCTCAGATCTTCTGACCACAGGTGAGAGTTGGAACATAGACTGACCAGTAAATCAAGAACCTTGACATTAAGCTCAGCTCCTTTTTCACCATGTCAGACCAGAACAACCCTCAATCCTGAAGCCCAGATCCATCCATCCACCCATCTCTCGCTCCATCCTGCCATCCCTCATGAATAAGACACCAAGATACTTAGGATGTGTTCACACCTGTAGTGTTCCGCCTGTTTAAATCAAACCCTGGTCCGTTTCCCCCTCAGTTTGTTTGTTTGGTGTGAACACAGTAAGTATTAAAGAATGCAACGTGATCCATACCAAGACCCACTGGAGGAGGTGGTCTCAGTTCTAAACAAACTTTACAGCTGTTTGTTCATAGCGTGGGTCTGACCTCGATCCGACACTACAACCACAAGAACGCTGCAAGTTCGTTACTAACGCCTGATCTGGGATGCAGGAGGGCACACACACTTCAGTAGTTACCAAGTAGCTTCAAGCTAGCCGAAAAGAAACCTCGGTCTCGTGTGGAGGATCATCAAAGACCATTAGCTGACTGATATCTTATCAGATGATTAGATTTATCAGCTCATAAAAACACGGAAGAGTTCAAACTGTTCATGAATGGCTCAGAGAGGTGTGGACCATTATCAGAACATAGAACCTTCTTCCTGTATTTCCTACTGGTAGCTCCGCCCCCAGACAATCTGACCAATCAGCAGACCAGACCTGGTTTATAGTGATGCCTTTTGTTTTGTTTGCAGGTTTACCTGTGTGAAAGGAAACTAAACCACCAGGAACAGAACTAAACTCCTCCACTTGAGGCTAAGACCCACCCCCGCCCCCACCTGCAGGCAGCATTTCACCTTCTTCCAGTCAAGAACCATGGCTTCAGATTTAGAGGAGCGGACTCCCATCCTGGCCTCTTCACACTCTCAAGTGTGAATTTGACAGGTTTTGAGCTAAAATGTCCTGACTTTGCTTAGAGAACACATCCTCTGAGGTCTAACTGAGACGATTTGACCAAATATGAAAGGTGACGGGTGTTATTCATGTCTTTGAGGAATTATTGTTATTTACTTTGACTGATGTTTTCAGAAGAGTTTAAATTAATCTGTATTTGACTGGATTCATGATCAGGCACTTACGTAGTGAAGGTTATTCCAGTGGGACTGCGCATGCCCAGATCATAACCACTCTTCTTGTGATCTTTATTCCCACCAGGAGGAGCGTTCCGGGGGGTCATGCTGTAACTCCAGCCCTTATCTGTCACATTCCCACTTTTGTATGACACTCCCATGTAACTGGGGTTGGAAATATCATGTGCCTGTGTAACAGAAGACCTGCAAATAAAGAGAGAAATATTCCCATGTTGGAGTCCTGCTTGAGAAAGCTACGATCGTGTGCACACGTCCTACTTGTTGAGGTCTCCTCCTTTGCATTTTGATGGACCTGGATCGTCTCTTTCAATTTTGATGAAATCTGAAAGCAGAGTAAAGTAAGAAACGCTGTTTGAAGAACAAAACTAGAGCCTCCTGAGTTTTCCTCCAGCCTCACCGTATAACTTCTCAGTGGGCTTGAACTCGGAGGTGCGTAGCTGCATGCCTCCGGTCAACGTGCCGGTCTTCTCTCCATGGTGGGTCAGAGTGATCTCAAACTCCCTGTAGCAGAGCTGAGCAGCTCTCAGTGCAATACATCCAGCTCCTTTAAGAATAACACAGGCTTATAGTAACCTTCATCAGATCAGTGCTAACTACACGAGGTTCATGTAATCCCTTTACCGTACGACTCGTCAGAGTCAGTGGATTTAACACAGATGAGAATGTGCTGATCCAGGAGGTACTCAGGGTCGGATATGATGGGGGTGAGCTTAGAAAAACAACAACAACGTTCTGATTATGATGAGCAGGATTAACACTAGAACTACTGAGATGAGTGGCAAATTGATTTTACCTCAACTTGGTTTCCGAACCAAACTTTTATGGAGCCGTCTGATTGTTCTGTGTTCTCTCCTTCTGACGTCTTTGTCATTTCTGTTGAAGAATTTTGTTTCAATCATCTATTAAATTATTCAAAGACGAATCTGGAGACGGGTGAGAAAAACAAACATACTCTCCAAACAGCTGGAGTGAAATTCTATGAAGAACTTGGTCTTTGATTTTGTAAACAAGACGGCCATACAGTTCATGATTTGGATCCCGCCCTGAGGAGACCTGTTGGGATCTAAAAGATCAAACAAAGACAACCTCAGACTAACGTCTGAAGCACTTCCTGTTCTTCTAAAGCTGACTGATGAGCTTACCCTGCTTGGAGACAAACTGTGATGCTACTCCGACTTCAAATGAGGCAAAAACAGGTGAGTGGTCACTTGTCATGATGTCCGTAGTGCATCCTGTAAGTGAAACAGTTTCCAATCAAATCTGTTATCTGATTATCCAGGTCTGGGCCACCAGCCCCAGTAGGGAAGCCCAGATCGTCCTCTTCCCAGCTCCTCCAGAGGGACCCCAAAGTTCTCCCAGGACAGCCTAGTGCCTATACTGGTGTGTCTACTGGTCCAGTGGACTGGTGTGTCTACTGGTCCAGTGGACTGGTGTGTCTACTGGTCCAGTGGACTGGTGTCTCTACTGGTCCAGTGGACTGGTGTGTATACTGGTCCAGTGGACTGGTGTCTCTACTGGTCCAGTGGACTGGTGTGTCTACTGGTCCAGTGGACTGGTGTCTCTACTGGTCCAGTGGACTGGTGTCTCTACTGGTCCGGTGGACTGGTGTCTCTACTGGTCTTGTGGACTGGTGTCTCTACTGGTCCGGTGGACTGGTGTCTCTACTGGTCCAGTGGACTGATGTCTCTACTGGTCCAGTGGACTGATGTCTCTACTGGTCCTGTGGACTGGTGTCTCTACTGGTTCAGTGGACTGGTGTCTCTACTGGTCCAGTGGACTGGTGTCTCTACTGGTCTGGTGGACTGGTGTCTCTACTGGTCCTGTTAAATCTCAGTGCAGCCTTTGAGACAGTTGCACTGTTAAAAAAAGTAAGTCAGTTCAACTTAGAAACGAAAGTTCACCGGCTGCCTTAAAAATTTGATTCAATTCAACTTGACCAAACACTTTCTTTCAACTCTAAATGTCAAGTTGTACAAATATCATAAATTATAACCATGCATTGTTTTAACTTAAAATTGTTAGTTGAAACAACAAATCCTGTTAGCTTAACCATTTAAAAAAATCAGTTTATCTTGTTCAACATCCACCCGTCCATTTTCTGTAACCACTTCATCCTCCACAGAGGGTTGTGGGAGAGCTGGTGCCTATCTCCAGGGGTCAGGGGGTGAGAGGTGGGGGACACCCTGGATGGATCGCCAGTCCATCGCAGGGCCACACAGAGACGAACAATCAGCCACACACCCACTCACACCTAAGGACAAATTACTAGGAAACCGGAGTACCTGGAGAGAACACACGGGGAAACATGCAAACTCTACACAGAGAGGCCGCAGTGCCGGGATGCGAACCCACAACCTCCTTAATGCGAGGCAACAGTACTAACCAACTGCGCCACCATGCAGTCCCTTGTTGAACATACATACAATATATATAATGTATAACATATATATATTATATTTATATATATATAATATATAAATATTTTACTTATATGGTATCACCAATAATCCTTTTCCTCCAAACCTGTCAAATTTCACAGATTAAAAAAAAATCTATAACTTGCAAATTTAAGTTGACTGAATGAGAAAAATGTAACAGTTTGTCAGAATAACTAATAAATTTAAGTTTTTCTGATCAAAACACAAAAAAGGAAGTTTAACAAGCAAAACTTAACTAGGCAAGTTGAGTGAACTTATAAAGATAGATTGAAACAACTTTTTGAGGCTATGATTTTTTACAGTGTGACCACAATTTTTAATTTCAGATTTTGTGACTAAGTGAGGAGAACTAAAGTGATTTAAGTCTTATTGATCTGATAGAGTCCAGTCTGTTCATGTTAATAATGAATCACCTTCATGGACCAGAGTTAGTCATGGAGTTCCTCAGGGTTCAGTGCTTGGTCCTATACTCTTTACTTTATGTTTCCATTGGGTGAAATTATTAGACAACATGGGATACATTTGCATTGTTATGTTGATGGTATCAGTTCTGTTTATCCGTAAAGCCTGATGAATCTTTGCAGGTAATCAGATTACAAGCTTGTCTCAAAGACCTGGAAGATTCTTCATTTTCTCCTTTTAAACTCAGACCAGACAGAGGTTGTGGTTTCTGGACCTGAGTCCTTCAGGAATGAACTGTGTAGTGGTTCAGTCCCTCTGGAAGGATTCACTTCTCCCCAAGTACTGATGTAAGGAACCTTGGTGTTACTCTATTATGTAAAGGTGGAACAAATGAACAGAGTCCTTGTTGCTGTCTTTTTAAGCTTAGCTGCATATTTTCTTTAGACAATTACAAATGTAAAGTTTTGTAAAACTCACCATATGCTTGACAGACAACATGAACCAGAGGGTAAGACTTCCGTAGGACACGATCGCACCACGACGGCAGGTTGTATTTTGTCTTCAGATAGAATTTGTCATTAGTTCATAAACAAGTAAAGTGATGATGTTCATGCTTTGAACAGCTGTTTGTGAAATGTGGTGCTGTTTAACAGAAGAAACATAGTATTGTAGGGTATTGTAAGTTTTTCTGAGACTGTCTGGTCTAATGTCTGACCACTTGATGCTTGTTCATCTGACAACGTTTACTGAAGCAGGTCAGAAGTCCTGACTGAACACCGGCTTACCCCTGTGGCTTTGGCCTTTGTGTAGGCGTACTTCTCTCGTGTTTCTCTCTCAAAGCGATACGTGGGTGGAAATGTGATTTCCTCTTCATCTGCAACAAATATAAAATATAGGTTTACTTCAACAACGTAATACAGCTAGTGCAATTCTGTGTTGATTTGTTGCCTCCAAATCTCACCAAAATGCAAGAAGATTTTTGCATCTTTCCTCTCCATGTTGAGCTGGTCTTTACTGAGGAGTTCCTGGTACTGCTGCTGCTTGATCTTTGTCACAATGAACTCAGCTTCCTGCAAAGGGAAGCAGTGCCGTGACTGTTCATGGTTCAAAGTGTTAGCAGCTGAGCAATCAGGCGCTTGACAGCAGCAATTTAACACCCGTCGCTTTGGGCTTTAAAAACAGGACAGTCTCAAAAGAGAGAAATGTTTAAGGTCTGTAAATGATCTACAAACAGCCTCAGATGAAAAACAACACAACAAATCAGACACTTTCATTCTTTTAAATATCAAAACTGAACTATAACAAAATGCAGAAGTAGTGTGGATAGGATAAAAGCTGATTACAATCTGATTAACGGAGCTCAGGAAGTGAGAACTGCTGTCCTCCTCAGCTTTTGTCTGGTGGCTTTAGTTTGTCCTAGCTAGTAACAGAAAAGTCAAACATTATTTTGTTCAGACATCCACAGAAGTTACTAAATTTGACCACTTGCCTGATGAAGTCTCTTCAGGTGAGGACACTGAGTCTAAAAGGACTAAATAAAAATGAAGGTTCAGGGAAACCAGTCCTGATACGAGGACGGATCTGAGGAGGCTGTAAATGCAGAAGTGTGCTGCTACATTGTATTCTAGATGTTTATTTTACAGGAACGAAAGCTAAAAACATCTAAATCAAATGCTGCATTCAAATGATAAAATGGCGTCTGGTGTTATTTTACTTTGTTTAAATTTAGTTAAAGTTTAGAAACGTTGTTTCAGCCAATAATTTCATTCCTTCAATAATAGCAGGTGGTGTTGTATTTACCATGACGTAGAACGTGTAAGAATCAACCCCTGCTCAAAAATATTGAGGCCTTAGAAGGCTCTGTTGGTTGTTTGTAAAGCTCTAAAAATTAGCTTGAGATGGTTTGTTTAGTTTGAACTTTGTTATGATCAAACATGATCCAAAGTACTAAGCTACTGTTCTGTACTGTATACTGTACGTGAAGCTGCAGCAGCTTGAACACCATAAACCAACCACACGGTGCTAAACTCTAGAGGTTTACACACAGATTATCATATGTTCTAACTCATTGGTGTGACTGACTTTTTATTTATTCTAAATAACAGAAAAGTTCACTCGCTCTGCAGCAGTGTCTCTCCTAATCTGATCAGCCATGAGTCCGGCTCCACTACGAGGGCCACTTCCTGTTTCTAGACACTCCATCCACTTTCAGTGATGTCACAGGTGGAATGCCACTTTAAGAATGACCCAAACATCCCTTTGATGTCCCACAACCAGATCTACTACCTGATTGGTCAGGTAGTGAATTGTTTTGTTGCCAAACAAAAGAATCAGTTTGGTGGTCTTTGAAAGACTTTACTTACTGATGATGGAAAGTCTACTCGGTAGTTCAAGTCTCCGAGCCAGATGAGGTGTGTGAACTGGTGAGTGATGTCAAAAGGATTCATCTTTTTATCTGCCAGATTCAGCAACCGCAGGATGTTGAAGTAATTCTGATTCCGTCTGCAATTACAACAAAAATGTAAAAGTTAAAAACGTTTCTGTTTTTACTGAGTTTTTGTGACTCTTACACTTTTACTCTATCTCAGTGTTAGATCTGAGTCTTGTTTCCTTATGGGGTACCAAACAGGACAAAATCTATACAACACTATAAGCACACACACATACACTACAAGCATGCACACACTATACAAGTGTGCACAAATACTACTACAAGCATGCACACACACACACACACACACACTATAAGCATGCACACACACTACTACAAGCGTGACACAGACTATCTGTGTCTGGCATGCTTGTAGTAGTGTGTGTGCATGCTTATAGTGTGTGTGTGCATGCTTGTAGTAGTGTGTGTGCATGCTTGTAGTAGTGTGTGTGCATGCTTATAGTGTGTGTGTGCATGCTTATAGTGTGTGTGTGCATGCTTATAGTGTGTGTGTGCATGCTTGTAGTAGTGTGTGTGCATGCTTGTAGTAGTGTGTGTGCATGCTTATAGTGTGTGTGTGCATGCTTGTAGTAGTGTGTGTGCATGCTTGAAATACCTTCCCCTACTGGTCTGTTCTCTCTTTGTGCTCTTCCCTCTATGCTGGTATTATTTTCCCTCACTGTCACCTCGGAGACTGACTAGTGTTCGTCCCTCTAAGTAGTTTGCTGTTAGCCTCAGTGGTAACTTTTCGGTTACCTTAATTGTACGTCACTTTGATCTTGACGATCACAACATGCCTGATAGGGTGACTGTTAATTGTATAGGTTGCTTTGGGTAAAAGTGTCTAATAAATTATAAACATAAACTCTGGATAAAAGTGTCTGCTGATACATAAACATAAACCTTACTGGATAACCCGCTCTACCACCTGATCGCTCTAAAAACTTAACAAAGATTTAGTCAGTGTTGTTTATAAAATCACTGACTTATGGTCACTTGTTGTCCTATCAAGTATTATTTCAGCAAAATGTTTGCCTGGGTGTGTTTGGGCGTGCGTGTGCTTGTGTTCAGTTGTCTGTAGTTTTAGCTAAGTATCCCACAAACCTCTAGATGTCATGATCCCTCCCCAGTCCCTGCTCTGACCCCTCATCCTGGTCCCTCCTGTCATTTAGTTTTTGTATACCATGTTCTGTTGATCAGGTTCATCACATCAGGTTTTTGTGTTTTCTATGTTTAGGTTCACCGTGTGTGTGTGTGTGTACTTGTGTATATTAATACAGTTGTAGTTTTTATCTTGGTTCTTGCCTTGAGTGTGTCATGTTTAGTTGTCAGGTTATTGTTTTGGGTCCAGTCCTTCACAGGTGTGTCTTTTCTGTGTGTCTGATTAGGATCACTCCCTCTCTGGTCAACCCCTCACAGGTGCTCCTCATTCCCTCTGATTACCCTCTTGTATTTAAACCCTCTTGTCTTGTTGCTCAGTGTCGGATTGTCTGTTTTACCTCCTATTGTCCATGTCCATGTCCATGTCCATGTCCATGTCCATGTCCATGTCCATGTCCATGTCCCAGTGGCGGATCTAGAAAAAATTAGGGGGGCAGGCAGGGGCCAGCTGCTTATTTAAAGGGGTACATTCTAAAACACTAAGCACTTAACATGGGGCCACATGGGGGCCAAGCTTGTTGTCAGGGGGGCACGGGCCCCCCTGCCCCCCTCCCTAAACCCACCCCTGCCATGTCCATGTCCAAGTAAGTTTTGTTCCTGCTTAGTTTTTTTTTTTTTTTAAATAAATTAATTTTAAAGATAATCTTCTGCCTCTTCCTGCATTTTGGGTCCTCCACCACGAACTGTTACACTAGATGGATTTTATTAAAACTCTCACTAAGTAATCGTTTTATGTGCATTTACTAAAAATGACCTTTAACCCTGGTTCAATATGGCCACCACAGCTAATCAGAATTGGCAAAGACATTCAGGCCCGGTCCCATTACTTGCACTTGCACCCTCACGTCCCTCAGTTGCGCGTTCCCGCTGAGGTGCGCAAGTGCTTAGGGTGTCCCGATTCTCCTGGGTGGAGACTCTGGACCCTATCCCCGCCCCCTTTTCCACCCTCGTTACGCACTTCGCCGAAGTCTGCATCGGAGCAGACTTCAGCCAAGGGTATTACCCATAAGTCATTGCTGCATTAGAATCTCACGAGAAGGTAGCGGTTCCTCCACTTTATTTTGCTCTAAATGATTACTTGTTGCTGTTTCAAAAAAATTTTTGAGCAGCAAAACAGCAGAAACAGCGACTGGCTGCACCATTTTGAAGAGTAACACAAAAATAAATGGTTTACAGGATAACAAATAACAAATACATACAAAGCTTTTAAAGTGGCCTATTCTCCCCAAAGTTAAAGAAATGTCATTTAAAATCATTAAAGGATTCTATTCTACCCAGCAGCAGCTCCAGGTCTGAGGTGGAGCCTTTCTGTGGATTCTGCTGTAAAGACGATGAAAGAACTGATCATCTTTTTTTCTCCTCCTCAAACTCTGGCTAAATTCTGTCAGAACTTGGTGGATTGGATGAGAATAAAAATAGAAGAAATGACACTGATGACAGCAGTGCAGATTTTATACATCAGTTTGTCAAAAGATCTTTTTATGCTGTAATATTGTAATATGGGTAAATATCATATTCATAAATGTAAATGAAAAACAAGAAACCCTCCATAAATGATTTAAACATTGAATTCATTCATCACATCTCTGGTGTTTATGAAAAATTCATTTAAGGATAAAGTCTAAAAAATATTTGTCTTTTTAAGTAATGTGTGTTACATTAGATCAGTAAAGCTTCTATATTCACATGTTGATGCTCAAACAGGTCATACCAGCTGACAGACCTTGTAATGCTTGTTCTATGTTCTATTTTGTTGTACTGAACAGTTGTTGCCTCCCATTGAGAGTTTGGACTTTTTTGGTGTAAATAAAGGTTTGGAAAAAAACCTCATTTTAAGCCGTGGAGACACGTGACCTGATCGCTGTCCCAAATGCTGCAGTTAAGTGCGCACTTGTTCACTACGCACTCGAACCCTTCTGTGCACTTCTACCAAGTGCACTTCACTGAAGACCGTAGGGTGGAAGTGCGAGTGTTGGGATTGGGCCTCAGTCTGTAACTCAGTCTTACTTTATTGAGCTGAGTGATGTTCAACAGATATTTATAGTGATAAAAATTAAGATATCCTGTGAGATCACACATGTTATTTTCAAGATCAAAACAGCTAAGCCTTCATCTTTTCTCACATTAGATGGTCTTAGTTTGAAACTCTGGTGTTAGATGCAGCAGGTGATACGTATGCATTCCTTTACAACACGCCGGGCCTTTGATATAGACTGGGGTCATAAAAGTTTGTAAATGAGAACAAGTTTCAAAAACTACAGAAGAGCAAATGGCTTCAAAGCAGGTTATTGAAACAGAAGATTTAAGAAGATCAAACTGACTTTAAACAGTGCAATACGTGTGTGTGTGTGTGTGTGTGTGTGTGTGTGTGTGTGTGTGTGTGTGTGTGTGCGCGTGTGTAATTTTCAGGTTTTTAAAAACTCTTTAGAAAATGGATGCGTTGGAATGCTATTATCATTTTGTGTGTAAACCTCTATAATTCTGCATGAGACTGTTTGTTTAGGTTGTTTCAACCCAACAACGTCTCAGTTGTTATCTGCTGTAGTCACTGCTGCAGCAGCTTAAACACCATAAAGTAAACAGTCTCCTGCAAAACTGTAGAGGTTAAACGGGTAATATGGGGTTCTAACACATCAACGCTAATGTTTTGAGTGACAGTTGTGTTAAATTTAGGAAAATTAGCTGCTGATTTGTCACCAATCTGCAGCAGCGTCTCTCCTGATCTGACTAGCCATGAGTAATGTTCAGGTCAGAGGACTACTTCCTGTTTCTAGAGACTCCTCCTACTTTGAGTGATGTCACCAGTGGACCTTATTGGATAGAACGACCTGTTTGATTAACATCAAACCACTTCTGTCCTTCAGTCAACCAGATGGAGTATCAGGATTAGTACTTTCATCAGAAACCTGCTGTATCCAGTCCTATACATGTCTGCTGCCCCCTGGTGGAGGGTCTACAGGTGGAGAGGGCCAATTTTATTTCTTCTGTTATATTGTATAGTTGTTAGTGTTTTATAGTTGTTCAATTAATATCAGCCAATAAATAGTTCAGTTTAAAAACTATACATTGTTATTGTATAATATTTCAAACCAAAAAGGGAAATGCTGTAAACATGGTTAAATCAACCAGTATTTTTAATCCTGGTGTTAGTAAAAACACAGCCTCCGGCTCACCTGAGCTTCTTCTCACTTCCAGAGGTCAGGTGACTGTTGACGAAGCCAAACGATGTGCCATTGAACATGAAAGACACGCCCACTGCTCCCTTGTTTCCTGAAACCAATCAGAATTGACAGTGACCATTTACGATGGGTCACTCCGAGCCTGGAGGAGGCGTGTGACTGCTCACCCAAAGTGTTGGCAATCCCCGTCTTCACGCTGTCTGAAAACACATGAGAGATCCTGTTTTCATGCTCCGGCTTGGCCAGCACCACAATCCGAATGTTCCACAGCGTCTGGATCGCCACCTGCAGGTTTGGAGGTATGAGCCTCTACTCTGCTCCAGACTGTAGCCGTTACTCTGACATGGATACCCACCTGCTTAAAGCTGATGTTTGTGATGTTCCTCAGGACATTCTTCACAGTGTCAGACCACTCCTTCTCACCCAGCGGATCCTCCTGGGTCCCGATGACGTAAACATCATGTGGAATCTGGTCTGCAGTGTCGTCCCAGGTCTTCCCCTGACCCTTACACTGAAACCAGGAGTCGATGTTTGGGGGAGGACCAGCATTTCCTGTTTTTTGGGACCAGGTTTTAGATTATCAGCTGCATGGCCAAAGGAATTCAGTCACTGACTGAGATAGTAGTGTTACCCATATTCCAGGTGCCAATAAACACCGTGATCATGTCGGGTTCAGGCTTCTCTGAGTGTTTGTTCTTCATTTGCTGAAGAAGCTGACAGAAGCCTTCTCTCTTCTGTGAGGAAAAGAAATGAAACCACAAAGTAGGTGGACATGTAGCACAGAATAGCAGGTACATTTGAGTGGGTTGGACTTTTACCTTTGTGTCAACAAACACAAACTCTTTGCGCAAAATCTTTTCCTTTTCAGTCTCCCCCACAATGACAAGTTTGGTGTGCATTTTCTGGGACTTCACCAGCTGCAGAACTGAGGAACAAGTAAAGGATGCTTAAATTCAACAAGTCAGTGCAGGCTGGTCATAAAACAGGACCTAATGAAGGGTGGTGGAGACTTGTGTAATAATAGTTATAATAATGAATAACAAGTGTCATAGAAGTTAAATCTGAATAAAGAGGTCAATATGAGTGGTGTTCTATGCTTAAACCACACATCTAACCTTAATGAGTCATTTTATAACTGACATGTTCGTTGGCGTTTGAGCTGCACAACACATAGTTTAGAGTTTCTTTTAATTTTTTTTTAACTACCGGTATGTCATAATGAATTTGAAGTTGTTGAGAAAATTCATTTGACTTTAACATCAATGATTTTCTCTGAGACCTCCTCCCCTTCCAGAAATGAGAATGATGGTTCAGTCCACTCCTTCACCAGTGGGTTCAACTGAGCTACATACGAGTGGCCACTGCCTCCATCCAAAAATGAGACATTTGGCTATGAAAAAAGGGACTGGAGAGAAAATGAAGTGAGACGAAGAAGCTGCTCATTCATTTCTTCAGTAGGAGATTAGAAAAGCACAAATTAAAGGTCCCATATTCTGCAAAATCCACTTTCTAAAGATCTTCTACCAGTCATATCAGACTGTGTCTGAGACCCAAAAATGTTAAAATATTTTCACCATTTTCACTTCCTGATTCTCATTTTGTGAAATGTGTTTTGAGCTAACGCTAAAACGGGTGGTTTTAAAATCTTTCCCCTGCTGATGTCAAGAAGGGAAAAGACCACTCCTCTCTAGAGGACAGAGCCAATCAGAGCATCTTTGTCTACCTGAGCCCACCCCCCTTTAAAAACCACGGGAGCGCTCATCCTAACAAACGTTAGCTAACAGTCATGGTGACGCTACGAGCAAAGCACGGCAGCTACATCGTAGATGTTGATCAATGAGCACAAAAGTCTTTTTTACTCTCTTCATCTGAGACCCTGAAGACCCACCAACATCTCTCAAACGGATGGGCGGGTCTTAGAGAAGCTCTGCTCCACAACTGCCCCCCCCCATTTGAAAGGAAAGTTTAGCTTCCGGAGGTTGGATGAGGGGGTGGGAGAACAACAGCTGACCTTAAGGTCAGTTTGACTAATGCAGAACTTTGACATGTTATTGAGATGAAAAAGAAATGATTCAGAGTGGAGAGAAAGTGATGAATATGGGAGCTTTAAGGAAAACAGTTTGAGATGATAGCAGCAGCAAAGTGAAGGAAAGAAAGTTACTCCTTATTTTGACAAGATTAATAATTATTATCAGCCTCTCCTCTCTCCTCCTCTTTTTTGGTAAAACCTCACCATACCTATGATTTTATTCTAAATACACTGAGGATGCACTGAAAGGGATTTATAGTCACACAGTTATGGTGATTAAAATGAAAGAGACCATTTTAAAACGTGCTCTCTGGTTTTAGACTGAGTGATGTTTACTCACTCTTGTTGTGTACAAAGTACTTGTCTTCAGGTCCATCTTTTGTCTTCTTAAAGTAGAGTTTCCCACTTTCAACATCCACCTTCAGAACCATCTTAGTAGAAATACCCAGGGATTCTTGTTTGACCTGCCAGCCAGAAAGGAATTAGATCAAATTCACTGAAAACTTAAATTTTGTTTCTTTTTTCCTGCAGTGTAAAAACCAAAAGCAAAAAGAAGCACCTCGAATAAAACCACCGGTATGAGAGAGTTCCTGTGGCCTCCGTCATACCCTACTGACTCAAAGACAGAACCTTTAGCCTGAAAAACAAAGAGAAGTGCTTCTTCATCCATAACAACCATCACACGTTGGTGTGTCTGAAAATGAGGACTGTACCTTATCCTCTATGGAGTAGAGCAGCTTTGTAAGCTGCTCCAGCCGATAGGACACGCTCTGTCCTGAATCTGTGAAAACCTGGACAAACACAAAGCGATGCCTCATGAGGAGAACGTTTTTTGGGTGTGGTGATAATAGTTTTGAGGATGAAGATACCAACATGTTTTGGACCAATCCCTGGGGAGAGCTGCTGATCCAACGCTCTGTGAAAGATCTCCAGGGTTGGCAGGACTCTGGAAATTTCACTGGCTCAAAAGAAAGAGTTAACGGTGCGTTTAGATGAGCTGAAGTGAAAACAGCACTGGATGTTTGGTTAATTGATGATGCACCTGTTCAGATTTTTACACACTGCTGCGATGAGCTTCTTGAGGCCTGGGAGGTTAGGGTTACCGTTCTGGACTTGCTCGGCATCCGAGCCGATTGCGGTCCTGAAGTATTCTTGGATGGCCAGTTGATGTTCCTCAGACAATCTGGAGAAGCAACACAAACATGGAAAGTAACAGGAAACGCCACATTTCTGTTGGTGCCACATGTTTCTCCTAATGAGACGTACGAGGACAGGTCCATGTACTGCAGCCTCATCAGGTACATGTCTGACAAGGACTTGCAGGGCTGCTCACAGGTCTTGGATTCACATTCTGAAGCGAAGTTCCTCGGGGGGAGCTGTGGTGGATGGTTGGTCATTTCTGTAACACAGACAGTTAACTAGCACAAGGCTTTTGAAATAGTCGTTTCTTTGTTGTAACAAGCGTCTTGGACTGCTTTATGAGAGCCAGACGTAGTAAGGATGTGAAGATTAACCGATTCGTCTTGATTTACAGACAAACACGTAAAATAAGAACAGTCCTGTACCAATGCAGATTAAATTCAGACCTATTGGTTTATAATGTCTTTGTACTGATAAAATAGCTGCTGTTACTTTAACAATCACATCAGACAAAGGAGTTTCATTTCTTCATGCTGTCATGTCCTTGCACCGTTCAGCGGAGGCTCACAGCAGTTCTTTGTCATAAAGTAGTCCCCAGTCTAAAATAGTACCTGTAATTCCTTCCTGTTACTTACAGTCGATATGTTTACTGAGGTCAATAGGGAGAATTAGTATCATTAGTATCACTACTGAGTGATTTTAAGGACTTTTTCCCTCTCAATGCTAGTTGTTACCATTCACTTACATTGTTTTCTGCTAAGCTAAAGCTAAAGAGTACTGCCGGATCAGGATAACAGCTGGGCCGGTTACTAATTATTGTTGCCCACTGATCTATGGGGACTATGGCAACAGACAAAAATCACTTTTGGGTGGAATATCCCTTTAAATACATCAAATAAGTTTAATTGCTTTATTAATTTGGGACATGGTTTGTTTAGCTTGGCGCTGATGCTCGGTGTGCAGACCCTCGCCATAAGCGAGAGGGAGATGGGGTGCAGCGCATTGCTCCAGGTCTGACACACCCCCTCCACCTGGACGGAGGTTCAGGACTTCCGGAGCGCAGAGCTGGTTGTTGTTGTTGTTTGAGGGCCTTTGACTGTTCTGTGTCTAGAGTCTGCAGCTTCCCCAGTGTGAGCGTTACTTCGACACTCCCCAAGCTGGTCAGCTTGTGGGATGCATGATGGCACCGGTCCGCTGAGGCGCGTTCAGGCAGAGGGGTCTGGTACGCACACCATGGTGCGCTTGTGGACTGGCACCCCTATAGTTATGTGGTTTCACAGAGTTAGACCTCTTGACTCCACACAGAAACAGAATCATGTGCGACATGACATCACTTTGTTGCAGAGACACTATTGGTTAAACGCTGGCAAACTAGAACACGAAAGCAGCTTGAAGCAGAAAGCCTGAGTATGTCTGCAGTCTGGACATATAAAGTTGACAACAACAACATTGTAGAAGTATCGGATTGGGACTCGGTATTGGTAGATGCTCAAAATCAAATGATTTGGACTTGAGGGCAAAAAAACCTCAGGACTTCCCTACCCACAACCCCCTAAAAACGGGGTCAGGACCCATCAGCTGAGGATCACTGCTCTAGCACATACGTCAGGCCAAGCTGTCAGACAGGAGCCAATCAGTGAAAACCAAAAGGAGGAAACTGCAGGGGATCCTGGTGCTACTCACATGTTTAGCTAAGTTCTACCTCTTAGTAAAGGTGACTAATCAGGCTTTACAACAATATAAGAGATATCACCAGACAAAAGAAAGAAATAATCAACCAAACAGGTTTATTGTGCTAAGGTATAAAGATTGTTTTTTGAAGTTGCACCATAGAAAGATTCAGAAGAGGCTTTTGACCTGGCTCCTCGTCCACTTCCTCCTCCCTCTGGACGGGGTACTGTAGGTGTGTGACCAGACCCATGCTGGGGCTGTTGTAGGCCTCCACCAGCTCCGGCAGCTTAGTGAAGAACCTGATGGGAACCCCCTCCGACGCCTGCACAGCAGATCAAAGCAGAAACCTTTATTTTTAAACATCAGAGAGGAAAATGAAATGTCACGTGATTACTAACTTGTTACTAAACTAAAGGTTCCTGTGATGATGTCAGAGGCATTTACTCTGCTTGCTGTCTGTGGTTGCGTCAGCAGCCAAAAGCAGACCGTTAGGTGTTTGAGTTTATTTAGCACAGAAACACAAAGAGAAGTCAAAATAACCCAAAAACAGAACAGAGAGGTAAAAAGGTCAGGGAACTTATAGGAAGTCTCCACCCTAAACCACCAGGTACCTGAACACACCACCAGGTACCTGAACGCACCACCAGTACCTGAACGCACCACCAGGTACCTGAACGCACCACCAGTACCTGAACGCACCACCAGTACCTGAACGCACCACCAGTACCTGAACGCACCACCAGTACCTGAACGCACCACCAGGTACCTGAACGCACCACCAGGTACCTGAACGCACCACCGGTACCTGAACGCACCACCGGTACCTGAACGCACCACCAGTACCTGAACGCACCACCAGATACCTGAACGCACCACCAGGTCCCTGAACGCACCACCAGATACCTGAACGCACCACCAGGTACCTGAACGCACCACCAGGTACCTGAACGCACTACCAGGTATCTGAACGCACCACCAGGTATCTGAACGCACCACCAGGTACCTGAACGCACCACAGTACCTGAACGCACCACCAGTACCTGAACGCACCACCAGATACCTGAACGCACCACCAGGTACCTGAACGCACCACCAGGTACCTGAACGCACCACCAGGTACCTGAACGCACCACCAGGTACCTGAACGCACCACCAGTACCTGAACGCACCACCAGGTACCTGAACGCACCACCAGGTACCTGAACGCACCACCAGGTACCTGAACGCACCACCAGGTACCTGAACGCACCACAGTACCTGAACGCACCACCAGTACCTGAACGCACCACCAGATACCTGAACGCACCACCAGGTCCCTGAACGCACCACCAGATACCTGAACGCACCACCAGGTCCCTGAACGCACCACCAGGTACCTGAACGCACCACCAGGTACCTGAACGCACCACCAGGTACCTGAACGCACTACCAGGTATCTGAATGCACCACCAGGTACCTGAACGCACCACCAGGTACCTGAACGCACTACCAGGTCCCTGAACGCACCACCAGTACCTGAACGCACTACCAGGTACCTGAATGCACCACCAGCACCTGAACGCACCACCAGGTACCTGAACGCACCACCAGGTCCCTGAACATACCACCAGTACCTGAACGCACTACCAGGTACCTGAATGCACCACCAGGTACCTGAACGCACCACCAGTACCTGAACGCACTACCAGGTACCTGAACGCACCACCAGGTCCCTGAACGCACCACCAGGTCCAGATGTCGTTGTCTTCATGGACCAGGGATCATTTACTCTGGATGAGGGACCAGTGGACCTCAGTTCACTGATGAAAGTCGATTCATGCTGAGCAGAAATGATGGACGCCAACAATGTTGGAGACGTGACGGAGACTCTATGCAGCAGCTACCGCTGTCTCCAGACCAGCCTTTGGTGGTGGAGCTGCTACAGTGTGGACAGGTGTCTCTATTCAGAACTGTCCTACACTTTGTGAATGTCTCTGAGACAAGTCGATTCTAGATAGACAGACCGATGGACGATTCTCATGAAGGAGTGAAACAAATAGATGATCATTACAGGATAATTACTGAGACAATGAAAACTTTTTCTTTTTTACGATTCATCATTATTACATGACACAGTTATGCAGACTCACTACTTAACACGACTCACTTGCAGCATAGAGAGAAGCATGTAACATGTTCAGACCTGTAATGACTGCCTGCTGCATAAAGCATGGTGTAAAGGTTTGCAGCCATTATTCTCTGGAATCACTGTTTGATTGAATGTTTTGCTTCATGCTTCATGCTCAGAGATAGTTCAGTTGTCTGCTGCAGGTAAAATACTGACTACTACTACCTCCATATGCATGTACTTCAAAAACATTTAAAGGCCATCTGTCAAGTTAATTTTTTTCATAAAAGCTGTCATCTGGTGAAAAACAATGTTGATCACACATGTAAGTTTTGAAAATATAACTGTTTTGTGTTATAATTAGTCTTTTTTTGTGTGTGTGGTGAAAACATCTGCTCCTACAAACGTACCCAGTGCTGTGATGTGTGACGTCATCTGAGGCAGATGATCAAAACTGTGAAAATCAAAAGTTGTGTCGGCGTATAGCAAACATCAGAACTGATCTCTGTTCTTTTGATGAAGACTTTCTAACCTGTAACCCTCCATCTTGGAACAGGATCAGCAGAAATCTGTCAGCGTGTCACCGTGTCCCACTGAGGCGTGGACCTATTCTGTTCATATAGTAAGGTTTACTAGCACTACCTCTGTCAGTATTATTATTGTTTTCATTGTGGCTTTAAACAAAAACAGTTAAAGGTCAGGCATTTCAAGGAATGCATATTAGTTCAAATCCATATTATGAGTTTTAAACAAAGATCATCCTATGTTGAGATGTCTACTATCCATCTTCTGAACTGCTTCATCCATAAAGGTCACAGGACGAGAGACACTCTGGACACGTCTCCAGTCCATCACAGAGAAACCCTGGGACAAACAAGACTTAGAACTAGTCACACCCTCACCCATCCCTATGGATAATTTAGAGTCACCAGTTAACCTAACATGCATGTTTCTGGTCTGTGGGGGGGACCAGAGCACCCAGAGGAGGAGAACATGCTAACTCCACGCAGCTGTGAGTGAACCTACGACCTTCTTGCTAAGAAGCAACAGAGCTAACCATCCCACCATGCAGCCCTGTTGAGAAATTATGGAACAAATGTTTTTCAAACCTTTAAAATAACTTCTCTGATCAGATTGAACATCAGTGTCTGTCTAACAGATGGATGGATGATCTGTGAGATTGATAAAGTTATAAGACCAAGGAGCTCCGACGGCCATCTTGAATGGCACATCAGCTGTAGGTGTTGGTCCAGTTCATCAGACATTTTTCTCTCTTTGTTTTGGAACATTAGACTGGTGCACCTCCCTATGAGGCTGCAGTTTAATGGTCACAGCTGAGTAAAATAAACCTGAACCAGTGTTTCTGACCTGGTTTCAGATCAGTTACCCACCTGAACAGAGAGCTTCTTGTCCTCATTTGGCAGGATCCTGTATGTATACACACAGTTCTGGTATCTGCAACAAAATGCAAATATCACTGGCATAGAACACACAGCACAAGGGATTAGAACTTTGTAACTTTAACAAACACATCCAGTGTTCTGAGTCTAGAATCAGAGAAGGCTTACGGCATCTTAAAATAAAGGGTGGTGCTATGTACATGCAAATAAAGGGGAACTAGTGTGTGTGTGTGTGTGTGTGTGTGTGTGTGTGTGTGTGTGTGTGTGTGTGTGTGTGTGTGTGTGTGCAAAAGATGTGATGTGAAACCATGAGAAAGAGAACTTTTAATGAGGTATTATTCACACTAAAATGTGTTGTATAGAATCTATTTAGTCTGTCATTAAAATTCACAGCTTTTAAAGCACATTAGTAAACAATCCTGACTCCTGATCAGTTTTAGGACAGCGTCATACCAGCTATAGATCCAGTAATAAAATATAAGCTACTCACAGAACACAGAGGGCATACGCTCCCTGTATGGACTCACTGTCCCGGATCAGGAAGCTTCCATCTCTGGCTGCTTTGGAGAGTAAATTCTCCGCTTTGGATCGAGTTATATTGTCATGGTACCAAGGTTGAAAACTTGGCATCCTGTTTCTCACCCAAGAGCCTCAGCTCCAGGGTTTAGCTTCAGCTCTCAAAGAAAATGTCAAAAATCCAGCAAACCAATACAGACTGTTTTCTCTGCAGCTGTTTTTTATCTCTCCATTGGACGTGCTTTCAGTTCGCTCTACCATTTGAGCCTCCTGAAGCTGCAAAAGGAAGCTGCTCTCAGCTCTGCCCTGAACTTCCTCATTTGAGAAGCTACAGAGAGGAGGGCCCTGACGCCCGTCTGGTGCTGTAAAATGGAAATGCAGACTTTCACTTGCACAGGATTAGCCTTCATCACAATGATTAACCAACACATTTAGCCAGGTATGTCTTCTGTAATAACAGGAGTGTATTCTCCTCAGGGATCTGTGTCTGGTGAAATGATTCGTTGCAGTTACACTAAAAAAGTAGAATGAAAACAAAGCGACACAATTTGTTCTTTGTATGTTTTTACATATTTCAAAGCCAGTTTATTCTTATGGTCTTTGGTGATAAATATTCATCAAAATGCACTGAGTGTAACCATCTGACTCTTTAACCATCAGAGTTTCAGGTTCTACACACACACACACACACACACACACACACACACACACACACACACACACACACACACACACAGGAAGTACAAGTTTCGAGTTACTTGCTGTGTTCATGTGATGGACAGGAAGTCTTGCAGAAATAGGAGAAAAAAAAGAGCTGCTCACAAACCACGAATCACATGACATGAAAACAGAAGTCAGCGGTGACAAGTCACTGCAGTAATGGAGGCGTCTCGACCTGCGTTTGGTCCAACACTGCTCACAACATTCAGAGCTCATCAGGGACATCTGGGTCCGTTAGTCCTGAATAGAACCAGCTTTATGCTAATTGATTAAATGCAGCTAAACTTGTCAGTCAAGTGGAGTTAAAACACAATAAAAATACAGATATCAGAGTCAGAGTGGGGTCAATTGGAAGCGAAGCTCAGTTAGCGACCGGACCGGCCCGACCCATATAGTCCAGTCCAGCCCGGTCCACTTCCAGACCCAGGGCAGGTACTGTCAGCATGAGCGGCTCAGCGTGGACTTCTGTCCGAGTGGGAGGTGTAGGCTAGGCTACTTCCTGGAGTGAGGAGCTCGTGCCGGTCAATCCAGACTCGCCTCCTTCCCCTGGACTCATGTCCTCACACCGCAGCAGCACCTCGGTCTGCAGGTATTATTGGTGGGGATGCAGGGGACACGTCACCTCCGTCCATGCTAAGTCTACGCCCATGACCTTCACGATTTGACAGAACTTTTTTCTCTTTTTTTCCAATTGATGGAAATCCGTTGCCATGATGGAGAACTTTAACCCCTGGGTTAAAGGTTAAATCCTGGGTCAGAGGGGTCACTGCTGATACCAGCTGCCTGTCTCCTTCCTCTAGAGGAGTCCAGGTCCTGGATGGAGGACAGGTTGGTACCACTGATCCTTTCTGCTGTCTTAATAATCCTCTACAGTCTGTTTCTGAACCAAATCAAACCTGATGAACTGACAGAAGACAGATAGGGGTAATGGTATATGAATTCATATCAAAGAGGTCGCAGACAAATAAATCCAAGTGGCCATGAATACAGGCCAGTACCACTCTCATCCTGAAGAGGGCATACGTACATTCTTATATTGCTTTTTTCCACCAGAAACTAAGTAGAGGAAAACCTTGTTGAGCACGTTATACGTCTCCCTCAGGAAACACGCAAGAGCTACAAGAGCCACCTGGTTTCTTGTGTGGAACACCTGGAGTTCCCTTTCTGTCTGTGTCAGTCAGTTTGTGTTTTCCAGTTTTTTAAATGGAGATAAAGAAGAAAACTGAATGTACACCTTATCCAGAGAAACCTAACAAAGATGCCAGGGATCAATATTTAGCTAAGTTGGCCACAATATCGATCCATATGACATGACAGTAGGAGAGCTAACCTACACATAGAATGTATTCTCATTTCAACTGGAGGACTGGCCAAACACAGTCGTCACAGCAACGGTAAGAAAATGGCAGACTGATAGTCAGTCAGTCATTGTTCTCGACTGGAAAATGGTGGATTGCCAACTCTGGGTCAAGGGAGAGGTCCTGCCTCAAGTGGAGGAGTTTAAGTATCTCGGGGTCTTGTTCACTAGTGAGGGAAGGAGGGAGGTTGACAGGCGGATCGGGGCAGCGTCTGCAGTGATGCGGATGCTGAAGTGGTCGTGGTAAAGAAGGAGCTGAGTCAGAAAGCAAGGCTCTCGATTTACCGGTCGATCTTCATCCCAGTCCTCACCTGGTCATGAGCTTTGGGTAATGACTGAAAGAATGATCGCGGATACAAGCAGCCGAAATGAGTTTTCTCCGCAGGGTGGCTGGGCTCAGCCTTAGCGATAGGGTGAGGAGCTCGGACATTCAGGAGAGACCCGGAGTAGAGCCGCTGCTCCTCCATATTGGTTCGGGCATCTAATCAGGATGCCTCCTGGATGCCTCCCTGGGGAGGTCTAAAGAGAAATGCCCTGCCAGCAGGAGGCCCCGGGGTTGACCAAGGACACGCTGGAGGAACTACATCTCCAGACTGGTCTGGTAACGTCTCCTGCTGGAGGAGCTGGTGCAGTTGGTTGGTCATGCAGAGGACAGTCTAGGATTCTACACAGGATGCTGCACTTGTTATCTGAATCTGAATAAGCAGAAGAAAGAGAGGCAAGGCATTTCATATTTTATGCATGTGGATATGTGGCATATTTATTACAGGAAATATACAAGAAAGGTTACGTGCACACACTTGATCTGGTAATTACAAAATCAGTGTCTCTAAAAACACCACACACACACACACACACACACACACACGCACGCACGCACGCACGCACACACACACACACACAGAATTTAAATGCAGAGGTCATTTCTGCTACAGACCTTTTTAATGCTTCTTCATTTATTTCACTGAAAACTAATGACAGAAACTAACAAAGCCTCTGGACGATATCTGAGTTGTTAAATAGCACAATATAAAGTCGTATCGTAGTCTTCCTCAGTGTTTGTGTCCTAAACAGAAACATCTAGGACTTTATTTTCACTGCTGACTGACACTGAACTGAGGTGTAAATGGATCCGAGTGAGAGGAAGGGGAAGCTGGGTCTTTGTTCCTGACTATGAGATGAGGCTTTGCTCCAAAAAGGGAGGTTTTTAAGCCTCTTTGTGTCTGGAACCACTTTTTCCCCCAGCAACACTAAAAGAAAAGTGATTCTGAAAGAGTTTAAAAGATGGTCTATCCTTTACTGAGGGAAAGAGAAACCTCTGCTGAAAGTTAAATGGATCGACCTCACGCTGAGGTCACATCACGCTGTAGGCATGTGAAATTAATCTTTTATCTCTAGAAAATAAATTCCACTGTAATGTTCAGAGGAAAGCTGTTAGATCTAGATCTAATGGATCCACTTTAGAGGAATCGTTTCTCTGGACTGAAACGTAACCAGCAGGGTCACTGGGCGGTTTCTGACATCATAGGTGGTTTTCACACCTGTATTCAGTCCCTCTGGGCTGAATCAGACCTGCTTTCACAGAGAAAACAAAATGTGTCTCTACAACTCAGATGAGAACATTCAGCCTGTTGATTGGTCAGATTCTTTGGGGGCGGAGTTACCAGAAGTGAATACAGAAAGAATGTTCTAAGTTCTGATCCTGGTCTAGTCCACAGCATGGTCTAACCTCCTCTCTCTGACACGTTCATCAACAATCTGAACTTTTCAGGGTTTTTAGGAGTCAGAGCTGATGAATCTGGTCAGAGATCAGTGAGATAACGGACTTTGTCGATCGTCTACATGATTCAATATCAGCTAGCTAGGAGCTACTTGGTAGCCACTGACGTGTGTGCTCTCCTGCATCCCAGAATGCAACACAAACCTGGCTACAGGTGGGCGTTTGGCTTAAACCAGCAGTGTTCATGTGGTCGTTGATTCGGATGGAGGTCGGATCCCACTCACTAAACAATCCTAGACCACCTCCTCCAACGGGTCGCAGGTCTTTAGTTCCACCCTAGAACCATTACTGTGTTCACAACAAACAAACAAACAAACAAACAAACAAACAAACAAACAAACAAACAGAACCCAGGAGGAAAACAAACCAGAGTCCATTTAAACAGACTGAACACTGCAGCTGGGAAAAAAAACCTTAAAAATATTTACTCTAAAAAGTATGAGATATTTGATTAATTTTGAC
Source organism: Callopanchax toddi (assembly GCA_006937965.1). Lineage (NCBI taxonomy): Eukaryota > Metazoa > Chordata > Actinopteri > Cyprinodontiformes > Nothobranchiidae > Callopanchax > Callopanchax toddi. Next base: position 981,480 of record SSNR01000175.1, read on the forward strand.
TAATTATTTTACCATCTCAGTTTATTTGACATCATTTGGTTCTTCTGTTATAGGAACGTTCTGATGTTCCTGCTGAAAGTCCCCAGGCTGCATCCGATCTGTTCTTTAGTTTTTTCCAACAGAACGTCTGGATTTCTATGCTCCTGCAGTAGATGCTGCTACAGCATGACCACCTTCAGTTAACTGAACAGTCTGACGCTTAGAGAGGCCTAAAGCATCAATGGGACTCTGTTAGCTACAGCTGTTTTAAATACCTGAAAATTAGCTGCTATTCTGCAGCAGTGTCTCTCCTGAGCTGACTGTTGCTCCAATAAGACTTCTTCCTGTTTCTAGAGACTCCACCCACATTGAGTGATGTCACCAGTGGGTGTGGTTTTTACTGCAGATAAATAACAGATAGAATGACCCAAACATCCCTTTAAACTCAGACCAGGTGGTTCTAATTAAAGTTAAATGCATCAACATTCCTCCTAAGTTTGAAGGGGTTGATGTCATAATTAAAACAGTCTGATAGCTAGCATTAGCCCCCCTGCTTCAGATACACCATGGTCACATGATTCAAGGTCAAACAGAAAACCAAACCAGAAAAAGGAGAAGGCTTTGGTCAGACTCCAGACACAAACCTGCTGTGTCTTGGCTACATGCAGTTCCTTTACTGTTTATTATGCAAAACCTTTACAAGTCAAATCACTTGATACAACTTAATGCAAGTCTATAAAAACACTGGGACTTTTACCCATATCAAATACAAAACATCATTTTTAAAACAAATCAATGACAATAAAGATACAATAAAGCTCCAGTTGTCTGAACATAATTCAGAACATCTCAAACCCCCTCGTTTTCAGGGAATCACCTGGTCCAGGTTGGTCTGCTGGATGGATGCAGGGAGGACATTCTGCAACAGTCCATAAACAGGATCAAACTAGTTTGTTGTAAAAGTGTTTTGATGGTGACGATCAGATCCCTGTCCTTCAGAACTCAGACTTGGCACTCAGAGAGCTTTCATGTGTTCCCTTTAACTCCCCGCTGGTGGCTCCAGACATTCCTGCCTTATCTTTACAGAACAATCGCCTCAGTGTGCTGCGGAATTTCTCTGCCCCAAACAGGTAGACCAGAGGGTCCATGGCCCCGTTCAGGCAGGTGAGAGAGGAGGTGAGGCGATTAGCCATGCTCAGGGCCCTGCGTGTGTGGCAGGAAACATCAGGGTGGTTGTAACCGAGGATAAAGGTGGCCCTGCTCATGTGATAAGGCAGGAAACAGATCACATAAATGAGCATGACTACACCAATGGTGCGTAGGGTCCGCAGCTTGAGGGCGGACTCCAGCCTGGAGCCTCGATGCAGGCTGTGGATGATGAGTAGGTAACAGGACAGAGTGGCCAGGAAAGGCGGGGTGAAGGCCACGGCCAGAGAGATCAGAGCTTTACGTGAAGCCTTCTCTCGGTACAGCTGCAAACACACGGTTGTGTTGTCCACCTGTGCAGTCTGATGGGTGATGAGCAGTGGCGCCATGGAGACGGTAACCAGGACCCATAAAGAGAAGCTGATGATGTGAGCGTAGCGAGCATGCCGGATCTTCATCGACCTCACCGCGTGAACCACAGCCAGGTAGCGATCCCCCGCCACACAGGCCAGAAAGTACAGGCTGGCATACATGTTGACATAAAACAAAAAGCCCACCACCCTGCAGGGCACCTCGCCCAGGGGCCAGTGGCCCCCCGTGAAGTGGTAAACGGCTCGGAGAGGGAGGGTGATCACGTACGATAGATCTGCCACAGCCAGGTGAATCAGGAAGATGTTAGCAGGAGAGGAAACGCCACGCTGACGGGAGAATATCCAGAGAGCTAAACTGTTACCGCTCAGCGCCAGAACAAAGACCACAATGTAGAACCATCCAAACAGCTGGTTCTCAGCTGCTGTCTCTGCTGCTGCACAGCTCTCTGAGGACTGGTTCAGAAGAGAGGACTCTTCTACTGTAGCGGGCTCCATTTGGACTCCTGAGGAGAAAGAGACATTGCAATAAACTTCACTTGAAAGCAGTTGTAATCTTCAACGTCACTTTGCATAAACCATTGTAAAGCATGCATGTAGCAGAGCAGGGGCTTCGTGTACAAAGACGTGTGGTTTTTCTACTAAAAGATGGATTACGCTCAAATCAAGAAGGAAAGTGTCTCCCGTTAGCCTCTTCATCCTGTGATGGAGCTTTTACTGATGTGTGAGCTCTGATTACATCAGGAAAATCAGCTCTGGCTGTAGATGTTGCAGAAATGTTCTACTGAGACTTTGATATCCTGTTTTTAGCTGTGGGTACACGCATCAGATGACTGAGTTGGGCTTAGAGCGACTGCAGCTCGGAGCCCAGCTGATGCTGGACTAGAGGATCCTCTGGGTCTCGTCTCACTGCTCCGTCTCGTCTGTAATATCCTCTAATCAGGCTGAAGCCTTGTTGTTAAAGGGATTTCTACTCCACTTTGCTAATGCTTTTTGATACACTGGTTGGATTGACGTGAGGTTGCACACTTTTCCATGGTCAGTTCATTATTGATGCATCTGGAATTTTGCATGGAAAATACCAACAGCAGGATTTTGTGCAGACATGAGTTTCTGACCTAAATTGAATACTTTTTTATTTTAAAAACAGTTCACTGTAGATATTCTGAGAGTTAACAGCCTGACAGGAAACCATGCTAGCTCAACTCGCTACCAGAAGAGCCAACAGGCAGGGTGTGTGAGTTTACTGGGCCAGTTTCACTAGGTAACAAAGGGTGTCAGTGTCCCTGGTTAATGTGCCAGTGCCCATAGAAAACATAATTGCTTCATTATGAACATCAGACTTCCTCTGCAAAGTCCAGGAAGTCACACAAAGTCATTAGCTCTTCTCTAAATATCCAGAACTCAGGCTCACAATCAGAGCTGGTAAACAGATACACATTCCTTTAGTTTACAGGACAATACTCATAGATTACATTCTGTCCTCAAAAAATAAAGCATCATCAGATAACGTCTAGGCTCATTCATTTATTGGTTTCTATTGTCCTTTACAAGCAGTCAGCTAGAACAGTCAAAGCTCTTTACAATAAAAACTAAAATAAATGTAAAAGAACTCGTTTAAAGCAAACAAAACAGAGAGAGTACAAAGCAGTCAGAAATCTAGAATAAAAGTCACAACTACAGAGTATTAAAGGCACACTACACAGTTTGGGCTTTTTTTCAGCACCCCCTAGTGTCCGTTTTAAATCACTGTCATAAAAGCGTTAGCATTGTTTCTGCTCAGAAAGCCCTAAATCTACCTGTTGAAACGTCTCCTCAGCCTTCACTGCTTTCTACTGGAGCGGTTCATCGCTCATTCAGAGAAATCAGCTGTGTTCAAGCAGGGAGAGATGGGAAAAATCAGGAATCATGAGCTAAAAACACTCCGGAGCTAGCATAACAGCTAGCCACATTGGGTGACTTTGTGAGACTTCAGGGCATCGGACCAGAGACTCAGAAGTTACAAACGTGGTATTCTGGACACAAGCAGCAGATGGGGCTGAGGAACTTCTCATTAATCCTGTAAAGATCAGATTAGCACAGACTGGCTCAAGGAAAAGATTAAAAAATATGAAAAAGTTACTTAGTGTGCCTTTAAAAGCCTTCCTCAATAAAAAAAAGTTTAAAAATGGGATTTAAAGGGTCAAAGGTCAGTGATTAAACCAAGGTCCAGTGTGATGAATTCTCTGGGTTGATAAGGGACCAACATTCCATCATTTCCATCCTGTAGTCCAGCACTGACTAAGTCCAACTGTTGACTTTGGTTCTGTTTTCTGTTGTTTCAGGACATTTAGAGGATGCATCAGCAGGTTGTGATGAACAACGTCTGACTTGTTCAGTCGAAGGTGAGGCTTGTTTTCAGCTTCAGGGTTAGGGGCATTTTGGTGGGTCTAATATCATAACGTGTAAGTTATGAACCTGCCATTCCACAGATCATATCTCTAAAGCTGAGAGGATGTTCTCAAGACTGACCACTAGAAAACACTAATAAAAAACCCAGAATATAACGGGTAAATGTGGGAGGCTGTTTTTGTCTCAGTCAGCTTCATCTCTACTCTACCAGCTCACATTTTGGTCCATTAGGAGCCAGTCAGATGAAGGAGAGTGGCTGCTTTGAGTCAGAGACCCACAAGCAAAGGAATTCCCAGCCGAGGCTCAGACCTTGAGCTCTGAGTCGCCTGAAGGAAAAAGGCTGCAGCCTCAGCAGGGAGAACAAATCAGGAGCAGAACTAGTGAACAGAAAAGCATCCAAAATGCAGCTGACCCTGGAGGGAGAGACAATCCTCACTGATCTGGTTAAGCTGATGTCTCACAAGGAGACGACGCCGAGCATCCTGTTGATCCTGAGTTAAACCAACAGCTGTGTGCAGCCTGTTGTTATTGATGTGATGTTTTTTTATTATAAACAGGAACAGAAGAAATATGAAATCCAGGGATTGGATAAAAAACAATTAATATTTTCACTTTAAAATTCAAGAAGAGCTGGTCATAACTTCATAAATAAATTACATTTCAAGTTATTAAAGTTGTGATCAAACAAAAAAAAGTTTTTTGACAAATAACTACAATAGTGAACCTCTCCAGTTCTTTTCTTTAGAACTTTATCCTCACACTGTCTAGAAAGCAGACCTGGTTAAACTACCATGAGGTGAGTAGAGGACTTACCAGGACTCAGAGGAACGCTGACAACAACCAGAGCAGGAGCAGAGATGTGGAGCGAAGTGAAGACAGGGACTTTATAAGAACTGGTGCTCTGACTCACGGAATGCTGTCCTATAACCCCGTCCTCTTCCTCAAGATGTCCAAAGGAATGAGACTGTAGCTCTTTTTGTCTTTCAGCAAATTTGATAACAGAGAACGAGCTCCGATGGGAGCCTTTCAGCTGAACCTTGACCCCACCCTCTCTCTCTCCATCCCCTTCTCTTGTGAGAGCCACTTGTGCGCTCCACAATAGCTTGAGTCAGAATAAGCGGTGCGTTTCAGCAGCGGGGAGAAGAATGGCATGCCTCAGTCGCAGAGTTGTCGGGTATGACTCCATGGAAACCGAGCTGGTGCTGCACCAACAGCCTTCACCACGAACCCCCACCCTCCCTCCCTCCCACCCATGGATCGAAGATGGACTGTGTTGCTGATTGTGACGTTTATGACTAAACTCTTAGAGATGATCTTTTGTGGATGGTCTGGTAAATTGTAAAGAAGGCCCCATGCCCTGTGGGATGGCTAGAGAAAAAACAAGAAGGAGGGAGGGTGTTTGGAGGAAAGAGGCCCTTGTTGCTCTCCTGCCTCCTGGGGGCATCTTGAATTGGAATGCCTAAAATAATCAGCCACATAGCCATCGGACAGATGTGGAGAAAGGAGCCTCTGGCTGAGGGGGATAATATTTCTTTCATATGTGGACTCCACAGCTGTGCGCCGGAGACATCAGCCCGTTTTCTTCTCTTCATTTTCAATATGCAAATGATATTCTGTAGACTTGAATGGAGCTCCTATCCGCGCAGCACTGTGGACATCACTACACTGTTAACCTACTGCCAACTGCTAATTGGGTCGCCTCCCCCACCTTTGTTTGGCCCGTCTACTTTCTCTGTAAGCAAAAACTTGATGTGCACGCTTCCTATCATCAGCACGTCGCTCTGCTCACAGCTGAAACGAGCTGCTGATGGACTTAAAGGGATGTTTGGGTTGCTCTGAAGCAGCGCCCACTGGTGACATCACTCAAAGCAGGCAGAGTCTCTAGAAACAGGAAGTAGTCTTCTGTCTGGAGCAATACTCATGGCTAGTCAGATCAGGAGAGACGCTGCTGCAGGTGGGTAGCTAAGCAACTCTCGCTCAAACGCTTTAAAACACTATATCACCTGTTAGGTAAGCTCTACATTGTTGCATGAGAACATGCTGTTCTAGATTAGACCCACTACACAGGGGGCAGTTTGTTTCAGCAGGAAGCTTGGAGCATATTTGAGTAGTTTTGGGGTGTACTTCAGTAGCTTATGAGCTTACTTCTGTAGTTTTAGGACATAATCTAGTAGTTTTGGATTGGATTTTAGTGATAAAAGTATTTTTATTTGGGGAATTTTTCTATTTCAGTACTACTGGCCAATGTCCACGCTCTGGAAAATCAAATGGATTAGCTTGGACTTCGACTGACCACCAGGCCTGAAGCAAAGAACTGGTTTGCCTTTACTATTGGGAGTAACTGGTGTTGGTCTTGTGACCAAAGTACTGCAGGATCAAATCCCCACTCTGGCTGGGTTACCTTGTCATGATGTCCTTAGGAAGGACACTTAACCCACATTGCCTGCTGGTGGTGGTGGTCAGAGGGTCTGGTGGATCTGTTTCTGGTTGCTTTGTCTCTGTAGCTCCATCAGTCATGTGAATGGCCCGGCAAAGCTATCGAGCTACAGGAGCATAACGGAAGGAGCCACTTACAACAGGAACACACGGACTCTGTGACTGGATGCATAGAAAAGTGTTCTGAGGATGTCCCTGCCGTCAAGATCCTTACATGTTCCAACCAGGAGCCGTGACTAAGGTCTGCAACCAGCTCAAAGACAGAGACGCTGCTTCAGGTCTGGGGATGGACACACTCTAAGACCTGCAGCTCTCCAAGACCATCAGGAAAGCAAAACCACAATATGCACAGATCAGCAACCACTTCTGTGACACCAAGGACCCAAGGCACATGTGGCAGCCGGGTATCAAGGCCAGGACAGACTAAAGGTTACACCATAAACCAACAGCAGTGACACTCACCTTACACACAGACTGAATGACTTCTACACACAGTTTGAGGCTCTGAACCAGAGTCACAGAGATCAACACCCACCCTGGACAAGCAGCCGGTCAGTCTGGTGACGGTGGACATGAGGACACTATCCAAAGACGACCCGAGGTGAGCTGCCAGACAACAACCTGGGGAGAGTACTCAGAGACTGATGTACTCACAGACATCTTTAACAGCTCTCTGAGCCAGGCTGTGGTTCCTGTGAGCTTTAAAAAAAAACTACCATTGTCCCTGTGTCAAAGAAGTCCTCAGTGATGTGTCTTAACAAGTACCGCCCAGTACCACTGACTTTTATCATCATGAAGTACTTTGAGTGATTGGTCAAGACACACATCCCCTCCTCCCCTCATCTCACTGAACCTCCTGCAGTCTGAGTACCACTCAAACCGCTCTACGGCTAACGCCACATACTGCACGCTGGCCTTCCACATCTGGAAAATCAACATCTACATCAGAAGGCTGTTTATCGACTTCAGCTCAGCATTCAATAGAATTATCCCCCAGCAGCTGGTTGCATCACCCCCACCTGTAACTGGATTCTGGACTTTCTGACAGAGACCACAGTCAGTGTGCATCGTTAGCACGACAACAGAAACCATCAGGCATCCCCCAGGGTTGTGCACTCAGCCCCCTGCTGTTTACACCGCTCACCCACGACTGCACTGAGATCAGAATCCAACCTCATTAGGAAGTTTGCAGAGGACACAAGTGTTGTTGGTTTCATTAGCAAAAACAGTGAAGGATTTTACAGAGTGAAGGTGATCTCTGATAACCTCACCTGGACCTGTAACACCAACTCTGGTGAGGAAAGGCACAGCAACGTGTTCACTTCCTGTGGAGGCTGAGATGTGCCAGCCTCCCATCTTCGATCCTCTCTACCTGCTACGGACTGTCCTGATATACTGCATTACAGTGTGGTTTGGTAACTGCTGTGTTCAGGATCAAAAGACCCTGCAACGCTATGTGAGAACATCTGACAATATAGGGTGTGCTCTCCCACCAATTCAGGATCTTGATCTCACACGCTGTGTGTGGAGAGCTTCAGCAATATTCAACGACCCCCGCCCCCCCCTCATGGACTGTTAAACTACTGGTCAGGCAGGAGGATCCAGTACATTAAAACCACACGTGCTAGGAACTGTAACAGCTTCTTCCCTCAGGCTGTCAGAGCCTTAAACACTCACACACACAGTAACACACACCTCTCTGTGGACTCAGACTGACTGGTCTATCTCACCTGTTCTCAGACTCATTCATAGTCATTCCTGTCCATCACAGACCACTACAGAAGGTCCTTCCTGTCCATCACAGACCACTACAGAAGGTCCTTCCTGTCCATCACAGACCACTAGGAGGTCCTTCCTGTCCATCACAGACCACTACAGGAGATCCTTCCTGTCCATCACAGACCACTACAGGAGGTCCTTCCTGTCCATCACAGACCACTAGGAGATCCTTCCTGTCCATCACAGACCACTAGGAGATCCTTCCTGTCCATCACAGACCACTACTGTTTTGATCTCTAAAAGTTGTCAAATGAATCAAAAATAATCGTACTGACTTTTAGAGGTAAAATTATTTATTTTTTAAATTTAATGAAGAACAAACAAGTCTCTAGTAAAGGTTTCATTGAATAAAAATATCTTCTCATGAACACAGACTTCAGCTTTTTTAAAGATTTTAAAACCATGCTTGTTGAAAGGAGTTTTGTAATGTCACACATGTTTGAATCTTCTGTGTCGTCCTGGAGCACAGAGGGTGGTGAAAGCCCTCTCTCTAACTGGTTCCACTCCAGATACTGTTAGAAGAAGAATCACAAGACTGAGAAATACACCAGCAAAACTGTTTCTTTTCTTTTATAAGAACATTAACATTTATGAGACATCAAAAACAGCACACAGTAGGTGAGGAAGCCTGGCCTGTCGTTCCCTTCAAACCAGACTGGAGTCAGATGACTGCTGAAGGTGGTTAAAGCCCTGAGCTCCATTCAGACGGGTTCTGTTTCTGTCATTTAACACAGGTTGGGAGGCTTTTGCGTCCAGACAAATAAGAGGTTTGGTCAAATGTTTTTTATCTGGTCAAAACAAAGCTGAGTGCTTGTTCAAAAAACTAAACCTGGAACTACAAGCTCAGGCTGGGTTGCCTTCACATGACGAAGCGCTGGTTCCTGGTTTGCACTGATGTTCTCTCTCTGGAGTACATGTTGACATAGGAAGTTATAAGATCATCCATCTTGTAGCCCTTTAATAAGGAGAAAGGGAAGTCAAAACTTAATAAATGGAAGGAGAATACACATCATCTTTCAGAGAATTCACCAGTTGTGTTGTGAAATCTTACCAGTGACGTTTCACACAGGAACTTGCTGCCCTTGACTAAGTTGCCAACAGTCATGTGAAAGTAGGTGCTTCCACTGCACCAGTTAGCCATACGGTTGTATGGGTAGTTCTCCAGAACATCCTAGCAGGAGAAATACAGCGGCGTGAAAAAGTGTTTACTCCCATCCTGATTTCTGTTTCTGTCTGTTTGTCACTTAAATGTTTCAGATCATCAAACAGAAAACAAGGACAACACAAAGGTGTTCATCATTAAGGAGGCTACTAAAACCAACCAGGCCCTGTGGGAAAAGGAACTGACCCCGAAATCTAATAACTGGCTCTAACACTCCAGCTACAGCCCAGTGTTAGTGATAACTAGTAATGAGTCTCTGTGGAGGACACACAGCTTGCAGAAAGTTCCTCTTTTGTCTCATCAGTCTGAAGAATATTTTCCCAGAAGTCTCGGGGAGCAGAAAAAACTTATTTTGCTAATGTGAGATGTGCTTAGTGTTGTTATTGGTCAGGAGAGGTTTTGACCTTTGAACTCTCTCTTTGAGGACATTTTGCCCCCCTTATTTATTGCTGAATCATGACCTTAATTTTAACCCAGTGAGGTCTGCAGGGCTTTAGATGATGTTCTGGGTTCTCTAGTTCTAGCGTTTCTTCAGAACAGGACCTGATGTGTTGGTTTTTGAGATCTTTTAGCCTCCTTCATGCGGTCAGACAGGTTCTATTGAAGTGATTTATTCATTCTACAGACCTGGAGCTGAACTCAGCTTTATAAATAATCTGATTATTCACAATGAATTCATGATTTAACATTGGGGACAATGACTTTTTCACACAGGGCCTGGTTTGTTAGGTGAGCTTTTTAAATGAAATCATCATTTGAAAACTGCATTTAATATTAACCCAGGTTATATTTGTCTGATGTTGAAATTTGTTTCTGATTTGAAACATTCAAGTGATATAAAGCAAAAAAAGAAGAAATCTGAGAGATAAAAACTCTTTCACAGTCCTGTGTGTGTTAGTGGTGAAAAGTACAAGCAGAGTATCAATTCAAATTAATATGTGGGTCTTTCTGAAGTGTCGTTCTATCAGTTATTCCTCAAATGCTCTTTTAATGACATTTGTTGGTTTTTACCTTTGTTTTTGGGTGGATGATTGTGAGTCCATTCTTGCTGATGGCTATTCGCACAATATCAGGAAAATTGGGCTCTGATGTTTGCTGAGAAGAAAAAAAAAGAAGTAAAATCTAGATTTCACTGCTGCCATTTGCTTGTTGCTGCAAGAGCAGCAAAGTTACAGAGTTTGCAAATAACTGAGAAAAGGTACGAGCTTCAGATGAACAAACCACCTAAAGCTAGCTAGGATCAAATAGATCCTAGCTAGAGGATGAAGAGCGATTTAAGCAGCACCTACCTTCACTTCAAAGAAAGCACAGCCAAACGTTGGCCAGCGGTACACTGCCTTCAGAAATGCTATTTTTGCTTCTTCAACAGTCAGACCAGCTTGTTTGTTATACGAGGCAACAATACTCTGCAGGCAAACAACAAAACAGATATATAGCAGGGTGAAATACAACCTTCTTGCTTTAAAAGAAACCTTTGCCCTGCCTAATTAGGTTAACAGCTTTCCTCCAACCCCCACAGCCTTCTGGGTATGTTCCCACCACTATGACAGAGGCATCTTGGGATAAAGGGTATATTGTTCATGCAAAATAGGCAAGTATAGGTCTTGTCATTAGCAATTTTTCTCAATATTAAAAAAAGCCATTAATACGACGTGATGCATTTCATTGTCTGCATGAAGGAGCTTTGGCGTCCATGATTTAAATTCCATGCTATTATTCCAAAGCAGTCCTTTAATAAAACAGTTATTTCTGAGTTAAATCACTCATGCATCTCAGCCCTGTCTGTGAGCTAAATGAGAAACTAAATCAGGAATTCAGCAGTGAATCGATTCATGACTAATAGAGCAGGGCAAGAACCTGCAGGCATGTCATTAATGCATCTAAAGCCTAGAAACTGTTGCTCTTATAATTTTATTTTATGGCGCATTCAAGTACAACACGTAAATTCAATAATCAACACTGAAAAGAGCAGGCTGTTAGACGAAGACCTTTAACTCCCTGATTTTAACAGCTGACCTCTGTTGACGCCAGAACCAGGGTCAGCTTCACTCCCCACAATAAATATGAGCTAAAAACCGGCTTAACTTTGATCAAACTATTCAAGTCCACCTAACGGGAAGAACGCTAAAAGACTGAAACAACAGTTAATGCCTAAACAAAACACAATTCCAACAACAAGCAACATGACCAAGCAGCAGAAAGATGTTAAGATGTTTACCTGACATAGAGGTGCAGGTGTATAACTCTAAATGCAAACCAGCAGCTTAGAAACCGTTTTTAGGTTTAGGTAAATCATGTTTGAGTGCCAACATCCAGCAGCATCAGGTGATCCATCGTCCCTGAGTCACACTGACATCACTACAGTCTTTTCATTCTAGGAAACCCTTTAGCAGTGGGTACAGCCCACCTACCTTTACTCACAGGAGTATACACTAAGAATGGGCCTTTGTGAAGGTCTATTCCAACTTCTTTTGGTCCCGCCACTTTACACCAAATGTGATTGGTTGACTTGTCTGTTGGTTTCTAAACCAACTCTTGACCCAGATAGGCTTTCTGTCCTGAGACTGAAATCCTAACCAGTGAGAAAGCATGCTCTGACATTTTTCTACCTAGCAACATCCAAATACAAATTGTGACTGTATAACAATATTTTTTAATATTAAACAATTTATTGTGTAGTAGCAGATTAGTTTATTGACAATAAGGTTGAAATCACATTAATTAAATATACACTCTGGCCACTTTATTGGGTACAGCTGTCCAGCTGCTCGTTAACACAAATGACTAATCAGCCAAACATATGGTGGCGGCTCAATGCATTCAGGCATGTAGACATGGTCAGACGAGTCGCTGTAGTTCAAACCGAGCTTCAGGATGGGGAAGAAAGGTGATTTAATGACTTTGAACGTGGCATGGTTGTTGGTGCCAGACGGGCTGGTCTGAGTATTTCAGAAACTGCTGATCTTCTGGGATCGTCACACACAACCATCTCTAGGGTTTACAGAGAATGGTCCGAAAAAGGTAAAACATCCAGTGAGCAGCAGTTCTGTGGGCCAAAAGGCCTTGTTGATGCCAGAGGTCAGAGGAGACTGGCCAGACTGGTTGGAGATGATAGAAAGGCAGCAGTAACTCAAATAACCACTGGTTACAACCAAGGTCTGCAGAAGAGCATCTCTGAACGCACAACACCTGGAACCTTGAGTCAGATGGGCTACAGCAGCAGAAGGCCACATCAGGCGTCACTCCTGTCAGCTAAGAACAGGGAACTGAGGCTACAATTCACACAGACCCACCAGAACTGGACAACAGAAGATTGGAGAAATGTTGTCTGGTCTGATGAGTCTGGATTTCTGCTGCAACATTCAGATGGTAGGGTCAGAATTTGGCGTCAACAACATGAAAGCATGGATCAACGGTTCAGGCTGCTGGTGGTGGTGTAATGGTGTGGGGGACGTCATGCTATCATGTCAATATGGACCAAAATCTGAGGAATGTTTCCAGTACCTTGTTGAATCTATGAATCCACGAAGAATTAAGACAGTTCTGAAGGCAAAAGGGAGTCCAACCTGGTACTAGTAAGGTGAACCCAATAAAGTGACCAGTGAGTGTATATATATGTGTGTGTGTGTGTGTGTGTGTGTGTGTGTGTGTGTGTGTGTGTGTGTGTGTGTGTGTGTGTGTGTGTGTGTGTGTGTGTGTGTGTGTGTGTCATCAATGCTGATTTTTTTCGGGTTCCCCTAAATGAAAATTACTGTAAAGACTAACATTAAAAATGTTAATGATGCAAACAAAGCTTTTTGTTTTTGATTTTAATTTTATAACACTGATTGTTATAGTGTCAGTTGCAGCTGAGTGAGTAGATACATTATAATGCCGACATATAATTAGTGATCAAAGACGGTGTAGATAAGCTTTATTTATAGTGAGTGTTATGGAGACAAGATGATGGTAATTATGTTTTTTCAACCAAAATAAGTAAAAAATTAAATAAAAACAAAAAGACCCCATTCATCACCACAGATTCAGGCAGACATTCGAATGAACAGAATGTCTTGTTTTGCTAAAGAGTACTTGAACTGGTGTCCTCTTGATTATTGTTGTCTATTTGGCAATTGTTGTTTTTTTGTGTTTGTTTTTTCTTAGTTGATTTTTAATCTGAACTTACTAAGGATGTAAGAAATGATGAATGTATTACAGTAAGCTTGCTTTAAGGCCAGAAGTGGTTTGACAGTGTGTAATCTAGACTCTAGAAGGAGTTAAAGCTGCAGTCCGGAGTGTTTTTTTACGTATCAAAGTTTTATAAATGTTCAAATGATCGTTCAGGTCTAAACTATGACATATGGGTAGAGTTTCTCAACATTTGTTATTCTTCTGAAGACCCTCCTTCCTCCCATAGACCCCTAGGAATTCACACTGACCGGCAATTTTTTTAAGCCAATAAAATTCAAGTTTCTGCATTGTCGGCTGTTAATCAACGTGCATGTGCACAGGACGCTCCGTGTCTTCCTGTTTACAGTCACCATAACTGAAGAATGCAGCCGTAGATCTGCTCAAAATTTAGCAGGAGGGATACATCAATTTCAGAAACAGAAACAAAGAAAAGTTCGGCGACTAAACGCATTGGAGACCGGAATGACACGTGTGCACAGTTGTAGAGGTGGGTTGGGGGGATGTTTTGGGAGGGGCCTTGGTACGTTGGATTAAAAAAGTTCTCTCGCTGAAATGCTCTGGACTTTCGCTTTAAGTCGTTACTTACATCACTGACTTACAGGCTCAGCAAAAAGCTGAATAGACTAAAATGATGTTTCCTAAAAGTACTGACTAATTAAACATAAAAACATTAAACTGCTTGTTGCGTACAAGCACTCGTACCTTCTTCCAGTCGTTTTCAGACATGACCTTCAGCTGGTCGGCGGGCACAAGCTCCTTCAGCATCTTAGGAATCATGGCGAACTGGCTTTTGTCACTGCTGATCTTCACCCTTAAGAGCAAGGCTGCAATGTTGACCATTTCTTCTTTAGTACAAACGTGATAGCCTCTCAGGAACTTGGGTAACTCCTGAAAGATACAAAACGTGTTTGATGCTCATCACCTGAAAGATTCTTCTCAACAGATTCAGGCCACTGTTTCACATTTAACCTTATTTAATGTACAGACTGACTAGTTACAGACTGACTAGTAACAGACTGGTTACAGACTAGTTACAGACTGACTAGTTACAGACTGGTTACAGACTAGTTACAGACTGACTAGTTACAGACTGACTAGTAACAGACTGGTTACAGACTAGTTACAGACTGACTAGTTACAGACTGGTTACAGACTGACTAGTAACAGACTGGTTACAGACTGACTAGTTACAGACTGGTTACAGACTGACTAGTTACAGACTGGTTACAGACTGACTAGTTACAGACTGACTAGTTACAGACTGGTTACAGACTAGTTACAGACTGACTAGTTACAGACTGGTTACAGACTAGTTACAGACTGACTAGTTACAGACTGACTAGTTACAGACTGGTTACAGACTGACTAGTTACAGACTAGCTACAGACTGACTAGTTACAGACTGGTTACAGACTGACTAGTAACAGACTGGTTACAGACTGACTAGTTACAGCCTGGTTACAGACTGACTAGTAACAGACTGGTTACAGACTAGTTACAGACTGACTAGTTACAGACTGGTTACAGACTGACTAGTTACAGACTGACTAGTTACAGACTGGTTACAGACAGACTAGTTACAGACTGACTAGTTACAGACTGGTTACAGACAGACTAGTTACAGACTGGTTACAGACTGACTAGTTACAGACTGACTAGTTACAGACTGGTTACAGACTGACTAGTAACAGACTAGTTACACACTGGTTACAGACTGACTAGTAACAGACTAGTTACAGACTGGTTACAGACTGACTAGTAACAGACTGGTTACAGACTAGTTACAGACTGGTTACAGACTAGTTACAGACTGGTTACAGACTAGATACAGACTGGTTACAGACTAGTTACAGACTGGTTACAGACTGACTAGTTACAGACTGGTTACAGACTGACTAGTAACAGACTGGTTACAGACTGACTAGTAATAGACTAGTTACAGACTGGTTACAGACTGACTAGTTACAGACTGGTTACAGACTGACTAGTAACAGACTAGTTACAGACTGACTAGTAACAGACTAGTAACAGACTAGTTACAGACTGGTTACAGACTGACTAGTTACAGACTGGTTACAGACTGACTAGTAACAGACTGGTAGACTGACTAGTTACAGACTGGTTACAGACTGACTAGTTACAGACTGGTTACAGACTGACTAGTTACAGACTGACTAGTTACAGACTGGTTACAGACTGACTAGTTACAGACTGGTTACAGACTGACTAGTTACAGACTGACTAGTTACAGACTGGTTACAGACTGACTAGTTACAGACTGGTTACAGACTGAAGACACCTGAGATGCTGATTACAGGACACATCTCAGTCTAACATGTCTCTTTTGGTCACATTACTTTGAATAGTTCCTGAAGTTCACATTGTTTTAGTCCAGGTCAGTTTCATTCTTTAAAATTATATTGAACCAGAATTGAAAAGTTATGTCTGGTTTAATTGAGTTTTTGTCATTTTTAAATACGTTTGTCAATTTCCAGTTATTTTAAAGATCATTGTGAGCCTTTCTGTCTTTGACAGACAGTTATCAACTATTTAACATAACTGTAAAATAATTAATAAAAACAAGGCAATAAAAAAGGGAGAAAATTGTACTTTCAGTAGTCCACAATCACACCCAATGGCTGACAGAAAGTATTTTAGTGTGCGTCCTTTAAAGGGTCACATTTTCTCCAAAGTCTTGTAGAGCTCTCCTCTACTAACTTTTCTCCAGCACATCCTCAGTGGGGTTAGAGTCTGGGCTCTGTCTCCTGAACTCATTCACTATCTGAGCTGATCAATCCTGGAGTTGTCATCTTGGAATATGCTCATGTCATCAGGGAAAAACAAATTCAGATTTTTTGAAACAACCTGGTCCTTCAGGGTTTTCAGGTAGTCAGCTGACCTCATAACGATGCTGAACCTTGACCTTGAGCAGCCACAGATCATAGCCCTGTAGACACTAAGCTTGACGAGAGCATCTCTTCATGCTCCTCTTCTCTTACCCTGACCTTTTTTTAGACAGGCGTTATATTTACAGAAACAGAACAGAAATAGAGCTGAATTTACATGCAAGCTGTTTATTCAAAATGTACCTGAAGGAAATGGAAGATAAGATCAGCCTCTGTGTCTCTGCCAGGGATTACATTGAACCACAACTTCCTCATGAAGAACACAAGGTAGGTTATGTTCACTGCTCCACCTACACACACACACACACACACACACACACACACACACACACACACACACACACACACACACACACACACACACACACACACACACACACACACACACACACACACACACACACACACACACACACACACACACACACACAGCACATGCACAACACAAACAAACACACAGGATTTTACAGATAGCCATCAACCACCAAATGTCACATTTTCTGTCTGATCCTATAATGTTCTGTTACCATCTTTGCTCCTCTTGGCCTGTTTGGACCAGTCAGTAATTTGTCTCAGGCTGTCAAAGAAGTAGTCTGACTCATTCAAACTTAAAACCTGAAATTAAACCAACAAGAAGTTTGAAGACATATATATAAAAAAAATAAGAGTGTAAAATTCTACATATGTAGTTAGATCTGTTAAAATGAACCTTGTCATGGGTTTTGACAAAAATGCTGAAACCATCTGATGAAGTCAGGTTGAGTTTTGTGGAGATGTTCTGGATGAGATCCCTGATTCTGGTACTGGTTGCCACCTCAAATATCTGTAGAGGGATGAGACAGTGAGTGGTGTCACTGGAAGACCACGTTTCTGTTTCTCCTTTGTGTGTGGACTTGATCAACTTCACTTAAACTTAGAACAATGTTTTTGTCTGTGTGTGTTTACTTATGTGTAGTGGGGCTTATGATGAGGGGTGCACATCATTTTTCCATGAGGTACATTCACAACACTTACTGATTGCTAACAGATCAATGCATAATGTGTTTTCAAGGTTTCTCAGCATAAAATGATCGTAGTTTAAAACTCTAGTATGAGGCTGCAGTAACATGCCTTCCTTCAAAGAATGATGGGCCTTTAATTCAAGAATAAAAAAGTACAAGCTCCTACCTCATCTGTGTCGTTGGGGAAGTAGATTTTATGGAAGATCTGGGTGCTGTTCTGTTGGATGGCATCCACCTCCACCTGGTGTGGTGGGAGCTTCCTGGGTTCCATCCTAGACACAACCAGGAAATGCTTAGCCATAGGGAATGTTCCCATTCAGACTTATTTCCTCCCTGTCCCCAGTATCTTCAGCATTCATGAAATCCATAAACTAATCACCAGAACCATTAACCATTCAACTCCCACACCAATGAAGATCAATCTTTTTTATTTGCTTTTAGTGTTTTTGGGGGGCAGTAAGGATTATGAACGTGGAGCTTCAAATCCTCATAAGTGCTGGAAATCTGATATGCTATTTTCATGTTTGTGAAAGTGATTTTTAATTGAGTCCTTGAAACTGTAACTAAAATTGGTTTTAGGGATGGACTGGGATCGCCATGTTTATTACAACTGCTGGTGTGACCTGAGAAAAGTTGTTACCATCGAGGAGCAGATATGCACCAAGGACACTGAACTTCTGGTGGTTGGTGTGGGATGCTTTTGGGAGCTTGTGGAAGAGTTGAGTGGTAGCAGCTAGATATATCAGATTAATCTCGACACAGAGTTGGCCCTGGAACCCAGGTCCTTTAGATGAGTTGAGTCTATGCTCGAGTTGCTCCAGGTGAAAGGTGGAGGGCTGGGGTGGGCTTCCTACTGGGGGACTTCAACACTCACATGGGCAATGACAGCGAGACCTGAAGGGGTGTGACTGGGAGGAACAGCCTTCTCCATCTGAACCCAAGTGGGTTTTTATTGGACATCTGTGCAAGTATCAGTTTGGCCATAAGGAACACCATGTTCAAACATAAGGATGTCCATTAGTATACCTGAACTCCCACCTCCAGCAGAGATCTGACCGCATCCCGAGAACAGTGGGGGACATTGAGTCCGAATGGGCCTTGTTCTGCTCTGATATTGTTGAGGTGGCTGTTGCTAGCTGTGGTCGCAGGGTGACGTTGCCAGTTGTGACGGTAACCCTCGTACCCACTGCTGGACACCAGAGGTTAGAGGAGCAGTCAGGATGGAGAAGGAGGCCTACAGGGCGTGGCTGGTCTGTGGGTCTCCAGAAGCAGTGGACAGGTACTGGAGAGCCAAGCGGGGTGCAGCAGTGGCAGATACAAAGGCAAATGCTTAGTCTTTGAAGGAGTTTGGTGAGTCATTGGAGAAAGACTTATAGACTGTAGTGGAGACAGGGAGCTACTGACATCAACTGGTGCTATAGTTGGGCGGTGGAGGGAATACGTTGAGAGATCCCACTAACACACATTCTGATGAGGAACCAGAGCTGCGAGACCTGACTGTCCAATCTCTGGGGCAGAAGTTGCTGAAGTAGTCAAACAACTACACAGCGGCAGAGTCCCGGGGGTAGATAGGACTGTCCTGGTTGACACGTCTCTGCAACATTGCGTGGTCATTGAGGGCAGTTCCTGTGGAGTGGCAGACCAGGGTGATGGTCCCCATTTTCATGAAATGAGACCAGAGGGTGTGTTCCAACTATGGGGGGATCACAGTCCTCAGCCTCCCTGGAAAGGTCTACTCCAGCAGGGTCCTGGAGAGGAGGGTCTGGTTGATGGTTGAATCCCAGATAGAGGAGGATCAATGTGGTTTTTGTCCTGGTCCTGGAACTGTGGACCAGCTCTTTACCCCTGCTAGGGTGATGGAGGGGTCATGGGAGTTTGCCCCAAAAAATCCACATGTGTTTTGCTTATGACATTGGTTGCACATAACTGGGTTGCCAGTGTGCATGCACACCAGATATCATTCGAGTGTACCAGATCCTTCTGCCCGAATGCTCCTTTGTGGACAAGTGCTTTCACGGTCCCGATCATGCAGCCCGGAATCAGACCCTGACTAACTTCATAACTTGTGCTGCGCTGTAAAGGAGCGGTCATAGGGCTTGTTGAGAGGCCCCAGGGTCGACCCAGGACTAGCTGGAGGAAATACATCTCCAGGCTGGCCTGGGAATGATGGGAGGTCCCACCGGAGGAGCTGGTAGTGGCTGAGGAGAGGACAGTCTGGGATTCCCTACTTGGGCTCCCCCATGTGACCTCCCTTCCCAGACAAGCAGAGAAAGCGAGGTGAAGTGTTTTTGTTGTAACTGTGTGTTTTTACCATTTTTGTTGTATGTAAAAAAAAATTATTTCACAAGGGATCATTAAATCATTGAAAACTAAACCTGAAACTTTTACACAAAATTTAAATAAATAAATAAATGTAAGTAACAAACAACAACAAGGTTCTAAAAAGTACAAGCTCCTACCTCATTTATGAAATTTAAAGTTTCAACTGTTGAGGGTTATTGGGAACATTAAAATGAAGTTTTTCTGTTTGTTAGATTTTTTTATTGTACTTTAAAAAAAACAACATGTTAACTTGTTATTTAAAATTTGTGTAAAAGTTTTGGGTTTTAGCTTAAGCAGAAGTGATTCGATATGGTCACTTATCCTAAAGGCTTAAGTCGACTCAAACTAATGACTAGAAGTTTTCAGATCCATTATGCAATAAAATCCAAGTCCTACATTTAATTTAAGCTGTTCACTCAATACTCTGAATATGTATTTTAAAATGATTTACAAATCTAAATGATAATAGAGAGATGTTTGATTTTTATTATTAAGTCTACTAATTTGTAATAGTTGTAAAGTTTTGTCCTCAGCATTGTGAGTAACTTATTATTGCATTGTGTTGTTTATAGAGAAATACTTAGGTGAAATATTATTTAAAGTTGTTATTTATAAAGACACTGACAGTAAATTGAATGTATTTATAGAAAAGACCATGCAAATGTTGCAAGTGGCTGGCCACTCTCCTGTGAAGGTGATGCAACACATTTGAATTCAAGCAACTTCTGCTTCTCGCTGCACAACATGCTCTGAAAGAATATAGATCTTCTTTCTTTTTTCAGTTTAGCTCTTCATGATAAAATCTCAAGATCTCACAGTTTGACGTTTCCTTTTTTCACCACAGCAGAGTGACTCAGGGGACGAGTGATGCAAGCCTTTTATACATCAGCTGCTCTATAAACTGTCTACACAGACACGTTTTACGTATTGCATTCAGATTGTTCTGTGTGTTGTTGATGTGCAACAGCACAGCATGCCGGTCGAACCTCAGAGAGCTCTGCAGCCGCTTCAGACAGTCGGAGGCCAGGGGCTCCACGCGTCGCGAATCCAGAAATTTCTGTGTGTGTCTCAGAAGAGCCTGGCTGGGAGGAAACAGACCGCAGCAGAGCCAGAGCAGCTGCCAGCCCTGCTCGATGCTGAACCTGAGTACACAATGAGGTTACAGTAAGAACATGTCATGAAATCATTTGTTTTGTACTGACATTTGCACAAAAGCATGAGTTATAATTCAGCTCCACTTCTAGAAGGAGTTTTAATGTCATTTTCTGTTATGTTTAAAGAAAATTAATTGTAAATTACCACTGCTGAACTATGGGGCGCTGACTGGAAAGTAATACACCTAAACTAAATACTGAGACACAGATCTGACAATCTAGAGTTAAATCTGAACAGTTAAAAAACAAAACTAAAAATATAAAATTAAATCTCAATCCTAATAATCAACTTAGGGGAACTGTTCACCATGCTTTTATTTTGGTAGGCATTGTTCTTTTTAGGGAAGCCTTAATTTGTTGGCTAAATATTTATTTCACGTTTATTTTTATATTTCAATTATAATATGTAACATTATATTTTTAGAATTTATTCTAAATTTTTAGATTTAACTTCGCACTTTCAGGTTTCATTAAACAATTTTTAACAGTGTTATTTGAATTTATAAAATTGCAATTTCTCTAATAAATGTGGTATATTAAACATTTCACATCCTGCTTTTGATGTTATGAGGAGCTAAATGTGACTAAATAAAGATGTTAAAATGCTAAATGTGACAAAATGTAGATGTCAAAATGCTAATAGTGACTAAATGTAGATGTTAAAATGCTAAATGTGACTTTATCTAGATGTTAAAATGCTAATAGTGACTAAATGTAGATGTTAAAATGCTAAATGTGACAAAATGTATGTCAAAATGCTAATAGTGACTAAATGTAGATGTTAAAATGCTAAATGTGACTTTATCTAGATGTTAAAATGCTAATAGTGACTAAATGTAGATGTTAAAATGCTAATAGTGACTAAATGTAGATGTTAAAATGCTAATGTGACTTTAGATGTTAAAATGCTAATAGTGACTAAATGTAGATGTTAAAATGCTAATAGTGACTAAATGTAGATGTTAAAATGCTAATAGTGACTAAATGTAGATGTTAAAATGCTAATAGTGACTAAATGTAGATGTTAAAATGCTAATAGTGACTAAATGTAGATGTTAAAATGCTACATGTGACTAAATGTAGATGTTAAAATGCTAATAGTGACTAAATGTAGATGTTAAAATGCTAATAGTGACTAAATGTAAATGTTAATATGCTAAATGTGACTTTATCTAGATGTTAAAATGCTAAATGTGACTTTAGATGTTAAAATGCTAAATCAGAATCAGAATCAGAATTCTTTTTATTGCCAGAAAGACAGCGTCCTGTCAATCAGGAATTTGACTTGGTTACAAAGTGAACCCGGGCTGCCGTAAGGCGCCTGCCTTGCAGATGACATGTGCATAACAGAGAGAAACATGTTTTATTAAGAGGGGTTAGAATGAGGAAGATCAAAAAACCGACAGTTCTCAGTTGTCCCAGTAGGGGGCAACTGCTAACGGTGGAAAAAAAAAACAAAAAAACTAAATGTAGCTGCTTTAGCTTTTCTAAACCTTTAATTAGCACCCTGTACTGAAAAGGCCTAAAATAATCAAATATCCAGTAGAATTAAGGTGTTCAGATGTCTAAGGTACTGGGATGATAATAGTAAAAACACCACACCTACCTGTTGTTATTGCTGGTCATTTGTTTCATGATCTGACAGTAGATCTCATCCCTGAGGGCCTCATTGTTAGAGGCAGGGCCAAAGATCAGGTCTGTGAGCTCCAGAGGACTCTGCATCTGCCTGGTGGGGTAATCTCCCATATACTTCAGGATCGGTGCACCAAAGGTCAAGGAGAAAGAATAATAAGCTTTCAAATCAAAATGTGGTGACTTGGAGAGTGTGCTGTTGGTAATATTAACGAGCCTGAGTTTGATTATTTGGTGGTAACATTTTAGATAATTGTTAAAGAGATAGTTGGGTCATTTGGACGTGGTGTTGTATCAGTTATTTATCCACAGTAAAGTCCACACCTCATTCCATTTTACTACACATAACATAATGTGGACATGAATGGTTTATTTACATGTGTGGATTGGATGGGTTGTTACTGACATCTGGTGAGAATTTCATGTCAACAGAACCTTTAGAGATAGATTTATTTTATTTGTGATGTGTTTGATACTTATTAGGCTTGGTCCTAAACACACAAAGTTTTCATAGCAGAGGTTTTTGATTATGTAAAATCCAAGTTCATATTTTAGGGACACAGCAGTTTCCAATTTAATGGAGTTAATAATAATAATAATAATAATAATAATAATAATAATAATAATAATAATAATAATAAATCCTCTTTTGTCCCCTCAGGGAAATCTTCATCTTTTCCTTTCATCATTTCCCTTCAGGGTCTCCTCAGCCAATCATCTGGCTCCATCTAACCCTGTCCTCTACTCTCCCACCAATCAGCTTCAAGTCCTCTTTCACTGCATCCATAAATCTCTCCTGCCTGGCAGCATCCTCCTACTGATATATTCACTATCCCTCCTCTACATGTCCTAAACGTCTAACATGGTCTGTCCATCTGATGGACTCAGTCCTGATCCTGTCCATCTTTGTCTCCTAAAGAGAATCTCAGCATTTTCATCTCTGCTACCTCCAGTTCTGCCTCCTGTCTTCTCCTCAGAGCCACAGTCTGTAGACCCTACAGTACACTGGTCTCACTACTGTCTTCTACACCTTCCTTTCGTTCTAGCAGAAACTCTTTTATCACCTTTGATACTTTTCTCCATCCATTCCAACCTGTTTGAACATGTGTCTTCACCTCCGTTCCACTCTCTCCATCACTCTGGACTGTTCAACCTAAGTACCTAAAACTTGGGTCCCTCTCATTCACACATGTATTCTGTCTTTTTGCTGCTAATCTTCATTCCTCTCCTTAACAGGTCAAACCTCCACCTCTCCAGATGTTCCTCCACCTGCTCCCTCCGCTCACTACAGATCACTACGCCCCCTCAGGGTAATCTTTGAGAGGCAGTGGCCTGAAATCTCAACAGGAAGGCAACTTTGGGGTTCAGTATATCTGTCTGTGGGAATCGAGGATTGAACCGCTCATCTTCTGATTAGCAAACAAGCGTCTTCACCTGCTGGGTAACGGCTGCCTCTGGCACTACTTTATGTAAGAGTTGAGCTCTTAAGTGAACAATTGCATCAATGTCCAACCATAGATTACACACTTAACTCTTTAATGCCTGAAATAAGAAATAATAATGATGATAAAAATATTCAGTTTGTAAAACTGAACTATTTATTGGTTAATGTTAATATTACAACTATCTGTTTAATCTTATTATGTAATTATATAACTATTATATACCGGTAATCCTTTTTGTTAACTGTAATTTTGGTGATTGTTAGGAGAAGAAATCAAAATTTAAAAGAAAAATCAACAAACACAAAGGGAGGTGATGATATTTCTAGGGTTCAGAGGATATCAGTGAAAGCCAGACAGGCCTTGTGGCTCCGCTCTGATTGGCCCACCAGCTTCTTGAGCAGAGGCTGCTTGATAGGCTCTCTGGAGTGGGCCCACAGCCTCTCAGGAGCAGTGTTCCTAGAAATCACCTGACGGTTCACATCCTTGGTGGGCTGCCTGTGGGATTCAGGATACAGGAGGGGATCAGTGCTGTTAGGAATAATCCTCGCCTGCTGATGAAAGCAGTGATAAAAAGTACCTGAAATACTCCAGAGAGAACTGCTTCAGCGTAGCAGGAGGTACTCTCCCCACCGTGCCCATGTCCTTCTGGTTGGCTTGGATGAAGTTCTTCCTTTGGGTCGGAGACAGGTTGAGAAGGTTCTGAAATAAAGGAAACACTTTTTATTTTTATTTTAGTGCTGGGCCGATAACGCCGGCTGCGTTAACGCGAAACTGTTATCGCGCGATAAGAAAAATAACGCCGTTAATCTAAATTGGGTCTCTGGGTCTAGGAGATGTACAGGCATTACCAAATGGCAGACTCCGATCCTGGCCCGGATCTTTCCGGAGTCCGGACCTGCAGCAGGACCCGCTCCCCCGGTCTAGCTGAAGGAGGTGTGGCTCCTGTCTCCCGAACGCTCGCTTCACCTGGAGCTGCTCCCGGATCCGAACCGATCCTTCACCCGGACTGGGAGCCGCGGCTCCAGGTAAAGCGCGCGTTTGGGAGACGTGAGGCGTGTCTCCTTCACCGGGAGCCGGTTCCGGTCCAGGATTTTCACCTGGACCCAAGGAGGTGAAAGAGGCGCGTCCGGGAGCCGCGCGCCCGTGCCAACCTGGGCATACGCCCCCTCCTCCTGAACCGGACCGTGTGGTTCGGACTTGATCCAGGTTGGAGGAGACGCAGCAGAGCGCTGACCGAGTCACAAACCCGCGGCAACAACTTGGTAGAGTTCCCGCAGAACTTCGACCAAGTCATCAACCAGGTCTGGACTGGCTGTCTGGTTCCAGGTGTTTCCTGGTGAACCGACGTGTTATTTGGGCCGACAGCCTCAGCTGTGCACGCGCCTCTCGTTAAAGTGAATGTGGCAGCACGTGCTGCGTTTCTCAGCATAACTGACAGCTGAACATTCAACCAATCAAACAATATCAACACTAAAACACATCGATCTGTCAGTGACTTTATCAGAGGGTTGTCTTTAGTTTTCAGACTCGTTAATGTTTAAATCCCCTAAAGTGGTTTTATTTAACAAAAACATGATAAACAGCCCTATGGGATCATGTGAAATAAACAGTAGAGAAATTAAGTCATTTAAGGCAGATTTAATCCATTACAGATAAACTGGATGCTACAATCATTTTTTGACAGCTAAAAAAAAATCAGCATGATTTCAGATCAGATCAGAATGATCAGCATTTAATGTAAAAAAGAGAGTTGATGCTTTAATCAGGTGACCTGTAAACTAAATGTAATCCTTTACTGTCAGGAGATGAGAAGGTTTCTACAGTAAAACTATTAAAACAGAGTGAGCCTCAGAAAACAGCTGTAAAGTTAAAGGAGACAGACCTCTGATGACACATCTATGTGTTTTAGTGTTAAAAGGTTTCATCCTGATAACTTGATCAACCATCAGAGGTTGTTACAATGAGCTCAGAGCTCATCTGGTCTGGAGGTTCTGGTTTGTGACTCAGGTCTGGGTTTCTGAGGGAAGTTCTGACAGGTTTAGTATTTCTTGTTAGGTTAGTAACAGCTGATCCAAACAGTGGATCAGCTGTTACTAACCTTAAACTCTAGACTTGAAGTATCACGACTCTTCAGCCTCATGCTCACACATACCGGTATTATGAACCCTTTGGTAGAATTCAAATGAGCCATTTTAATCTAGATTAATCTAGATTAATTTCAAAATTAATCTAGATTAATCTAGATTAAAAAAATTAATCTATGCCCACCTCTATTTTATTTATTTACTTTTAATTATTTTTATATTTTTTTTACTTGAAAAAAGAAAACATTTATTTATGTTATTTCATTTTTAATTAATTCATTCAAACAAAAAAAACAAAAAAATGTATTTATTCATGTAAATTTTTTTTATAATAAATACTCAAATAAATAAATTATTTTATTTGTCATTTCAGTTTATTTATTCTATGTATTATTTATGCCCTAAATAATACACATTCATTAATTTATTTCTTCCTTTTATTGGCTGTTTTATATTTTTTGTTACATTTTTAGCAAAAGAAGTAAATGAAATATATGGAGTTATTTTATTTTTAACTTAAAAATAAATTAAAAAAATTAACTAAATGATGCATTTATTTATTTTTTATTCTTAGTATTTAACTTTTATTTTATTTTAAACTTTAAAAAATCAAAAGGAAACATGTATTTATTAAAAGGTTTATACTTTTGAATTGTATGATCCTATTTCATGTTATTATTTTAACTTAATAAACAAAAGAAACCACGCCTCAGCTCCTTCTGTTTATCCGGGCCAAAGCTGATGACCAGGTGAGGACTGGGACGTAGATCGACTGGTAAATAGAGAGCCTTGCTTTGTCCTTCCTCACCAGGACCCAGGCCTGTCCATCTCCCTCGATCCCTCGCTCATGAACACCCACGACTCCTCACTCGAGGAGAAGAAACACTTTTTTTTTAAATTATATTTTACTTATATTTAAGAGATGAAGGAAAAACATTTTTCTGTAAATGTTTTTGTTTTAAATAACAGTAAACCAATTTTTAATCTTTAATTATATTTCTATTTTTTGTTGTTGTCATTTTTCATTTATTTAGCTTTTTACAATTGTATTTCATATGAGTATTATTGTGTTTATTTTTAAATCCAGGAAACACTAATACTCATCAGGACAGGGCCACAGTGTTTATCTGAGAAACATGAGAGACCAGCGGCGCCGTACCATGACCTCGTTGGTGGGCTTGCTGAGCGTTGGCAGGATGAGAATGGACTCAGTGGAGATGGCTCCCGTCTGTTTGGTGCTGTTATTTTGGCCCTTTATCCAGCCACGCTGCTGAGAGAACTCATCGTCTTTGATGAGTATAATGAGCTCTCCTTTCTTGAAGCTCAGGATTGTGGGATCATCTGGGTAAGGAGAAGAAGACCGCTTAGAAATCAGACAGACTTTACATTAATTGTTGCTGTGATGAGATGAGCTAAAAGCGAATCGGACCAACCTTGGCTGCTAACGTCCTTTAGCGCCACAGCGTACTGGGAGCGCTCCGTCAGTCCACTGAGGAACATGGTGATCAGCTCGGCCATGTCTTCAGCCGTGGATCCACTCAGGGTGAAGTCTCCTTTCAGTGTCAGCAGACACACAGCCTGGCCAGATGTTTTCCCCTCCCTGAGTAACACAAAGTTCCAGTGAATGTGCTTCTATCTCTAACTGGTTCTCTATAACCAGTAAAACAGAACACTACCTTATGGTGTTGACTGCAGTCACCTCTGGGAAGGAGAGTTCCAGCAGCCGCCTCTCTCTCTCATCCAGGAACGTGATCCCGGTCCAGTTTAGGGCAACTATGAACTTGTTCTTTGGCAGTGGAGCACCTAGAAATACCCAGAGGACAAATTCATTCAAGGGATGTTTGGGTTGCTATTTATCTACAGTAAGGACCACTGATTACAGCACTTACAGTGGGTGGAGTCTCTCTAAACAGGAAGTCGTTCTCTTACCAGAGGAGTACTCATGACTTTTTGATCTAAAACAATCTCTGCAATACTCTCCAGCTAGGGTTTCAAGCACCACAGCACTGAGACTGCAGTTGTAGAGGTTTTGAAAGTCCTCCTGTACGTCTGAACAGAGATACATCAGAAACGTCCGTCCTGCTATTACTGGATCTTAGTGCTGCTTTCATAAGGTGATCATACGATTGGTAGGAAGGTGGGTACGGTTCTGTGGTACGGTGGTAAACTGATTCAGATCTCACTTGGCAGACTGGGACTACTTTGTGTCATCTGGTAATAAATATATGTGGGGCTCCTCAGGGCTCCATTTTTGGGCCACTTTTATTCAACATCTACATTTTGTCACTAGCTCAGATACTGGAGTATTACCTATGCTGATGACATACAGCTTTATATTTCTGCTGATCAGGACCACTAATCCTTACAGTCACTCAACACATCTATAATATCAAAGAGTGGATTTGGTCCTTTAGCTCAATGCAAAGAAGACAGAAATCACTGTTTTGGCTGCTGTTTGGGGCTAAAAACTCCAGAACAGACCAGAAACCTGGTCAAGTTTAACAACCACGTAAACCTGTTCACTTGTGTAAATGATCCTATAAACTGTATTTTCTTTTTAGAATTTTGATTTTGTGTATAAACGGTAGGCGTATAAAAGCTAGGCTTCAGCCTACACCTTTTGGTTTTGAGATTTTTTTTCATTGTGGTTTTTTTTTATCTTTATTAAAAACATTAAAACTAGCTAGCTAGCTCAGATTTGTCACTTACGATATATTAGACTAGAGAGTGAATCTTTTTTACATGCAGACAGTCCCAGATTTATCCAGGATTACAGACATTTTACAGCAAATCTGTTTTATATCCTATTATAACTGAGTTGAAACCAGATCTTCTTTGAATTGGATGCATTGCTTTTTGTATCGAGCTTTGAGACGACTGTTGCTATATAAATAAAATGAAGTGAGGTGAAGTGAAGTAGTAAAAAGTATCTATAGATTCCTTTTTCTTAAACAAATTGATTTTTATTGTAAAATAAATATATAAAATACAGTTATAGCTGAAGCTTTTATAACTGCGTTATAAAGTTTTATCATAAAGCTGAGTGAGATTTTCTTTGGTAAAATGTTTATTAGAAAAAACAGAAACTGAAACAGCTATTAAACTCATAAAAGACAAATCCAGTCTAAATATGCATTAATTGATTTATATATCTTTATTATTAACATTTTGAACTTCCTATTTTTGGCTTTACATGAAGGAACTCTCAGATTCATAAAACCTTTTCATCTCTTATCGCATTGTTTTTGTCATTTTAGGTCATTTTCATTGTTAATGTTTTAAAATACACAAATGTTTTCCTACCTGACACTCTGACCACCTCATAGAACCTGGAGAACAACATGGGCCACTTCTCTCTCGCGTAGTCAACCATCTCTGCTTTCACTGAATCAACCTTTTGCTTTGAGCTCAGGAACGAACCCTGGAGTGTTTCACCACACATACACATATTTAATCCATGAAAGCAACATTAGAGCATGTTTATGATGAGGTAGATGCTGTGACGGACCTGAGCATGAGCCGTGTGGACCATCTGAACCAGTCTGGCCTCTGACTTGGCCTCCAGCAGAGAGCTGGTGACGCAGTCCTGTACAGCCTCCCTCACTCTGTCTGGGCTGCTGTCTGAGCCGTGTTGGATGTACAGATGTTTTGCAGTCAGGTCAATGATATCGTCCTCCTGTGTGAATAAAACGTATGGAGAAAAATCATCAGTCATGAATTCTGTAAAACATTTGTTGATGACTGACGTGAGCCCACCTTGCTGGTCTGGTATTCTCCAAACTTCAGACCGTGGATGATCTGTTTGTAGATGAGATCTGTGCTGATCTTGTCCTCCTTGCAGTCATGCCAGGGGGTGAAGACCTCCTTACGGAAGAGGAGACGCCATGGAGCATGCTGCTCCTGGCCTCCCTTCCTCTTTAACTCCTGCTCACACTGGGAGATGGCGTCCATCACGTGCTCCCGACCGCTGCCCAGGGCCCACACCTTCAGCACAAACAAACAACAAATCGTTTGGACAATGGATGCTGTTTCTAAAACCAATAAGAAAGAATCTACATTAAACAGTTTCTGATATTTGTAATAAAATATACCTCTGTGAGAAACATTGCTGGTGGAAAACTAAATATGAGGCATTGTTTATAGAGTGATACTTAGCATTACTAGCTCCTAACAATAATAATAATGTATGTATCTTTTCACAGTTGGTGCCTGTTTGATGTGTCTACCTTTTCATACATGGCAACATAGAGAGAAAAGCCAAAGGTGTCTTTAAGTTTGATTTTGTTAGAGATGAGTTGGCAGACTTCTTTGGACGTAGAAGCTGAGTCGACAGGAAGGTTGATGGAGTGACCATTCAGTAGGGCCACAGTTATTATCATGGGCTTCTTCGTCTTAGTTGCCTGTCAAGAGTGCAAAGAAAAGACCAAGAAGGGCAGAAATTACAATCAAAAACAGAAGGGCAGCTTTTCTCATCTATTTTATAGGTTAATGTTATCCAGATGATAGTGGGATTCAACCTTCTGACTAAATACAAAGTGTAGAACTCTACAAAGATCTATATAAATACAGGATATTTACATTTAAAGGCGACTAATCAGGTTTTCCAGCATTATAGGAGTTTGCTAACAAAGAAATAATCAGCCAAACACAAATTTTCTGACATTTTGTGCCAACTCTAAATTCACTGTAGAGACGTTGATGCTGTAGTCAGTACCTGCAGCTCCAGCCAGGCCGGAGGCTCCCCTCTCACTCCGTTCATTATGGTGCGCCGCAGCCTTTCAGCACAGTAGGAAGGGAATCCCCCCGGAGCATAACGGATAAAACTTTGAAGGTACTACCAATACAAATATTACAGAGGAGAAATAAAGATCAACGTGACACTTATGAGAGTGAAGCAGTCAGTGGAATTGGGTTACTTACCCTAATAAAGCGATCGCTTGGAGGAAACACACCCAAACAGAGGGACAGCAGGATCCAACCGCGGAAATAGCTGTTACGGTTGTTGTTATCCTGAAGCTGCTTGCAGATTTGACAGTAAATCTCATCCCTGAACAGACAGACGTTATTACAGCTGAGTCAAACCAAAGAACCTGAAGCAAAATAAGATTTTAAAAAGTGTCTATCAGTTATTTATCTACAGCAGAGGTATTCAACTAAAATTTAAAGGGGTCCAGATTTTTATTTTTTATTGGAGCAATGGTCCAGAAGATGTCTGACTATTTAGTGTGATTAAGTATCAACATGTACGTGTAATCTTTTTATTATTTAACCTTTATTTATTTAGGAAAAAATCCCATTGAGATTAAAAGCTCTTTTTCAAGGGAGACCTGGTCAAGATAGGCAGCAGCAAACATCGCACAAAAAAGTTACACAATTAAACCCATTTATAAACAACACAAAATATCAAAAAATAGCTAAAAACAAGAATTGGAAGCAGTCTAAATGAAACAGTCACATGTCATGGAGTTGGTCTCAAGATTTCTTAGTTCAGATTTAAAAACACTCTGAAATGAACTCTGTCATTTTCCATTTGGCCTGCAGTTGGTTCCAAGCTGAGGGTGCAACGTGGACAAGAGCTCAAGTTCAGTGCATGTAAGTGGAACAGAAAGCAATAAGAATTATTGCAGACAAAGAGAATAGTGACCAGCATTTTTCATTTCTAGAAAGGAACACATGTAGGAAGGCAGCAGTCCGAGTATAGCCCTGTATATAAATCTGTATAAGAGAGTCTTCCCCCTGCTGGTAAAGCAGGCCATCCAACCTGAGAGTATAACTCAGTGGTGAGTCCGACATTTACAGTTAGTAATGAACCTCAGAGCAGCATGACACACAGTGTCAAGAGATCAAAGACATTTAGCAGAAGCATTCAAATATAAACACAAATTATTTTGAAAATAAAAACGCAGTTTTAACTTCAGCTTCTTCACATGATTCTCTGCATGAGGTTTGAAGTGAGCGAATCATCAATCAAGAAACTCAGATATTTATACGTGTGAACCAACGATATTTCTTCACCTTCAGGAGTGGTCACTGAAGGTTTCACTGGAGCCCGCCTCCTCGAATTAGTAAACAGCATGAGCTTAGTTTTGTCTGCACTGAGAACAAGTTTAAACTGGAGTAATGAATGCTGGACAGCAACAAAGGCTTTCTGCACCGAATCAATAGATTTACCACAGCTATATATAACTGTGTCATCAGCATAGAAGTACAGGTTTGCATCTGTCACATTTAGACCAAATTATTAATGTAAATGATAAATAAAAGGGGGCCCAACATGGAGCCCTGTGGCACCCCCTTGTGGACTGTAGCAAATTCAGAACAAAGTCCATCTGAGACCTGTTACTGAGGTCATTTGAAAACCATCCTACTGCTTTCTTAGGCAGTCCTGACTGGAGGAGTCTAAGTTTAAAATACCATCATCAACAGTGTCAAAGCTTTAGACAAATCTACTATCAGCGCTAGACTGTCAAATAAAATAAATTCAGTACAATTCAAAATGACATACAGTATGTGTCAATGTAATAATAATAATAATAATCTGTGTACTGCTCTGGTAGCTTGATAGCTCATCCCACCATCATGGAACGACACATGAAAAGAGTCTGGATTATCCTGAGCGTGGTGTAGACACCGCTAGCTGATGATCCTTTGATGACCAGAGTGGCCGAGCCGTGACGTAAGGATTCAAGTAGATGGGAGACGTTCATATCAGGACTTTGTATGCTAGTGTTAGCAACTTGAATTTAATTTCTTTCATACAGAAGTAGATTCAAACAAAGTAACAACAAAACTAAACTGGGGAACTCCTTGGAACCTCCTCTGGGAGAGTTCCCAGAGCGCCTTAATGTGACCTCTAAACCTCTGAATCCTCATGTCCATCTGTTCAATGTTTCTGTTCTTTTTACCCAACCTGCTGTTCTCTGACAGGAAGCTGAATGGATACATTCAAAACAGCTGTTTGACCCATAAATCCACCGATAAATGTCCTGGATTCATTAGAACTGGTATCTAAACAGTCCTCATCTGGTCAGAGGACTACTTCCTGTTTCTAGAGACTTCACCTGCTTTGAGTGATGTCACCAGTGGGTGTGGTCCATACTGTAGATAAATAACTGATAGAACGGCACTTCAAAATGATCAATATTTCTTTAAAATGAAACAGTGACAACCTGAGGTCAGGTCTGAAGATGCCGTATCTCACGATGATGTGGACTTTTTCCAGAGACGTCAGGGGTTTGTCCAGAGTGGGCCCTTCTCCAATCATAACATCACTGCCCTCGCTCACGGTCTGCAGTGTGGTGGGCTTTGACACTTCAGCTAGATCCTCTGACTGTAAGAACAAAAATGAATCATCCATCAGTGTGTTGAAGGTCACCTTCAAGAGGTACTGCTCAGGTTTCCACCCACCTCCTCTGCGATGATGGATGGCTTCCTGAAGCTTGAAGCATTCTTAGAGCTTTCATTTTCTCTGACAGCTGGTGTTTTTTTGCTCCTGGACAGCAGGTCAGTAAATGTGGATCCTTTTCTTGTCCGGGGGTTAACATCCGGGACAGTGTACACCTTCGGGTTCGTAGAGTTCTCACTGGGCGCTGCTGAAGCCTTCTTGTTCTTTGACAGAAGGTCGGTGAAAATGGAGCCCTTTCTCTTTTGTGTTGGGTCCTCTGGTACTGCAGAAGGCTTGCTCTCTTTGTTGCTCCTTAACACCCTCTAAAGCAAAATAACATTTGAATATTTAGAGTGAATTTACATGATTCCAAATAAATACAGTAACGGTTTGAAATTCACCTTCCAGAGTCGATACGTACCTGATCTGGGCCCACCATATGGCTTAGACGTCTGTTGTTTCTAGAGATCAAATCCTGTGGCATAAATCGTTCATGGGTTGAAGCTTCCTGAACTTTGGTCTGTTTCTTTGGCTCAGGTAGGTCTCCCATGAATCTCAGAATAATCCACCACACTGTCATAGAAGCCTAATAAAAAACACGACAGAAGCCACAGTGATGTAATGAACAGAAGCAGATGAAGAAGCTAAACATTTAAAGGGAAGTGGTCCGAGAAGCACCAGAACATCTCCTTCATCCTCGTGGTAGAGCAGCGGCTGTCGAAGCCTCTGCCGGATGTGGGTGGGGGTGGCTGCACCCTGGAAGTACATCGAGGCAAATTTGGAGAAGGAGTACTCATCTAGGTCATCATAATCTTCTTTGGGAAGCTCCTCCTCCATTGGAAGTTCATCAATGTCTATCTCCTCGATAATGGTCCTTTTTCCTTCAATATTCTGTAAACAGACGAACACAGTTAAACTAACTTCTATAAACCTTCGATGCTTCATAAATTGTTGGGTCCCAAACCTCAAATCCCGCAGGCGCTTGGCCTTCCTGCCCTCCAACAATATTAGGCAGGAATCCAAAGATGGTGTCCACCATCTCCTGGTCGGTGATGTTTTGAGACTGGGCATTGGCCTCGAGCTCTCTCTTCTGCCTCAACACTTCTTCCAAATGTTTCTGTTTTGCCAAAATTGCTCGTTGTTCTTCCTCTCTCTCTTTAGCAGAGAGGTACATCTGAAGGAACAGAAAACAAGAGGAACTGATCAGATTAGAGCTGCAGCTATCAAATATTTTAGTAATTGAGTTTTTTACTGAATAATCCATCAATCTCTCAAGTTCTCTGATATAAATATACAACCCCAGCTGTTCCATGGTAAAAGTTGTTGTCTCCACTCTGCGTTCAGCACTTGAATACGAGCTGATGTCCTGGTGCTGCTAAACATCAACATTAACTCTTATATAAAATGCTACCAGTCGCCATAAAGACTTCTGACTGCAGGGAATCCAGTTTTACAAGAGCAGATGTGAGACTGGAGTCAAATTCCTTGTGTGAGAAAAATAAACCTGATTCTGATTTAATTATAAACACATCAGCTGTTTGAATAAAGTTGCTGACGTGGTGCTGTTGTGCTGAAAACGATCTAATAACACGTGATCTCTGAGCAACGTAACGTCACCTGGTTCAAACGAAGCCCTCGTTCTAGTCATTTTGCCTTGAGGATTTTTTGTAATTAATTATTCAAACAATCTGATGAATCATTAGAGTCCTAGTCCAGCCCAGACTTTTTTTATTGATCAGTATCAAACACTGATCTCTACTGTTGACCTGCTGTCTTTGGTTTTACATCAGAACATGCTGACAAAACACAAGTTCCATAAGTTTAAATAATTAAAGCAGCTATCTGGAGCATTTTTCTATGTATTAAAGTTTTCTACGTGTTTTAAATTATATTTCAGGTCTAAACTATGATCTATGGGTTGAGTTCCACAAATGTTAGTCTTCTGAAGACCCTCCTTCCTCCTATAGACCCTTTTGCATTCTATCTGGCCGGCGAACTTTTTCAGCCAACAAAATTCAAATTTCTGCATTGTCGGCTTTCTGTCAACGTGCACGCACTTCGAGCAAACCTGTAGCAGTAGGGGGCGCTCTTGTACAGGATGCTCCGTGTGTTTCTCTGTTTACCTCTCAGCTGTTCATGGAGGAGCCAGAGCTAATTTCTACTAAAAACTTATCCATTCCTCAGCTACTGAGGGATTTATTTTTAAACATTTCACCTCACAGAATGGCAAGGCTTGCCAAGGATACGCGTTTATTTTGGTCAAGAAGTTCATTCAGGGCCGAGTCATTTCCGTTCAGCTTCAGAGAACCGCAGCAGCTCGCTGTTCCAGGCCAACGTATCAGAAACAGCAGGGACAGATGGGTTCATTCCCTCGTACAGTGTGAGAACATGATTTGTGAACTGTGAATGATTAAACCCTACAATGTAAGTTTGAGCAGGAGCTGCACAGTTTATACCCAGCTTACAGACCGAAGTAATGCGCCGTGTGCACGAGCGCACACGCGTGTCGAGGTGTTTTGGGAGGAGCCGTTGGATTCAAAAACTGCTCTCTTACTGAAATAATCCAGAGAGCGGCTTTAATGTCTAAACATATAATGGTTGATCAGGTAAAAAAGACAAATCAAAGAAAACATCAAAGTGAGCGTACATCTTTCTTCCTCTTTTCGATTGCTTTCCTTGCCAGCATGCCCCTGGTGTGTGCCTGCAGCAGGATCACTGCATTTCTCTTGCGCTTCCACTCCTTCCTGGCCAGGTACCCTCTGACATGGGTCTGCAGCATGAGGGCACTCTCCCGTTTCCTCTTGTACTGGAAGTGAAGCTGACGAGAGCGAACATGTGCCTGCAGCCTCATGAAGCCCAGTTGCACCTAAAATGAGAGTATCAGGAAAGGTTTGGTGCAGGCCAGGTCTATCACACTTCCATTAAAATAAGTTAAGAGTCATGTTTACAGAAAGTGACTCACCACTTTGTACAGCTTCCTGCCTTTGTATCCTCTCCAGCATTTCTGAATGACCAGAGCGGACGACTTTTTCTTCAAGAATTCTTTCCTAAAGAGAAGAAGGAGGTTTATTTATGGAGCGCCTTTCTAGATATAAATCACAAAGACCTTTACAATTATAACTGAGACAATTATACACAGAGCTGACAAAAGAACTATAAACAGGAAAAGAGACTACAGAGCACATAACTAATCTACAGGAGTTCATGTAAAAACCAGTTTAAACAGATGGTTCTGAGCTGCTTTTTAACAGAGTCCACTGAGTCACTGATCTCAAGGCTCAGGGGGACAGAGGTCCAGAGTCTGGCGGCCACAGCAGCAGATTTGTCTCATACCTGTATTTGTAGCCTCTCAGAACCTTCTGGATCAAAAGTGCTTTTGCATTTAGCTCCTTCATTCGCTCCAGTTCAAGAAAGGTGTCGTGGAAATCCTGAGAGAAAGAAAAATCAATCAGGTATTCTCATCGGGCAGTGGGCCTACCTAGGGCCTTTTAGAGTCTGTTTGAATCTTATTGTCGCTAGCTTGATTCATTTCATGTCTGTGCATGAAAAAAGTTGAGTCTGTTAAACTGGCTGAATTTAATGAAGTGAAGCGTTTTGGTTAAATCTTAGTAGGTTTAAAGGAGAGCAACTGGACTTCTTTGGTTCCTTGAAGACGTTCCAGTTCAAATTGACAGAGCTCCTCAAATGAGAAGCCAAACATCTTCAAGGAACCAAAGAAGTCCAGTTGCCTTCATTTGAACCCACTCAGGTCACATGACCTGGATGACTGACTTTATATGGCTATCTCAGAAGATTCATAAGAGCTACAAGACAGTGCAGTGCAGTGGAGACTAGAGAGTGAGTGGTGGACAGAAAGAGGACTGTGTGTCAGCGCTGCAACACACCACGATATGTGAGTGGAAATACGTCCAAAATGCTAACACATATCAGATGACATCAACCAGATTTGCAGGTAACCAGAGTTAGGTCGAGAATTCCAACTGCTTTTAACCAGTCTTCAACGCTAACAGGAAATACGTATCAAACCTGTACTGAACTGTGACGTAGGCGTACCATTACACCCCTTATATGGGCATTTATTTTTAAAGCAGATGTCTCAAAAAAAAAAGGCCTTACGTTCAGGAGGTTAATGAATTTTAAAAATCTAATACAAGGCAGCACCTTTAGGAAGATCTTTGTCTTTCCAGTTTTCCAGTCACTTGCTCCAGCAAGCAGTCTTTTACAAATGCTTTCACAGCATTTCTCTTTGCTTTCCTGTTGCAGCAAAAATGAAACAAATATAAGAAGAGACAACTAAGAAACTTTAAAAAACTAAACAACTTTGTTAAGTTGAACTGACTGTTTTAGGATCACAGGTGGAAATCCTCAGGAGGACACGGTAGCGATCTAGAAACTCGCTGAAGGTGTAGCGTACAGGATACCCAGCTTTACGGATCTTGATGGTCTCCATCATACCAGAGTAACGAAGCTGGCGCATGCACAGCTCCCTGTCAAACAGCTGACACAAAGAAACATCATTTACTCTCATATTCTCCAATTTTAGCATCACTTCATTGGCTACCTTGAAGATCCCCTGCCCCAGACCCTCAATGTCTACATGTATTTTGGAAATGGGCACTGGCACTGGAGATGACACCCCATCCCCCCAGGAGCCTGGTTCTACTGGAGGTTCTTCCTGTTCAAAGGGACTTTTCCTTCCCACTGCCACCCTCCTACTGAGCTGCTTAGAATGGACGACTGTTTTGAAGTGATGCTTCAATTCAATCAGCTGGTTGCTTTTATAACGGGACAATGCGCTAATTATCATTTTATAATTAATCAAATTTTATTACAACTGAATTTACTAGTTGTCCTGAATCTGGATCTGAGATGATCTGGACTTGTTGCTTTGTTCAGGGCTTTGAGATGACTTGTGTTGTGATCTGGAGAAATAAACTCAATTAATTTTTAATTATTAGTACCGTATTGACCCGAATATAAGATGATGTTTTTTTAATTGAAAATAATGTAAAAATGTGGGGTCATCTTATAATCGGGGTCTAACCAGTGACACGTACTGATAGTTGTTTGGGGTCATTACACGACCACAACAGCAGAGGGCGACAGCGTTTTGGAAAGCCGACACCAACCTGATCAGTCTGGATTAAAAGTGTAGCGAGTTAAAAGACAACTGAGGCAGCGTTACGGCGCGAAGATTAGTCATGGAAAGGGGGTTGTCTTATAACTGGGGTCATCCTGTATTCGGGTCAATAAGGTAAATAGTGTCAGTGATTGTTGTGGCTGACTGAACTCACCATGGGCTTTTTGAAGTCATTAGGTTTGATGCAGCGGATGAAATAAGGCTGACACGCAGTCAGCGTTTTCATCAGGGAGTCCAGAGACTGACGGAACTGACCGGTCAGAGTTGGAACACGCTTCTTAACATCGACCGCTTGCTGCCAGGCGAAGAACAAAGATCAAATGTAAATTATTCTACGTAATATTGATGCTTAGAATATGACTCCTCTTGAGGTTGGGTTTACCCGAAGACTGTTCTTGGCTGTGCTGATGACCATCTTGGGGTTGATGCTCTTGGTGACATTGTAGCCGGGGGTCAGGTCATTATGAAACGTCTGTTTGAGGAGTTTGTTGGTGGAGGTCTCCACCAGCTGAACCAGGTCTGGGCTGAGTGTGTCCCGGTTTTTCTCAAGAAAACCTGAAACATTATAGGACTGGTAAGAATACAGCAGACGGTTTGAAATAAAAGTATTTCTTGTTTTTGATTATTTTAAGAAGCACCTTTTGAATCATAAAAGACCACTCCAGCAAAGTGCTGGATTCCAAATTGTGTATCGTGGTTGTTTTTTGGAGGAATGTAGATGTCTCCTTTCGTGTGAACCCGGTTCATCTTTTGGAGCATGGTAGTGTCCGTTCCCTGAAAATGAGTCAGAGTCCATGTAAACATTTTCAATTGTGTCCATTTTGAAGTGTGTTTCTGTGTAAAAGTTACAATGACTATCCCACCCTTTGTTAATACACTACTCAAAAATGCTGGATCTCCATCCTGATATGGATTGGATGTGTTGGGAACAGAAGGAAACCTCACCATTTGATGAAAATGATCAACCTACAGAGGCTT
The DNA here is from genome assembly GCA_006937965.1 of Callopanchax toddi. Taxonomy (NCBI): domain Eukaryota; kingdom Metazoa; phylum Chordata; class Actinopteri; order Cyprinodontiformes; family Nothobranchiidae; genus Callopanchax; species Callopanchax toddi. Next base: position 1,020,957 of record SSNR01000175.1, read on the forward strand.
CATTTGAAGTCACCAAGAAATATAAAGTGAAAAATGGATGCAGCAGGCTAGTCCATCCATCCATCCATTTTCATACTCTTCCCGTCATTATCATGGACCAGGGGGAACCCAAGACCCACTGCACCAGGGTTTCACTAAGGGTTTCATCCTGATACCTGATGACAGTCAGGGTTCCATCATTTATCCTGTTCAGGTCTGTGTGTTCCTCCATGGATCTACCTCCTCAGACCACTAAACCCATCATGATGAACAATGTAGCAGCAGAACGTTCACCACAGCTTCTCCAGACCCTTTAACGTCTGTCACATCAGCTCAGAGTCAACCTGCTCTCCTCTGTTAGAGCTCAGAGCTGGACCTGCTGATTCTGATGTTCTCTGGTAAATACCAGTAGAGCTCCATGGTGCTGGGCAGGGATCACAGTGTCTACTAGAGGACATGGGGCCATCATGAAGTCTGTTTCTGATGGTTTGGTCAGACACATTAACACCAGTGACTCATTGGAGGTCACTTTGTAGGTCTCATCCTGTTCCTCCTACACAAAGGAGCAGACAGAGGTCCTGCTGAGCGGGTAAGGATCTCTGGTCCTGTCCAGTTCTCCTAGAGAAACTTCCTATCTCCTGGAATCTCCTCCATACTCTTGAGACTGAGCTGGGAGACACAAAAAACCTTCTGACAATGAGACGTATTGATGTTCCATCCTGGTGGAGTTTCATTAACACTAAAACATCTGACACTGATTAACAAGCCCCTCTGATACTAAATTGATCAGATCAATATCCCATACAGGAAGTGACGTCAGGCTCTAATTAAAACGTTTTCCTTTAATTTTCGGAGCTGTGTAGCTTCCTCGGTTCACGTCCGACAGAACTGATGAGCTAACTGCTCAGACTAGCCATTAGTTCATTTGTCCAGTAGGAGATCAATTATTTCTTTGAATGGAGGCTTTTCAGGAAGCCATCTGCAATATCTACTTAAAGCCTGTAAATCAAGAGTTTAGTTTTGTAGTCTGAAAATGACCAAAGGTCAGCCTCAGAATCATTCTTTCTAAGTTTCATCTCACTTTCCAGAGAAGATTTTTAAAGCTTATTTTGATGTGTGTAAACAACCTTGCTCCAGGAACACTGCCAATTAGTAATCAAACAAAATGGACTGGCCCAAAGTTACAGGCCCACCAGGGTTTGGCCAGTCCAGCCCGGTCCACTTCCAGACCCAGGCCAGGTGAGCGGCTCAGTGCGGACTTCTGTCCAGGTGGAGGGCTCACGCTGGTCGATCCAGACACGCCTCCCTTCCCTGGACACAGGTCCTCACACAGCTGCACAGCACCTTGGTCTGTTTGTTTCTGCACCCTTAGACCGAGTTACTGGTGGGGACACGTCACCTCCACTAAATCTACGCCCATGACCTTCATTATCCTCAGGTACTGTATCTTCATTTGCGCCACACACACACACAGAGAAAGAGAGAGAGACTACTGAGCCCCAGAGAGAGCGCAGGAAGAGAGCTAGACTGTACTTTACAGAATAGAGACCTTAGGGAAGCTGCTCTCCTCATCGATAAGTGCCAACATGTTCATAGGTTTGCTCGCCAAAACATCCAGAGTCCGCTGGTTGTCCTGGTAGTCGATGTGCTTCCAAACGATGTTCTCTCGAGCGTACTCTTCCTGCTCGAGCTTAAAGACGTGTTTGACAAAGAACTGCTGAAGCTGCTCATTGGCGAAGTTGATGCACAGCTGCTCAAAGCTGGAGAAGAAAATCATGTTCATTGTAGTCTAAAAACAGCAGTAAAGAAGCTTCAGATTCATGAAAGATGTAAATACTGACCTGTTTTTGCTGAAGTTCTCAAAGCCAAAGATGTCAAGAAGGCCTATCGATTGTCGGACCTCGTTCTCATTCTCAGACTGCTTGTAAATAGCAGCGTTGATTTTGTCCACCACCCAGATGAAAAGCCTTCCATATATTGCCTGGAAAGATCAATAAAACAAATAAAGTTGTGTCAGTCTGCAACCATTTAACTCCACAAAGAAACTGCATAGAATGGCCATGAGTGCCTGCTAGTGTAAGTTGTTTTTTAAATAAATTTTGATATTTATTATCTGTTGTTGGTAAAGTGGCTGAAACCCACCTGTGGGTTAACCTGTTGTCTAGTAGTTCTGGTTGGGCCATCAGAAACCAATCAGAGTAATTAGGAGCTGTAAACAGCTAGTGTCTGAAACCACTCCTAGGTTACTCTAAGTGAGCGGTCTCAGCCAAGTACAATCAGCTAACATGAACTGCTGTGTCTAATTGTGAGCAGAGCAGAGGTTAAGTGGCTACAACTGAAGTGTCAGCCCTTCTTGTGTGAAGACACTCCTGGGGAAAGACATACGTGTCTACCTGAGCATGTCCACTGAACAAAGCCTACCTGTCCTACTCACCTTATCCAGATATTAAAGGAGGGCAGAGACGGCATTGAGTATGTGGCGTGCCACCTGTCACTCCCATTGTTATGTTTGTTTGTTCTATTTGTGTTGAGTCTTGTTTTAAATGTGAATACTCTATTGGTGTATTGTCGCCAAACACTCCTGGATATTTGCTTGAATAGGGTGAGGAGCTCAGACATCAGGGAGGAACCACTGCTCCTCCACCTACTGAGGTGGTTCATCTGGTCAGGATGCCTCGTGAACCTCCCTGGGGAGAGGTTTCAGGCTAACCTGCTGACAGGACGCCCCCGGGCTGATCCAGGACACGCTGGAGGGATTCTATCTCCAGGCTGGTCTGGGAACGCCTTAGAGTCCCACTGGAGGAGCTGGTAGAGATGGCTGAGGAGAGGATGGTCTGAGCTTCCCAGTTTTATATGCTGCTCCCACAACCCAGACCCCAGGTGAGTGGGAGACACTGAAGCAAGGCTTTACAAATAAATTAGATCAGATTGATCTGCCTTTGAGGGTTGACACAACCATTATCCTTATATTTCTGTTATTTCTCAGGCTATAGTAAGAAAGAATTAGACTTTTAAATAGTCGTTGTTGTCAAAGACAAGTGTCTCTTCATAAAACTAATAAGACATTGACAGCTGACAGCATTCCTGTGTGCCGGGGTGATGCTAACTAAAAATAATAGTTTAATTTACATTTCTTTTGTCCTATACTGAAATCAAACCAGGCATATGAAATAAAATAATTTGATTTCTGTTTGTGTCTGTTGAAATGAGCAGCTGTGACTTTTACCTTGACAAAGGCGTCGCGTCCATCCAGAGCTTGAACAGGGTTCAGAAGTTTGTTCACAGTGTCTCTGGCGGTTGTGACGGAGCGCTGAATCAGACTCTTCTCCAACGCTTTGGGGTCCACCTGAGATCACAGTCAACAAAACACAGTTCGAAAAGGTCTCGACATGCTGCTTCTGTTAACAGAGGAAAGCTCCACCTGCCTCCAACAGCTGGCTGGCCATGTTGAAATGTGATGACTTCAGGATGTCGCAGCCTTCCAGGTTATTTACTATAGTACCTGAAATAATGCAGACAATCACAGCCAGTGACCACAAAGACGACATCATCTGTGATCTGAGCAAATCAAAGCATTGCTGCTCTTACTCTCGAAGCCCACATTGCCCAGGTGAAGAATGGCAGCGAGCAACTTGGAGATTTCCCAGGAGTCCGACTCTGTGAACATGAGGATCTTTAGAGCAGAACGGAAGTGAGCGTACTCCTTCACGTCATCACGTCCCTCACAGCTGGTGCAGCTACCCTGTTGAAAAAAATATTTAGTCTAAAAATTTATCCTTATACTTAATTTGTGACATGCTGCGGGTAATAACGATAGGGCTGTGCAATATGACTAAATATATCAGATGATTCAACTCTTCTTTTCCTTTCGGCATGTCCCTCAGGGGTCACCACAACAAATCATCTGGCTCCATCTAACTATATCAGATCATTAAATTGAAACGTATAATGTTTTATTTTGTAGTGTTGTAAAATAACTGCTCTCATTTCTTTTTCTACCACTTATCAGGGTTCAGGTCAAGAGAGCAGAAGCCCCGGGCCACCATAAATTCATCTTTGGCCACCCCTCACACCACTTAGCCTGCAACTTGTTTGCAGAACCATACATTTAAAAGCTTGTTCAAGTCTTCATTATGTAATTCTGTTGTCCAGAAATATTCATACATGTTGCCTGTTTTTAAACCTCTACGTTTTAGCATGAGTGTTTAGTTTATGGTGTTTATGCTGCCGCAGTGCCACGTACAGTAGCATAGTAATTCAGATGTTGTTTGGTTGAAACAAACTAAACACTTGCAGTTCTGTAAGTTTGGGATTTCATTTGTCTCATGTTTCACTGACCTGAGCCTGATTTAACAGAGTTTTGGGATTTTTTTCACTGCTTTTGCATCAGACAGAACTCAATAAAGACGATCGGATTATGAAGCTTCAGGTGCTTCTCAATATCTGACCCATTTCTCAGGTTTGACCACAAGCACCTACAACATTCATCATAAGCAATCTTTCTGTTACAAACTGTTAATCATCAGCAGTGTTGGGCAAGTTACCGGTACTTCAAAACTGTAGTGCATTATTTATTACTGTCATTTTAAAGTAATTTGTTACATTACAATATTACTGTATTTTAAATGTAATGCATTACACTACATTTGCATTACTTTTAGTTACTCTCACCAAAATAACTGTAAATATGGATTTGACCATCTAAATGAGCTCATTACACATCCAGTGGAAGGTGATGTGATGGATACTTGTATATATTCAACTATCTGGATATTAACCCATCCATCATTTATCATCTATCATTTACCATCCTCATATCTATATACAGTATATTTAAATCTATAAACATATATATCTCTCTGCACAAGCTCCTTATTCATTAGTTTGAATCCTACCTCCACCTGTCTGCTCCTCCCTCCTGCAGCAGACGCTGCATGAAGCGTGCTTTCCTCTGCTCAGTGCGCGAGTTAGCGAACTCTCCAACTTCTGACGTGAATAATCTAGTTTGTTAGAGTGACTCTTTATCATGAAACTTCTTCTCAGTTTTCTCGCTTCAGTTTACTGAGCGCTGCATGCGCTCATATGTCTTAACGGGCCTTGGTTGCCATGAGCCCGCACAACTTGGGCTGCGTGCTCCTCTGGACAGGGTTCTGAACCGAACCACGCGTGAGTTTCGGACCAGCCAGAACCGGACTTGTTTCACTGGCTGCAGATTTACTCATCTCTGCTCTGTCTGACTACAGGAAGTGAAACATTTGGCTCTGAGTGACGTTTCTCCTCTGGAAAACCCACCCCTTTAATCTGGGTTAAACATGCACTGTACTGACGTTTGTACCGAGTCAGATATTACAGTAATGCCTTACATTACCACGTTACAGAAAAAAGCAATGCATTACAGTAATTAATTACTTTTGTAACTCGTTACTCCCAACACTGATCATCAGTGATTTGTTTTAGAGTTCTGTCACAGAGGGGAGAGACGAAGATAGGATAGCTTTGTAATAAATCTTTTAAAGCCATACTCAGTAGCCAGGTGAACAATGTAGCTTTTAACGTTTTTTTAAAGCCTCTTAACAACGTTCCAACATAGTATAGCCATAAATATATTGTGGAGATTTAAAAAACCCCGAAAGAAATCAATAAAGTAGTTGTCACGCAGTTCTCTAAAAACTTCAGCCAATCCTATCGTTCGGACCGAACGATAGGATTGGACAATCCAGCTGTCTGTCTGCTGCATTTCCGCACAGAATTAGCGAATTAGCCATCGGTTACAGCTTCCATTTTAAGATAAAAATACCAGTCCCCCCAAAAAAACACCTTTTCAGCTAGCAGAAAACTAAAATCGTTTGGAGGTGAAAAGAGGAAAAGCTGGGGGAACATTTCTACGACTGAAGTTAGACTCTGCATTGTTATCGTCGCAAAACAGTGTCCCATGTCCGTGGGGGAGGCTGGCTTATGGATTTTACCCGACGGGAGGGGTGAGTGCATCGAGTCGTGTTTCTGTAAACTAGCTAGCGAGACCTCGTTTGTTTACCTGACTACTGAGTATGCCTTTAAATCCATTCTTGTGTCTGGTGCATTTGTCAGGTCCA